>VXBP01005054.1:311925-598000 GCA_013400115.1 Rhinopomastus cyanomelas | reverse complement strand
TGTATTCACATGTGAAAGCATTTCAAGTCAAGTTAGACCTGCTCTTTAACCAAGTAAAGGAGGAAAACTTCTGCCATCTCCCCACAGCTCAAAACCTGTCTGCAGAAAAACCAGCAGCTGCATTCCCAAACAAAACATGTGGATGTACTAGAAATGTTGCAAAAGGCGTTTCAAATTAGGTTTAAAGAGCTTCATCTCCATGAGCAGGACACACAGCTTTTCCAGAACCCATTTTCTGTTGACATTGAAACTGTTGATCCGATTTACCAAATGGAATTGGCCGAACTGCAGACTTGCGATGCGCTGAAAGATGCATTCGAGTCAAGCAGCCTTACTAATGTCTGTGCATCCCTCCCCTCAGAGACACATCATAATCTCAGGAACCATGCACTCAAAATCGCAACCATCTTTGGCAGCACCTGCCTGTGAGCAGACTCTTGCCCAGATGAAACATCTGAAATCTCCAATCAGATCCAGACTGACTGATGAACACTTGCATCACTTGCTATGACTAGCAGTGAAGAATATGGAACCTAACATTGCCCTTCTCATTAGCCAAAAGCAGGCCCATAGTCCACATTGAAATATTATTTGTTTTTGTTGGTTACAATTGTTCTTCATTTTAAATATTGCATTCTTTTTCCTGTTTTTTGTGCACTGCTACAAATAAAATATGTGCAGTGTGCACAGGAATTCATTCATTTTTTTCCAAACTATAGCCCGGCCCCCGACAGTGTCTGAGGGACAGTGAACCGGCCCCCTGTTTAAAAAGTTTGATGACCCCTGCTCCAGACTGTCGCAACAGTGACAGATCTTATTGGCCTTTTCCTAACCTCATAAAAGCAGAGGTATCTGAGAGAAAATACTGTACATAACTTACACTAGAATTCAGTGGCTAGAATTGTGATTGTAAAATTATGAACTAGATAAATAAGATCCATTTGGCACGAATTTAACAGCAAGTGAATGGAGTCGTGGTGTTAAATCTCTTTTCTCACTTATCATAGTCCTATTGTGTAGTTTATGGAAACCCATAGAGTGTTTTAGAATTAGTTCTTCAGAAATTGGGCTGTCTTAATGCTTGACTGCTGAAGATAGTTGCCTGTTGTTAAATATTACCTAAGAGAGGTATTTTGCTTTCCCAAGTGTATACTCCTGCAGTTTATTTTTACTTTGTAAAATGTTCTTGATAGGATAGTTGCTGGGAAGCTTCTTGTTTCTAATTATCATTATTAGAGTCTATAGACAGATGAATCAAACTAGTAACTGGAATAAAAATCAACCATTCACCTTAATGCTTAAGCCTAAATGACAAGGTGGCTAAATCTAAATAAAAGCCAGAGTGATGCTGATGCAGAGGCAGTATCTTTGGAGGAATCTCCTTTTCCTGCAGGGACCTACATGCAATGTGGGACTTTATCGTTGTTTTTTAGAGAACATGTTTTTAAATTCTCTGTGAATTTTAAGCTTTCAAAGCAGCACCTGCAGGTACCATGTCATCAGTGAGCATCCAGCATCATGGCGTAGAGTTACTATTGGTTTTAAGTGGTTTCCAGGCTTCAGCGTGACAGCAGTGCAGTAGCTGGCAGTGCTTAGGGAAGTCCCCCTGATAAAGAATGCTGCAGTGTGTCTTCTTGACCAGGTTGACAACACCAAATGTAATAAGCCTCTTCCTATAGAGCATCAAAGAGAGGCTTGGACTTGTAAGAGAGCTTGCTGAAAGTCTTTGCAGACTAACAGCAGGTGCCTAATGTAGACAGTGGCTAGGGTCATCATTACTTAGATTCAGTGTCATGCCCTACAGCGTAGGTATTGTTTCTTCTCTTTTGCAGATGGGATTATTTTGATCATCAGCTGAAAGAATACCTTTGAGGGTCTACTTTGTGAGAATGAACATTAAAGACGCAGTGCCCAAGTTAAGGATGCTAAGCACACCTTCAGCATCTCTATTTACATGCTTTCTTGTATTATCACTATGTAAGTCACCTAATCACTTTTTCAGACTGTACACAGAGAGAAAGGAGGTTCTTGTTCCTGTTTTTGAAAGTGCCATGGGGGGCAACAAGTTGGGCCGTATTTTGTTGATATATTTCTTGAATGCCTTGTCCACTGGCAGAAAGGACTGGAAATCCTTGTATCAAAAAAGACACCTGCAAGTTGAAAGTATTCTACATTTTTTTCCTCTTTAAAAAAATTACTGCTGCATCAGTGCTGTATGCCAATCAGTCAGCTGTTTGTGGTGCTGGCTACCAGTGCTGGTGTTCCCCAAAGCACTTGTGTTGCCCTACAAGGATCAGCAAGAAGTTAAGCGAAAAGCAGTCATTTCCTGCCATCCAGAGCATTTCTGTGAGACAGCGCTGGAAAGCCATGACCTGTGTGTGTGACTTATAGTCCATTACAAAATGTTTTACAAGGAAATCAGATGTTCAGATAAGCAGGGAGTTTTGACATTTGTGGTTTTATTTGATATTTAATTCCATATCAGTGATGGAACAATGTGTGCACTGTTTAGGCTTAGTTGATTTCTGTCTCTTCAATGCTCTGTTGCTGGCAGTGTTTCTTCCAGACGATCCGCTGCTTTGATGTTTCTTCCTGCTCTGTATACATGTCACATCCGTACCTTTGTTTCTGGATTGTCTTAGGAGGTATCTTGCCCTCACTGTTTAGAACTAGGCAGAATTACAGCCACAAACAAATACTGCCAAAGCAACGCCTTCAGTCCCTGTGAGCTACTCCGTGTAGCAGCAAGGGGATAAACTGAAGCATTTAGCCTTTGTCCCTTGTGTCTTGGGAGGAGGTTTTAATCTAATGTGAATGTTGTGCGAGTGACTCTAGTGGAAATTCTCCTTGGAACATTTAAGATTTTAATTTATTTTGAAGTTTTTGTTCGGAGTGTTACAAGCACATCCATGTGAAAAATGAGTATTTGGTCATTGAGAAGATGTTGACACTGATGATATGAAGAGTTTTTTTACCCTCTTCCTCCATGCACGTTGTAGTTGTGGCTGATTTTCTTTCTGTATTAAATAGTTAAAAGCTCTGAAGTATAAAACTTCATAGAAGTTACTGTGGATCTTGCAGAATTTATCCCAGATAGCACAGAATATGGTTTTACAACAGGGTAGACTGTGGTTCCTTGACAAAATCAGTGTTGAACTGGACAGCATCCAGTGCTGTACGTTGAATCAGTGTGGCAATCACCTGTAATTCGTATAGAATGGTGTTGCTGGAAGATTCTCCTTCTGATTTTTTTTCAGCTTGCACATGACTGAAACTGTTTAACATATTGAACCTGTAGTTTAGACTTGTTGTATTTTTGGAGTTCACATCCCAGTTTTTCCATAATTTGATTTTGATAAAATCAGACTCTTCAGGGAAAACAGTTTGGCTTTAACACTTCTTTTATGTCTCTACTTTTGTAAAAAAACGTAATTTATGAGGGTAAAGAAACTTGGTAGGAACAGGCAGTTGGTCATGTGAAAGTAAGCTGTTGAGTTTTTTTTTAAAAAGCTGTTATTAAATGGGAAAGTAAAAGGGCAGTTTCCAGCTTTCACAGTGACCATAGGCTGAGTGCACTTGAATGTTGTGAGGTATTGATGTTTTCTCCTAACTGCTGCAGTGCTCGTGTAGCACTTCTGAGCAAGTGCTCGGGATTGCACCAGAGGTGGGTACAGGGAAACAAACAAATAGCCATATTCAAAACTAAGAAGCAGAACTGAAAAGGTGGCCTTTAAATGATCAGAAATGAGGAAGATTGTGAGATTATTCAAGATGTGTTGTTCCTGATTCTATTGTTTTTGTTGATTTGGATTTAAAGACATCAATGTCAAAGCCTTGTAACACTAGCTTGAGGCAGATGGTCTGAGTGAAATCAGTACAGTTAGTGTAGTCCCATGCTTACTGGAAATTGTGACTCCTAGCTGGGCTGTCCCAGCCAGAATTATCCTGCAATCCTGTGATTCTGTCAAATGAACTTTCCAGTGGGATTACATGCTGACCTACTCAGTTACCACCTGTGGCTTAACTGGATCTTAAAGCTCTTTCCCCAAAAGTGAACAATGATGAAATCTGGTTTCCTTTCCATCCATTCTGAGTAGGAAGTATGTGCCCTCTGGGGTCAGCAAGTTGTGTGAGGGTAGCTCTGAACATAATGAGTGCAAACTGAGCACAGTTGGAGCAGCTGTGTTCTCTGTTAAAACTCTTGATAAGCACTGTGTTTCTATTGCATTTGTGCAGGTGAACTGTCAGATGGTATTAGTTAATTTTACAAAAAGCTGTGTATTTTGATTTGTGGTGTTTTCTCAATCTCTATTCTCATCAAGTGGTGCTCCAAGCTGCCATAGCAGGTGGATTAGTGTGGGAGGATTGTTACTTCACTGTGAGCCTGGAAGACTCTGTGAATGATAGTCTTGGCTTTGATTCCTCAGTGGGATACACAGTACCTGGGGCCAGGTAACCCTAAACCTGACTTCTAGCTTTGGCTTAATCTACAGAAAAGAATGTAGGGAATGAGTCATTTAATGAAAATGAGCTCAATAAACATTAGAGTGGTAAAATGTTTCCCTTGTTCAGAATGGTCTTCACAGAGGGAGATTTTGTGATGTGCAAATGATGGTGTTGGGAGCTATATGCTGTCTTGCTGCAAAGACTGATTTCACAGTCTTTTATCTAAATGAGTGTTTTGGGCCTTAAGAGATTTAAGAGGAATGCTAATTGCTTCTCAGGTCTTTACATTAAAAAACTGCAAGCATATGCAGGATTGCTTGAAATGTTCTTCCTAGTGCTGCTTGACTGAGCTGGTTAACAATCTATGGTCAAAAGGCCAGATCCAACTGTTTTATTTTTTTATTCTTGTCTCTTCCTGTTACCTTGTTAACTCTTTTCTCCTGATCTCACCTTCTCTGCATCCCTCATTCCCTGATCTCACTAGCATTCCCTTGCTATCAAATGCCTGTTTTCTCTTAGCCAGTAAGTAATTTTGGCTTCACAAAACAATGCTGACATAGAAGTTGTGGGGCTAGCTCCACTGTTGAAGATGCCTCAAGTTGCAAACTGGAATCTGTTCCAAGTTCAGGAGACCTTAAGAATGAGTGAAATGCCAATTTGCTGACTTAGAAATGACGGGTGGTTTGGATGCTTTTCATTTCTGGCAGTTGAAACCATAGTGCTGGAGTTTCTTCTGTCTTTGCTGGTCTGGAGTCTCAGAGTTTGAATCACTAGATCTGTGGTGCTTCCTATGATTGGCACCCAAAAGCATTGCTTGAGTAGAAGTCATGTGGTGTAAAGCTTGTTTCAGTTTGCTGATGGTATTGAACTGTTTTCCACGTTGTGCATTTCATTTTTCATCCTTAGTTATCCAGTGAAATGTTACAGCAGTTTCTGTGGCTGCGTTTGTCAAAGTGAGAAAGCAAATTTGAATTTGTGTATGGCCCAATTTGGTATGGAGCACTGGAACAAGCTGCCCAGGGTGGTTGTGGAGTCTCCTTCACTGGAGATATTCAAGACCCAACTGGATGAGTTCCTGTGGGACTTGGTTTAGGTGATCCTGCTGTTGCAGGTGGATTGGACTAGATGATCTTTTGAGGTCCCTTCCAACCTGTAATGATTCTATGATTCTATGAAATCATGAACCCGGTCTTTTATTGTGTGATTTTTTTTTTTGTACTTCTGCTTAGGTTGTGTATCATTCTGAGCAATGGCCCCCTTCCTACGGATATCCTTCAACTCTTTTGAGCTGGGACCTGTGCAGAATCAAGGGGAACAACTACAGCCTTTCTGTGCTATCAAGATGAAGGAAGCATTGACTACAGGTGAGGTGACAAATGGTGATTTCTGAATAAGAGTAAGCACTGAGAAGTGCTGCAATTGGTCTTGGTCTGTGAATGGTAATGAGTCCTGCCATTTCTGTTGTGCTGAGCACTTCAAAAAGAGTTTTTCTTTCAGAGTGAAAGACATAACAATGACTGTTTTCTCTATCCTCATTTTAAAAAAGACTTATTCATTGATGTGTACTAGCCTTTCAATAGGGTGAGGCCCAAGATCTCTCTCCTAGTGTCTTACTTCACCACACAACTGAGGCAACTGAAATGTCACTTTTGCATGGGTTACAGTGCATTGAGAATTCTGCCTGAGAAAAGTTTGCAAATGTGAGAGAGAACATTGTTCTTGCCAGTTCCACAAGTGACAGAGTGCACTTGCAGAAGCTGTCTAGGGGAGAGTGTGTGGTTGTGGATCTGAACTGCAGCAGGTTTGAAAGAACCATCCTAAGCAGAGAGTAGTAAATTTCTCTTGTTGTAACTGAGGCACTTTGGGAGAAATGTTTGCCTGGCATGAATTGCACCAAAGGTCTTGTCAGTACCTCCCTGTTCAGCAGGCCCTCAGCCTTCAAACACCATTTCTGTACAGAAACTAGACCAAACCTGTGACCTTTAGCTAGAATAAATGGCTACAGGTCACTGTAGCCAAACAGGATGAGAGGAAATTTGCTGTGCTGGATTCGACTGCAGCCATCTAATACTGCACTACAGCTGCGGGTCTTCAGAAGACATCAAAATATTCAGGAAAGGGTGAGTTTTCTTCTTCCTTACAAGGGGACTGGCCTTTCCCCTTATTGCTGAGGTTGTAAAAGGTACATTATACTTTAAACACAAGGTGCCATGCCTCTACCAGAAAAAGTTATCATTGAGCAAGTGTGTTAAGCTCCAGAAAAGCAGTTTCCTAGTCTGTTGGGAAAACCTCTGAAAAATTGCAATGAGTGTTGCATCTACCAAAACGTGGGGAGACATGGAAGTGGTCTGAAGAAATCCACTTTTTTCTTTTTCTGTTGTCTTCTTTCAAAAAGTACAATTGTCTAACTCTTTTTTTCCTTACTAGTATGTTTGAAGTACCAGAAAATGGGGAGGAGAGCAGAGTGAGTCTTGCAGCAGTGACAGATTGGGGTAATCAGGAAAAGACACCGATGCTCTTGTTGCCAGTGTGGCAACAAGTTCTGTAATAACCTTTGTTGGATTTGCATGCTGAAAAGTACTTGAGGAGAAGCTTGTTGTGTAGGAAAAAGGAGAACATTTGCCTAATGATTAGTCATTAAGCCAATTTGTAAACACACATAAGCCAGCAGTGTTAGCAGAGACATAAAGGAGGCCTAAATACAGGAGGGGTAAGAACAGTCTTCGAGGCCCATCTTTGCTGGCTCTGATGTGTTCATTTGCAGGCAGGTAGTGTTATCCATGACAAAGATTAATTAGTATGATTTTAATTACAAGAGCAGCATGGCCAGGCTGGAAGCTGTCACCAGTAATTCAGGTGAGTTATTTCAGTTCTACAGAGTAAAAATGCCTGTAATAACTCATCAAACTGGGTGTTAATTGGAACATGGGTGTAGAGGCAGTCAGTGAACACACTGAAATAGTTCTTTCCCTCTCTCAGAAGCTCTTCTGCAGTGGCTGCTGCTTCTACCAACTTCGAATTACTCTCACATGTTCACAGAAAGGTGCCATTTCTCACATTTCCAGGGATGCCCGCTGAGGTGTGTGTTTTTGATTATGTGGTCTGGCTTTAGCAATCCAAAACATAGGCAAGTGCCTGCTTTTCTAAACGTAAGCAAAAACCTTGCTGTGCGGGCAGCTTCCTTTTAGTTCCCACTTACCTTTGTTTTTCATCGTAGTAATGTCTAAATTGTGTGTTTGAGTTTTCCCTATAGACTTTTCACCTTATTTCCAAATTCTTCCATAGTTACGACTATCAAGCACAGGGCTCTGTACCTAGGTTGGCTCTGCTAAGACTTTGAGGTTTTCTTCCTGCAGAGTTCTCCAAAATTCAAGATAAAAGCTTTTTGATTGAGTAGAAGAGGAATTCCTAAATCTGTGGTGAAGCAGAGGAGGTCCTGTTTGTGAGCATTCTGGAGCACTCTGTGGCACGCAGGCCTAAGTCTGCTTGTCCCCGCTGTAGTTAGTAACGCTGGTGTTGGCAGGCATTCCCTAATAAAGAAGTACGAGAGCGCTGTCTGCTACTCTTGTTTGAGTAGCTCGGCACAATGAAGTCTGCAGAGCAGGTTATTAATGAACGGGCACAAACTTTGCCTGGGGTTTCCAGCAAGGTGTTTAAGTAAGCATCCCTTCATTGAAGTAAATGCAAATTCTATTGCTTGTTTTGGGAGACACACCACAGTGCAGCTTCTTGGGGAGGGGGCCAGTGATTTCATCTGCTTTGGTAGCATAGAAACAGATTACACACATTGGGGAAAATATAGATCCTTCTGAGCTGGAGGGGTAACTAAAAAGCACTCTCATTACAGCAAGTGATCCTGACAAATTGCAGAAGTTGTGCAGAACGTCCAAAATTATAGTGAGTTACCCAAGCACAAATGGGAAATAATGGGCTCGGCAGCAAACTGGAGAAAAACTGGGGAGGTGGCATCTCTTGGCCAGAGTCACGGTGACTTGCTGGATATAGTCGCCCGGGAGGCTTGTAATTTGGACGTGTTGATGGGACTACTAAAAGCCCCAGATAAGATGTTCATTATAGATGCTAATGCTTGTCACAGATTGTGCAGTCAACAGCTGTTTTCTCTGCTGTGGTAAGATCAGAAGGAAATTAGCTTAAATGAGGGCAAGACAGAGTGAGTCTGTGTATTAGGGGAAAAAAAACCTCGTCTAATAAGAACAGTGAAGCACTGTAAAACTCCCAGGGAAGGAGTCTGCAGAGGGGGGCTGGGTAAATGTGACCAACAAAACAAAAATGAGCCTTTTCCTTATTCTTTAATTACTCAAGGTCTGCACATGCTAGATAGGACAAAGTAAGGCTTTGTTGTATCTTTTAAAAAGTAGGTGTTGTGGCAGAGAGTGTACAATGCCAAAGAGAGTGACTTATGAATAACAGTGAAATATTGGAATAACTTGGAAGCAGATTATTGAAATATGAAGCCTTTCATCTTTCAGCCACCAGTTTCAGTTCAAAATGGGTAAGCATGGGGCATATCTTACTCTGTCTTACTGTAGTAGGTACTCACAGCACAGATTACGTGTCATGGAGATTTATACTGGAAGGAAGCCGTGCAAATATTACCTGTCAGGTTGTGACTGACTAAACCAGCTTCTGAATTCAACAATGAGATTTGTCTCTCCTGGTGTCTCTGGCTGCACGTTAACACTTCCACTGCTTTGTGTGCCCTGTTTGTCAGGGTGAGCTGTGCCTTCCAAGGAATGATTGCTTGAAGTGGGTGTTCATACTTTGGTTGGGTCAAGGTTTAGGAAGTAATTTGCTTTTGGTTTCAGTACAGGGGTTTTCCTGTTGTATTTTGTTTAGTCTACGTTATTTGATTTCACAGTTTTGGTCCTTTTTGTGTGACTTTCAGAGAGAGGAAAAACTCTAGTTCAAAGGAAGCCTACCATGTACCCAGAATGGAAATCAACTTTTGATGCCCACATATATGAAGGACGTGTGATTCAGATTGTTCTCATGAAAGCAGCGGAAGAGCCATTATCTGAAGTGACTGTAGGTGTGTCGGTCTTGGCAGAGCGGTGCAAGAAAGGCAATGGCAAGGCAGAATTCTGGGTAAGGAAGAAGATAGATTC
This sequence comes from Rhinopomastus cyanomelas, assembly GCA_013400115.1. NCBI lineage: Eukaryota > Metazoa > Chordata > Aves > Bucerotiformes > Rhinopomastidae > Rhinopomastus > Rhinopomastus cyanomelas. The sequence goes on along the minus strand of VXBP01005054.1, from coordinate 588,428 downwards.
TTTAAACTTGCTGACCTGGTTACATGTCTTTCAAGCTGAATGGATGCCTTATTCCTTTGAAACTAGAAGCACTTGATCCCTTTAGCGTCTGTGGCAGAGCTTGTAAGAATTATTTTAGCAGCAGTTTTGAGGCAGATAATGTACAATCAAAGTGAAAGAAATTGAAGATACAATCTGTGGTGTCAATGTTTGAAATACTGGAATATGTGGCACTGAGTGGCTATTTTACAAAGCCTGGTAGGTTTTATAGCAAATAGCAATTAGTAAAATTGGATCTGATTATTTTAATTCATCCAGAGAAAAAGAAAAGTGAAGTTTATTTTGAGCATCTGGATTCTGAGATGAGCAGTTATTCAGAAGAGTAGGTAAAACTAATGGTGGTCAGTTTTAGTCATAGAATCATGGAGTCACAGGGTTGGAATAGACCTTCAAAGGTCATCCAGTCCAACCTCACTACAACAAACAGGGACTCACTAGACCAGATTGCCCAGTGCCCCATTGAGTCTGACCTTGAATGTCTTCAGGGATGGGATCTCAACCATCTCTCTAGGCAACCTGTTCCTGGGATCCACCTCCCTCAGATTAAAGAGCTTTTTCTTCATGTCTGACCCAAATCTACCCTTTTCCAGCCTAAAGCTGTGACCCCTCATACTGTTGTTCCATGCCCTATTGAGGAGTTCTTCCTCAGCCTTCTTAGAGGCCTCTTCCAAATATGGGAGGCTCACTATCAAGTTCCCCCGGAGTCTTCAGGCTGAACAAGCACAGCTCCCTCAGCCTGTCCTAGTAAGAGAGGTGCTCCAGCCTTCTGAGCTCATGTTTCAGCCGGTTCAGTGGTCTGAAATCCTCTGCTTATTTTCCTTAGAACAGGTATAACTTAAGCAGCATCAGCACTGAACTTCCTTTGCACAAGTTCAGCCATCTCTTGCACAGGCTACCATGCCCAGCGGAGATGTCAGTCTGCATGCCATAGTCTGCACGGTAATTTTTGTATGCAGAGAGACAGCCCCTCGGTGCTACCTATTGCTGTGGTCTTTGCCTCCTAACAGCTGTTTTGGACAAAGGGTTTTGGGTGACAGATGTTGTCTTAAAGTTGAAAATATAGTTGTTATCCCAATAGGGCAATGGTACTTGTGGGGGACATGCCGTACCTAATGAATCCGTTCCTCACAAGCTGTATTTGTTGTTAACCCAGGGATACTTTGTTCTGTGCTGAAGACTGAATAGGAGTCTTTCATACTTTAGTAGCTTCTTATATTTTATGAAGCAGCAGTTTAATAGTGACTGCTTTCTGAGCACAGGAGGTGACCTCAGCTCTTGTCTGAGGCATTTCTTCTTGCTGGGCTTGCTGGCACAGAAGCTGTGTGTAATGTTTGAACAGGGAAGTAAAATATTGTTTTTTACAGGATTTTACTGTAAACATACAGTAGCTGTTTTTCTCATTTTTTTTTCAGATAGCACATCAGAAAAACTCATGATACTGTTTTGCTGATGTGAGATCTGTCTAGTTTATACTCTCAATAAACATATAAAAGATTGTATAGACATTGTATTTCAAAATTGGGTTTCTGAGTTTGCTAATAGTAAAAGCAGAATCCATTCTACTGCTTTGCAGAAATCAGAAAGGGATGTGCAGAAACAGTGTGAACTTTGTCTGCCTTCACTAAGCTTTGAGTAGACATCAAAGAAATGCAGCACACTAGTGAGAGCAATAGAATAAAGCTCCTGGTTCAGATGCAGCAGAGAGAGGTAGAAGAAGGTTACAGTAGGTATTGATTATTATGCTTTGATTCCCTAGAAAGATCTGTTAAAACTCCTGAGAGTTTCAGTTGGCTGTATCCGTCACTGTTGGTATCTTTCTTTCCATAGCTTGACCTACAACCTCAGGGGAAGGTGCTGATGGCTGTGCAGTACTTTTTGGAGGATGCAGGTAATGTCAAGTGTTTCTTTTCAGTTTTGTAAAAATAAAGCTACTTCTTTTCACGTTCCTTTTGTAGAACACAGGGTGCCTTCTGTAGCTCATGTAAAAAAAAAAAAAATCACCTGGTGTGCTGAGCAGAATTCTCTGGATTTGTTTGGTAGGTTTTTTTGTGGATTATTTTGTTGTTGTTATGTGGAGTCATGCCTGCACTTGTGAACTTCTAAATGCCTCTGTACTCTGTGTTGCTATTGCATTTAGCCATTTTTGGTCTTCAGTGTGCCCATCCTCGTGTTTTGATGTGACGGGAAAGGTATTTTCAGTTCCTTTTTAGGTGCAAAGTTAAATCTCTTGTTCTAGTTTATGTGGGAAGTTTTTTTGTGGCTTGAGGAACTAGATCTGGGTTTCCAGGGATTTAAGTGTCCTGGTCACTAATCACAGAAACCAATTGTGACAACGAGTGAATGGTGAAGTGTTGGAGTGCAAATGTGGTCAATGTTCTGCCATATTGGTTTAGAAGGTGAGCAGCCCTGTATGTCAGAAATCTACACATGCTATTCAGAGAAGAAACTAGGGGGTCAGAGAAGATAGGTGATTACAGCAGGAGATGCTTTAAACAAGGTGATAGAAACAAAGACTTTGTCAAGGATTTGTGTATCTGTGGAATTTGTTCTTGAAGGAAATCATGTAACCTTCACAAGTTAGCTACTTGTTAAAATTGTCCTGGGCTGGAAATCAAAACCCTGTTGTTTCTTGGGAATAGAACTGATCTGCCTTACCAGTCTTACAATTTTTATGCTATGTGCTTGCAAACAACAAGTGGAAGATGTCAGGCAGTTTTAAAGCATTGATGGCTGGTTTTTTTTCCCCCCACATATATACAGGGAACATGGTTCTATGACAGTAGAACTAGTTAATTGTGAAAGGGCTGTACATGTTTTGTACCATATGTACAGTCTGGGTAGCAGTTAATAGAAAAGCTGGTGGAGATAGAATGTGAGGTGCAGGAGTTGATATTTCAGAGTTGGCATTTTATCTTTGCAGTGGCAAAAAACCCAGCCTATGTAGCTGTTGTCTTGGTCTCCTTCACAAAAGTGGAACTCTTTAAAGCAAAAGTAAAAAAAACCCTTGTGACTCTGAACGCCCTGTATGGAAGAGAGTTTGCCTGAGGATCAGAAGCTCTCTGTTTATGCACCAGTACTATTCTGGTTTGCGTTCAGGTTGTTGTGAGATGTTGTATTCTAAAACTTTCCTCTTGGTCTTTGTCACAGCTCTTGTTTGCCTGGCAGCTCATAGGGCAGTGGTATTACGGAATCTGTTGAATGAGACATACAGAAATCTGCTTGTCCCAGGAATTGTACAACTTTCACTTCCAAACTTCACAAAACCATCTTCAGTAATTCTCAGTTGCTTGTTTGATAAAGCTGAAGAGCATTTCCTCCTCTCTTCCCAGACATGAAGAACAGCAAAGATGGCATGAAGTAAAAGCCTTCCATTTGCTGTTTGCTGTTAGTAGGAAGGTGATAGACTTGTGTGCTCTAAGGACTAAAATACTGTATTTAGACAGGAAAAAACATTTTAAAATAGTGTTTTAGGAATTCTTTTCCTTGCCTTTATTGGGGATTGCAGGTGGTAGAGGATGAAGCCTAAGTACCAAGCAGTTCGTGATCCGTGCAGTCGTGCATTTTGCAGTTCACGTGCTCATGTTCTTCTCAGACTTTTTATTTTGCAGCAACTTCCCATTTACCTTGTTCTACAGAAAATTACTCACTGATAACTTTTTGCAAACCAAACCACGGAGGCAGTGGAAACTGCCTTTCAAGGCACGTATGCACCTACCTTCTGTGAAGAAAAATCACGTGATCTGCTATTTGTTGTGCATCACACACAAATATTGCTCAACACACTGATCTTCACAGGACTCTGTCACACCACTCTGTGTATTGCTAAACAGGTGAACCCTGAATGATTTTTGCCTCATCACTGCACTGCTGTAAATGTTTTCTGTAGTTAAATCAGCAGTTTACCAGCATTGGAGCAGCTTTTTAGTGCAATGGTTGTATTCATTTCCCTTCTTGATGTTATTAAAACCCATAGTTAATAGTTGAAAGCTTGGAGACCATTTGTTGTCTCTGATGTGCCTTCACATACAGGACTGAATGGTAGCTGTGTTTCTAAAATACTAAAAAAGGCTTGTTCTGAAACTGTTGTTCACATGCTCTGTGGTTTACCTGAAGGTATTCCTGCCACTCATGTCTTTGGGTTATAGGCATTCTTCTTGTTGGACAATCTCCAGGCACTTTGCAAAAGTGGCTGCTTCTTTTTGGGCTTGTTTTGCAAACTAAACTTGTTTTCCAACCCTTTCTTTATAAGTAGCAAACTCCCTGCCATCTCAAGAGAAGACTGCTTTTCTCTGCTTAGATGGTAGTCACCAGTACCAAGAAGTAAACATGTTATTGCTCCTTTATCAGATTTCTTATTAGAGAAAAATTTTCATGGAATAAACTGTATTAAAATTTGCTCCCTGGCTGGCTAACCTGAGACACTGCATTTGTGTATTCTGGTTGGAGACTGGGGCCTGAGCAGGTAATTTAGGGTTATAGATGAGAAGTCTTCCCATGTTTTTTTTCTTTCTAGATCCTGTAAAACAGAGACTGCAGAGCCCTGACTTAGAGCTGTTGGATAACTTTTTTGTCTTCTGTCCTGTGATTGGAAAAGAAGCTTAGAATCATAGAATCATTAGGGATTGGAAAGGACCCTGAAAGATCATCTAGTGCAACCCCCCTGCCACAGCAGGATCACTTCACTGGAGAAGTTATGGAATCAGAATCACTCAGGGTTTGAAGGGAACACCTGATCATCCAGTTCCAACCTCTCACNGCACACGCTCCAGCACATCCACATCCCTCCTGTAATAAGGGCTCCAGAACTGGACGCAGTACTTCAGTTGTCCTGGCTTGTGCTAGGAATTAGAAGCTTTTCTTCTGATTTGGGAAACATGAGATAGGGTGCTGACCCCCATTTTTATTGCAGAATATTGATTTTTCTGCCTCTCTTTCTCTAGGTCATAATTCTGTAAAGCAGCTTCGTTTAATAGGTGGGAGTTGCAGTCTGGTTAATGCTTGGCTTGATCTTTGTTTAAATGTAATTCATGACCTTATCGAGTAAGAAATCCAGGATCATAGCGGTAGCTGAGTGTCTCGTGCAGTGGTAGCAGCTGTGGAAGTATGTTTGTGCCTTGGTTTTGAACGCTGAACTGCTGTTTTGCTGGCTTCAGAGTTAGAAAACTGTTTCCTTGAAATGCTGTTGGCTGTATCAGAAGGTGAGTAATTTGCAGGTGAACTTGTGATATCTCAAGTGCCTGACTTCTGTGAGAGGAACATGAAGCAGCAAGCTGCACTTTGAACAGTTTTCTGTGTCTGTTGAGATGATCTGTGGGGAAGCACAAGATTTTGGAGTATTTCCAAGGCACCTGTGGAACACGGTAGGGTAAATAACAGATTGCTGTTGTAGCCTGCACATGGTTTGTCTCTCTGTGGATTAGGTGTATGGGGGTAGGATTGTGTTACTAGTAAATAATAATTATGAGGGCTGAAGAAGCCAGGACTGTGCCTTGTAATTGTAACTGGGAAAGCTGGAAAGATTTTATAGTTGAACTGTCAAAATGCTATTTTTAGCACATGTGATAGTTAATCTGTGTCACCTAGACTCTGGTTTAAGCTGCTGTGTGATTGCATGACTGTAATCAAAACACTGTCCAGCTTAATTTTCACTAAGAAAAGCAGACATTTGCAGGTAGATGTAGTAACTTCATAAACACGACGTTGGCAGAGCGTTTGGCTGGTGAAGTAACTGACACACTGCGTAGAGCAGAGCAAATTTGATGTAACTTGTACATTCACAGGAGATTCCACTGAGATGCTGTGTTTTTAAAGTCAGGATTTACTGTGTCTGTGTGATTTACAAAGGAGGAAAGCCATTCTCCAGTTTAACCCATTTGGTCACAATGAACGTGGTACTTGGTATCTCTGCAGAAGTGTTATCCGAAACACTTAGTAATTAAAACTAAACATTTGTACAGAGTATTAAATTTAAAACACTTTAAATTAAAAAGCCCCATGCTCTGTACAGTTGAGCTCAGACTGTGTTAGTACAGCTGCTCCGCTGTAAAGCTGCGGTAACTGAAGTGTGGACACAGGAACTTTTGTTTCTCCGCACTCAAAAGGCAGAGCTTTTTAAAACTCCAATGTTTGGTGTCAGCACTTCTCCAAGAGTCCATTAGTGTCTGCGAAAGACTAGTTCAGTGGAGACATGCTGAAAGTAGCTGCAGAGCTCTTCACCGCAGGTGCTGGCTCGGTGCTGAGGGCAGAACTTCATTCATGTGTTCAGGGGAGAGTACTAGTAATTTTCAAACCACAACAAGTACCTGTCACTTTTCTTGCATCAGAAATGCAAGCGCTGCCACGTGTGCTGTACAAACATATTCACTGAGGGGCTACCGAGGGTTTGTAACACTGGTTTTGACCACTCATGCCAAAGCTTGTAGTATACCTGCCTGGGGCTGAGATAGGTAATTTGGGATTATACTTTGGGAGCAAAATGGTATTGGCTTCTGCAACAGCAAACGATTGGTGGTGTGGCTTAATGCCAGCAGCAAAATCCGTAAGTATTGAATCATGGAATCGCAGAACAGTTTTGGCTAGACGAGACCTTCAAGATCATCAAGTCCAACCTTCTCCTAGCCCTGTCAGCACCACTAAACCTCTTAAATACCCCCAGGGATGGTGACTCAACCCCCTCCCTGGGCAGGCTGTTCCAGCGCCTGACAACCCTTTCAGGAAAGAAATTCCTCCCGACATCCAGCCTGAACCTGCCCTGGTAAGGCTGCTTCCTGCCATTCATGTGGAAATGCTTTTAAAAGAGAGGCATCCATAGCCATATGAATTCTCTGTAAATGAAATGTGATGAGTACAAGACCCAAAATGGTGTCACACCAAGTTCATGTCACAGAAATGTAGACTTTGAGAAAACTTGTACTTCTTTAAGTGGTTTCTTTGAGTTTTGGTTATACAGACTACCTGTAAAGCAGTTCTTTCCAGGAGGGGGTTAAAGAGCAGTTTTCCTTTGAGACAGTTCATACAAGCAAAGCCTCCTTTGTGAGGGATCAGCTTTTCTTTGTAATAATTGCTCTGTGAGATTAATGTTTTTCTTGACCTGAAGGCACACTTGACTTTCAAGCAAAGCAAAGTGCAAGGCTGGAGGACAGGGAGACTCATCAGAAAGAGTAGGTTGTGTCGTTTATTGTAAAGTTGCAGGCATATCTGAGCCTGAGCACTCCATAGCTAGCTCAGAAGATGTTTTACCTGTGTGTGCTTGACACCAAGGCCCAGCTCTCGGTTTCTGGCGGTAGCGCTGTTCTCTTTCCTTTGTTCACAAATAGGATGGCAAAATGAGCAAGGTAAAGTGATAAATGAACTCTGATCTCTGTGATTTGTTAAAAATATCTAGCATGGTTATTCTGAAGGTTGTGCTCTTTTGTTCCTGAGCTCTTGAGGCTCAAGCGAGACAATCTGACACTGGTGGGCCCCTCGCTTCAAGAAAGATATTGAGGTGCTGGAGCAGGTGCAGAGGAGAGCAGTGAGATAACTCCTTGCTGGGGAAGGGACTGGAGGGAAAGTCTGATGAGGAGAGGCTGAGGGAACTGGGGATGAGAAGACTTAGGGGGAACCTTATCCCTCTCTATCACTACCGGAAGGGAGGTTGTAGTCAGGTGGGGGTCAGGCACTTTTCCCAGGCAACCAGTGCCAGAATGAGAGGACAGAGCCTGAAGCTGCCAGGGGAGGGTTAGGTTTGATATTAGGAAGCCCTTCCTCACACAAAGTGTGGTCAGACATTAGAGTGGACTTCCCAGGGCAGTGCTAGAGTCTTACATCCCTGTTTAAGGATAGATTGCACGTGGCACTTAGTGCTGTGGTCTAGGTTGCGGTGATGTTAGGTCATAGCTTGGATGAGCTCCGAAGTCTTTTCCAGCCTCAGTCACTCTGTGACAGTTTAGCAGAGCCCTACGGATTCTGTGATTCTGTGAAATGTTTCCCAGGCTGAGAGTCGCGTGTTGGACCGGTGGCCGCGCTCAGAACTGGCACTGCAATGAGTAGGTAGGCTTGCAGTGCCTCTGGGGAAGCGCGCTGTCAGTCCCCTGCTCGATGGTTTCTTAGTGCATACGCAGCCCAGAGGGGCTGAAGGTGCTTTGTGTCAGATCAGCTGCAAGTTTTGAGAAGGGACCTTGAGATCGGTGATCAGTGTCAATGATAAATATTAACCAGGGCCTGCAGAAGAGGAAATAGGTTGTGTTTAATGGTGTGTACGGGGCACAAAATGAGTAATGTCAGGTCCAGGCCACAGAGGTCACCTGGGGTCTAGTTGCTGACTCAGCTGTTTTGAACATGACTGTTCCTGATTGTGCACGGGCCCAGGACAAGTGCTTCTCATCTGTGGAAACCCTGGCTGGCTTGGAAGGTGAGGCAAAGATTTTCCCTTTGTGATTAGTTCTTCCCTCACCATTTCCACACTGAAACACTAGGAAATTTACTTCCTTGCAATTCTTAGCTTTGCCCTAGCACGGGTCCCTTTCATCCCCTACTGTTCTGTGATTCTTCTGCATCTGTGTTCCCTAGCTGAGTCCTTGGTTGACTGAAGGTCTTAAACTTCCCAGGAGCAATGCACATTAAAGGGAATTTCCATGGATGTTTAGCATGCCTGTGGTGCACTGAAATGAACCATGCTGTCATTTCAGAGCCACCTCAGCTTCAGGTGCTGTCCAGACCTCGCGGCTGCTTCTGAAGCAAACAGTAGGGCTTTCAGCTACACTTAGGTTGGGTGGTTTGAGCAAAGGCAGTGAAGAAGGCTGCTGACTGCAGACTGTGTGTCCTCCCATGCAGATTTTGAAGGGTTCTTCACCTCAAAGTATGTTTAAGGGAAGTGGGGTTTTTAATCAGTAACGCAAGCTGTTTAGTTTATTATCCTCTCAAAAAACCAGATGCCAGTCTCCTGTGTTTCTATGAAGTTTGATACCACTGTTCCAGAGAGTGAGGGAACGCTGCTTTGTCCAAAGACGTACACACAGTCTACGTGTGCGTTCGGCAGTACTACGTGTTAGCGTGAGAAGAAGCCTCGTCCTTTTGACCTGGTGAATCACAGGAGTTTCTCACTAACTCCTGTTAGTTGCTTGTGTTGCAGGCTTCAGGGAAGGTTGTGTTCCTTGCTCTGTTCCATTACAAGTGATCTCCACAGGATACCTGCTGTAAAGCAACATTTTCCTTCTGTGCCTTCCCCTGCTTCCTTGCTGCTGCTGATTCCATCACCCCTACAGAGACAGCCTTTTCATGCAGCAAACCCTGAGCTATTACTGACTGCCTCACCCACACAAGTCGGTGTTTTCCCTGGAGAATGTGAGGAACGGTGGGTGAGGTCCATGTGTTTGCTCAGCAGGATTAAACAAACTGATAGGACTGTTTGCAGACTCGTACGAGCTGGAGTGCAGCAGCTGATGGAAGTTTTTGTTGGGTGAACTCAGTAGCCTGTTTGAACAGCAGAAATGAATCCTGTTCCTGGAGGGGCAGAGCTAACGCAGTGGTGTACACCGTGCCAGGGTGTGATTGCTCATGTTGTGAGCTCTTTTCAGGGGAGGAAGAATAGATTTTTCTCTGAACCAGATGGCCAATTTCTTTGAAAAGTGCAGTGATGCCTAGTGGCAAAACCCTGGGACCATTTCTGATCTGTCTTTTCACTTAGGTGCTTAATCTCTAAGCTGACATCACCCTTCCTTTTCTGAGACAGACCATGCTGCTGCAGTCTGTCTGGTTTTGGCTGTGACCGATAAATTAGTTCAGGACACTCAAAATGGTGTAAAATGATAGATTGTGTTTCACCTCCAGCAGTCCTTTGGGATAACAGTGGTGGCAGCCAGTGAATAGAAGGACAAAACCCAGGTGCAACAAGCAAGGGAAACAGAACTGCAGGAGCTGCTGGCCAGAGCTGATGCCATTAGCAGCTGATCCAGCTCCTCACTGCTGATTTAAGCATTTCTCTTTTCCTGCTGGATGAGTTTGTCCCTCAACAGCTCCTCTCTGTTGCCAAGGGTTAAATTACCAGTTAGTTAATCTCTTGGTGAACCCCGCAGGGTTGCCTCTGTTACAAACTCCTGTTGTTTTCAGAGTGTGTAAAACTAAATAGTCCGAGTTGTGGCTGAAAGACTGAGACACACACTAGTTTTTTTGTGAGAGAAACTTGTAGATTTTCTTGGAAATGAGTAGGAATAACTGTAACCTGTGATGAAGGAGCTGTATGAGCCAGCTAGACTCAGAGCCTGAACATATGTGGTTGTCTTATTTCCTGTCTCTTGATGCTCTGTGTAACTTCTGTGTAACACAGGCTTAGACGCGGCAGTGTGTACTGTAGCCCCATGGGGACTCGGAGAGGAGAGCAATGAGTCTGAGGCAAGTCTGTCAAGATACAGCATCAATTTTAGGAGATGGCATCATGGAAGTGTCCAGTCGAACTGTCGTTTGTTCTCACTTGGTGATCCTGGAGACAGGCAGAAACATTTAATAGGAGTGTGGTCAGGCACAGGACTTGGGGGCGTCCTGCAGCATCCAAATTTCTGCTGTAGTCCTGGTTCAGGTGGGCTTGCAGAGCAACAGCTTGAAAAACCTTCTGCTGCAGAAGACCATCCCACTTTCAAAACAGTATTTCTCTTGCACATAAAACACCTAATGTACAGGAGATGGTATTTTGTCAAGAAACGGCAATGGTGGTCACTTCTCCAGGAAGACTGTGCTCTACGCAGCCAGCCAGCCACAATCCAGGAGGTTCCTCATGCATTGGTGACAACTTCCTGAGGCAAATGGTGGAGGAGCCCACTAGGAGAGGAGCACTGCTGGATCTTGTATTTAACAAGAAGAAGGGTCTGGTTGAAGCAGTGAAGGTTGAGGGCAGCCTTGGGTGCAGTGACCATGAGATGGTGGAGTTCAGGGTCTCGTGTGGTAGGAACAGAACAGCTAGCAGAATAACAACCCTGGACTTCAGGAGGGCCAACTTGGGCCTTTTCAAGCAATTGCTAGGGGAAATCCCATGGGACACTGGCAGGTAAAGGAGCTCAGGGTTAACATTCAAAGACCACTTCTTTCAAACCCAAGAAAAGAGTATCCCAACAGGAAAGAAGGAGAGGAGAAGAGCCTGAGGGAGCTAGGGTTGTTTAGTCTGGAGAAGACTGAGAGGGTACCTTATTGCCCTCTACAACTACCTTAAAGGAGTCACAGACTCACAGAATGTTAGAGGTTGGAATGGCCATGGAAAGGTCATCTAAGTCCAACCCCCCCTGCTGAAGCAGGGTAAGCCTACAGTACAGTCTCAAGATGTCCTACGTGGGGCTTGAACCCATGACCCCAGGAATTCAGAGTCACATGCTCTAACCACCAGGAAGGCTGGTGTTGGTCTCTTCTCTCAAATTGGTGATGATAGGACGAGGGGAAATGGCCTCAAGTTGCGTCAGGGAAAGTTTAAACTGGATGTTAGAAAGAAATTCTGTACTGAGAGGGTGGTTAGGTGCTGGAATGGATTGCCCAGGGAGGTGGTGATGTCACCAACCGTGGAGGTGTTTAAGGAACGGGTGGATGCGGCGCTTGGGGATATGGTCTAGCAGTTAGGCGCTAGGAGAAAGGGCTGGACTTGATGACCCTGGAGATACTTTCCAGCCATGATGATGATGATTCTATGAAGTCAGGGAAGGGAGCTGGAAGACCTGCGTGGTTTAACAGGGAACTGCTGGGCAAACTCAAGAGGAAGAAGAAAGTCTATAGGTCATGGAAGGAGGGGATGGCCACTTGGCATGATTATAAGGCTCTAGTAGGAGGATGTAGGGTCACAACTAGGCCTCCTTGGAATTAAACCTTGCAAGAGAGGTCAAGGGCAACAAAAAGGGCTTCTTCCAAATACACTGCAGGTAAAACTAAACCTAGAGGCCATGTAGGCCCCCTGCTGAATGAGGTGGGTGCCCTGGAGACAGAGGATACAGAGAAAGCAGAGATACTCAACACCTTCTTTGACTCTGTCTGTACTTCTGGGTGCTGTCCTGATCTCAAGCCCCAGACTGCTGAGGCTCCAGAGGAAGTTGAGACAAGACAGAAGCCTGTCTTGGTTGATGAGGACTGGGTTAGGGATAAGTTGAGCAAACTGGACGTACACAAATCTATGGGCCCTGATGGATGCACATGCGTGTGATAAGGGAGGCAGCAGAGGTAATTGCTGAGCCACTCTCCATCATCTTTGCTAGGTCCTGGGGAATCAGAAGGGGTACCTGGGGACTGGAGGAGAGCAAATGTCACTCCAATATTCAAAAAGGGTAAGAAGGAGGACCCAGGTAACTAGAGACCAGTCAGCCTCAACTCCATCCCGGGAAAGGTGATGGAACAATCTGTCCTTGACGCTGTCCCTAGGCACATCAAGGACAGGAGGGTCATTAGGGACAGCATGGCTTCACCAAGGAGAAGTCATGCTTGACCAACCTGATAGCCTTTTAAGAGGGTATAACCAGGTGGATAGATGATGGCAGAGCAGTGGATGTGGTCTATCTTGACTTCAGTAAGGTAGGGGCACCTGGTTGGCTCAGTTGATTGAGCATGTGACTCTGAATTCCTGGGGTCATGGGTTCAAGCCCCATGTAGGACATCTTGAGACCGTACTGTAGGCTTACCCTGCTCCAGCAGGGGGGGTTGGACTTAGATGATCTTTTGAGGTCCCTTCCAACCTCTAACATGCTGAGATTCTGTGATTTGACACAGTCTCCCACAGCACCCTCGCAACCTGACTGAGGCGGTGTGGTCTTGATAATTGGGTAGTGAGGTGGGTTGTGAACTGGCTGCAGGACAGAAGCCAGAGAATAGTGGTCAATGGGACAGAGTTGAGTTGGAGGCCTGTATCTAGTGGAGAGCCCCAGGGGTCAGTGCTGGGACCAGTTGTATTTAATCTATTCATTAATGAGTTCGATGAGGGATTAGGGTGCTCTGTCAGCAGGTTTGCTGATGACACAAAGCTGGGTGGTGTCACCGACACCCCTGCAGACTGTGCTGCCATTCAGCGAGACCTGGACAGGCTGGAGAGCTGGGCAGACAGAAATTTAATGAACTGTAACAGGGCTAAGTGTAGAGTCTTGCATCTGGGCAAGAACAACCCCAGGTACCAGTATAGGTTGGGGACTGACTTGTTGGAGAGCAGTGTAGGAGGAAGGGACCTGGGAGTCCAGGTGGACAGCAGGATGACCATGAGCCAGCAATGTGCTCTTGTGGTGTTGATCAGAAGTAGGATGGTTAGCAGATTGAGAGGTCCTTCTCCCCCTCCACTCTGCACTGGTGAGACCACATCTGGAATATTGTGCCCAGTTCTGGGCTCCTCAGTTCAAGAGGGATGTGATGCTGCTGGAGGGTGTCCAGCGTAGGGCAACAAAGATGATGAAGGAGGTGGAGCACCTCCCTTTTGAGGAGAGGCTGAGGGAGCTGGGTCTCTTTAGCTTGGAAAAGAGGAGACTGAGGGTTGACCTCATTAATGTCTATAAATATGCGAAGGGTGAGTGTCAGGAGGATGGAGCCAGGCTCTTCTCAATGTCATCTCGTGACAGGACAAGGGGCAATGGGTGTGAGCTGGAACATAGGAAGTTCCATAGAAATATCAGAAGGAACTTCTTCACAGTGAGGGTTGTGGGGAGTTGTGGAGTCTCCTTCTCTAGAGACGTTTAAGACCCGCCTGGATGTGTTCCTGTGTGACTTGATCTAAGTGATCCTGCTGTGTCAGGGGGATTGGACTAGATGATCTTTTTGAGGTCCCTTCCAATCCCTAATTTTCTGTGATTCTTTTCCTCTTGCTGAAGGCTTTTTCTGAATGCACAGGAGAGGGAAGCACTTGCAAGCACAGACACGGGGGCACCGTAGGCAGCAGCATGTGCCTGTGTTCCACCCTTGCTGGACTGAAAGGCTTCAAAATGCAGGTATAAAATATATAGAAACAGAAGTCTGACGCCAAGAAACAACCGGAACGTGCTGGAGAAGGAAAGGCCAATCTCTGTAGTACCTTAAAGAATTAAAGGCATGTATTCTTGTCTCCCTCCTAGACTGCAAACAATCACTGAGGGAAGAGGAGGGGACAGTAACTATAAACAGGAGAGGAGCCATCAAGCAGGCCAAAATCCACTACATCAAAAACCATGAATTTATTGCTACCTTCTTCGGACAACCTACGTTTTGCTCTGTCTGCAAGGACTTTGTATGGTAAGAAGGACACACCAAGCTTCCCTGGCTCCCAAGGGCTCAAGCACTGCAAAATTTGCTAGAGATCTGTTGGGCCAAAATGCCCACGTGTGTTGGGAAACTGAAACGACATCTCGTTGGGAGCACTGTTGCACCAAATGCTGTAGTTGTCTCTTTGACCCTAAAAATAGAACTTGAAAGTTTTAACCACTAAAATAATGGGCAAAAATCCCATCAGCACTCTGAGATCTGGTCTGTAATCAACAGCAGGTCTTTCACAAAAGAATGAGGTGGGTGGATCTGAGAAAACAGCGCTCAGAGTTTGCTATGTGAAGTAGAGTAGAGCCAAGAGTAGAGCAGGGACCCAGAAAGAGCAAGAGGCTGCATCCCTTTCGTAGTAAGCCAGAGCAGGAGGATTTCCTGTGTGACTAAACCTTGTCTTCATGGGTTTCCTTGCCAATTTTCTGGTCTGTCAAAACAGGTCAGAAAACTTATGTCTGTCTTCTAAACCTTGCTTTCCTAAGACACAGGATTCTGAACAGCAGAATTTAGACTGGTTGATTAACTGGGGCAGCTGTTCCCATAGGCAAAGGCTTGATTGGCTGACACAGTAAAAATAACCCCCCCTTTTTGTTCCCACGAATGTGTGCACTTTATTGCCTTTTTTATACTTTGTCTTTCAGGGGACTCAACAAGCAGGGATACAAATGTAGGCGTAAGTTGATTTTTACCTTTCTTGTCCTGCTTTCCATGTGAATCTGTAGATCAAATAGTCACTGTTTAAAAAATCTCTCGTCAATATCCAGATGTGAAACACGGGGTCTGCACAGTGACCTAGTGCTGTCTAGTTGTGATTCCTACCTGAGGTTTCAAGGTTTAGATGTAGCTGTTTCTCTCCTAAGTGTGGAATGCTGTTGAAAGTTGTCCCCCTGCAAAACAGAACAGCAGCCTTTTCTAAAAAGAATTACAGCTAGTGAAGGGTTTCACAGCAGAGTTGAAAAGTGCTTTGACTCAGTGTACTTGTCTGACCAGTGCACCAGGCACTGGGGGAGACACCAAAAGGTAAAACTGGACAGGATAATGCTGTCCTTCTTTATCAAACAGTGGTGGCTTTTCCTGATGGAAGCAGATGTAGTTTGGAAATGGAGTTTATGGTAAAAGAAAATGGGAGATTGCTGCCTTGATAGAGAAGTTGTGATATGTGGTGGGAAGGACTGTGTTTTTCACGTTACGCTATTAATCTGAAATCCCTTTTTTCCCCTCGTGCATCTCCTGAAGAATGCAATGCTGCTATTCATAAGAAATGTATCGACAAAATCATCGGGAGGTGTACTGGTACTGCAGCCAACAGCAGGGACACGATGGTAAGAGCTGGGACTTTGTATTTAGAGCATAATGATGTAACCAAACCCTCCTGGACTAACACCACCTTGTCTAGAAACAGGCAAGTCATGTGGGGGGTGCTTGGATGTACGGTTCAGGTCACTGTCTTCTCCTGAAGATTTGGGCACATTTAGTTTACCAGTAGTTTGTGATGAAAGCAAACGCGAACCAGCGTACAGATCAGCACCTTGATGGAAAAACAAAGGGTTTGGTGTGTACTGTGTGATGGAAAGGAGTATGGCCCTGCAACCGGGTATTTCAGAAGTCAGTCCTGGTCTGCGTGGAGTGCACCAGCCCTCTCCCTGTGCTCAGTTTCAGAAGGAACGCTTCAACATTGATATGCCTCATCGCTTCAAAGTTTACAACTACATGAGCCCCACCTTCTGTGACCACTGCGGCAGCCTGCTCTGGGGGCTGGTCAAACAAGGACTCAAATGTGAAGGTATAGGGCAGGAGGGAGGGCAGCTGGGACCCCCCCCATGCTTTTCCCTTGTTCTCCATCGCTGCTAGGTATCAGCAGTTGCTGTAAACCTCACATGTCTGTGTGTGAGACCTGGCTGAAAAGCCTTTTGTCCTAGAGAGGGACAATAGGCTCTTGGCTCACCTGACAGGTCTCAGCTAAGGTGAGCTGCTCGTGCAGACAGAAAATACACTGTGGGGGTGGAATCCTGAGTAGACCTCAAATTATTGCATTTGGAAGAGCTGGGATTTGCAGTCTGGCTCCAGGTGGAGCCTACACGTGTCCTAAATACCATTTGTATAGTCCTCCCACAAAAGGCAGAATTGTCTCTATTGTAACAGACCGTGAGAAAGAAGTAGTGGAGGATTTTTCCTTTTGAAGAGTTTTTGTGGCTTTCATTGAGTTAAAGATTACAACTGCAGTTCTTTCAACAGTGATAGATCCCTGTCTAATCCGGGCTTAGAACAAGGTTTCTGAACAGCACGGAGA
Source organism: Rhinopomastus cyanomelas (assembly GCA_013400115.1). NCBI lineage: Eukaryota > Metazoa > Chordata > Aves > Bucerotiformes > Rhinopomastidae > Rhinopomastus > Rhinopomastus cyanomelas. Next base: position 571,885 of record VXBP01005054.1, on the reverse strand, counting down.
AACAGCCCTTCCTTGTCACGATGTTGCACTGTACTTCCCTGATGCCTTAACACTTCTTTCAGAATGCGGGATGAACGTTCATCACAAATGTCAGAAGAAGGTGGCCAACTTATGTGGAATAAACCAGAAGTTACTAGCTGAAGCTTTAAACCAAGTCAGCCAGGTATGGTCTGTTGCCATTTGCCAGGTAACTGATTGTTTTCAGAACGTTCAGAGGGTTTTCTTCACCTTTTCCGCATCTCTCCTGTGGGGAACTGAGTTTGTAACAGAGGAAGTGCAAGCAGCTCTCTGTCTGTAGTTTGACCTATGGGGAGACTAACAAAGATGTCCACAGCCTAAAGTTGAAACTGGGGAGGAAAAGATCCCACCTAGCAAAGGGATTCCTAAAAGTGGTGTGGTTGCCTGAAATCCAACTTGGTTCTTCTGTGGTGCCAAGGTCTTTTTCTCCCTCACGGGATCATGATGCTGAAGTCTGTTTCTCCATGCTTCAGCTTTAGACTTCCACTGGAATATTAAAATGAAATAAATTAAAAGAAACAGCAAATGTTCTCAATTTTTATTAATTGGATACATACACCCAGAAAGCACCTGTAATTAAACCTGGCCCTGTACTTTGTTGTTGTTCTGCTGCAGTGTGACTGTCTTGTGGTCAGCTGCTGATTGTGCTGCTGCACAGTCTCTGAAATACAGCAGAGCCTAACCATGTATCTCACGTTCAGGTGACACAGAAGCTGGCAGTTATTTCCTCCAAGCTGAGCGTTCCTAAGCTTTCTCAGGGTAGTTACTTTAAAAACGGCGACGGCTGCGGCACCAGCCCTTTCGCTACGCAGAAAAGCTCCATCATTTCATCACTAAGATTAGATCTCTGGGATTGCCCACACCCAAAACCTGTTCCTGCTGGCTGAAGACAGATGTCACACACAGATGTGACTGAGCAGCACATCCCGTATCAACACATGTCCAAGGGGACGTTTTCTAACAGTTCAAGTTCTTCCCACTGTGGGTTCAGACCGCTAGGCCTCTTGTAAGGTGCAGCCTGTTCAGGAATCTCTTGTGGAGGAGTTGGCTTATCTGGACTGTAAAGAATGTGGCTGAAGTCTATGAACCAGCCTTGTTGAGGAAAGCTGTGTCCTAGGAGTTAACACAGAAGATGACTCTGCCATCATGGCACGCGTAACGAATACTGTGTCTACCTATTTCTGAAGTAACAGTGCAAATGTAATTTCAAATGTTTGCCGCCTCAGAGATCCCTGCGGAAGTCCGACTCTGGATCTGTAGAAAGTGTTGGTATTTATCAAGATTTTGATAAGAAGTCTAAAGTTCCAGGTGGAGACACAACAGGTGAGAAAAAATACAGTGTTTTAATACAGTCATTTACTACACCAGCCCCCAGTTTCCGCAGTTACTCACTCTGGCCTTATCAGAGTGGTTTTTTAATAGGCACCGTTAAAACCCCCCCAGTTTTTGCTGCCTTTGCCTGCTGCCATCACTTCTGCCAAATTCCTGTTGATTTCAGTCTGTGAGCACACCCACCTTTGTGCAACACACCCCTCTTACTCACTGTGTTGCAGTTCCCCAGGACATGATGAGGAGGTTGCCTTGCTAGCCCAACAGAGACAGCATGTTCCCTCCCTCCTGTGACTGGAATTCCACATGCTGTTAATTATCTTCATTTGTTCCTTAACAGCTGGAATCTAATGCCAAGGGCTACCTATCTCAGGATGCAATTAGCCAAAATTCTGACTGAGATTGTGAAGTAATTGAATAGTGCCTGAAGTGCTGTCTAGCAAGACTGTTGTATCTAACACGGCACAAGCCTGACTTTTGCATTTGTAACTGCTGACCCGTGGCAATCCACTCAAACCCAAATGCAGCCATGGCAGTCACCTTTTCACTAGGTGGAAGTGGCCAGGCTCAGGCAGAGGTAATGGGGGCAGGTTGGAGTGGCAGAGGATGTTGTACGTTCACCCACAGACTGAACTGAGGCTGTGAAGTGCCCGTACTTGTTCTGGTTTTCCAGAAAAAGGAGGAAAAGATACCACTTTGGCAAAGGTGGTAAGTCAGGGTGCAGCTTCTGTGATTCTTTCAGGGGTTACTGCAGATGCTGGGCAGCTTGTGGGGCACACATGGTATCATCTGCTTCGGCAGATGTGCCGTGGAGGTTAAACAAGAAACTAAAGTGCAGTCATTAATTTTAAGATCTAATCTAAAGGGTTCATCTGTATGATCATGCTTAGCCAGCATGGGGCATCATCATGTCTTTGGAAGGCCTCTGCTCCAGCTGAAGGACCAGCCTGTTCTGTAAGAGAAGGAAAATGATTTGTACAGTATCTTTTCCTCCAAGTCACGCTTCGGATCTCAGAGGGAGGAGTTAGGGTTTCTGGTATTTGTAATGCCCAAGTATTGCTTCAGCTCAGCATCAGATACAGGCAAAGGTGCAGTTCAGATCCAACACTAGCAAGCGTGCTCATGTAATGGAAGCCTGGCTAGGAACTGCAGTTGACCCTTATGTTTAGATTTGCTGCTCTTCCAGCAGCAGATGGGTTGCAATAGCACGTCAGTACCCGATTCCCAGCAGGGATCTGAGCTGTGCAGTGTTTCTGCAGACACTGAACTCTGTTTCAATTAGCAGATAGCAGTGAGTACGATAAACTCTGGGAGGGAAGAACAGCCAAGACAGCGTCACAGATTGCAAGCAGAAGAAAATTCAACATTGACAGCTTTGTCTTCCATAAAGTACTAGGGAAAGGAAGTTTTGGAAAGGTATGTAACACTTAAAGAGCTTATGGTGACTGCTTTGCTTTTATCTCTGCACAGTGATGGGCTGATCTCGTTAACCAGAGAGGTCTTACAGCCATTTGGGCAGATCATCTTCTAACAGAATGGAATATAACTGTCCTTTTGACAAAGGCACTAGAAATTCATCCCCCAAAGAATTCACAGAATCATAAGGGATTGGAAGGGACCTCAAAAGATCTAGTCCAATCCCCCTGCCACAGCAGGATCACCCAGACCAAGTCATACAGTCAGTCAGGGTTAGAAGGGACCAGAGGATCATCCCGTTCCAACCCCCCTGCCATGGGCAGGGACACCCCACCCTAGATCAGGCTGGTCAGAGCCTCATCCAGCCCGGCCTTAAACACCTCCAAGGATGGGGCTTCCAGCACCTCCTTGGCAACCCATTCCAGGCTCTCCCCACTCTCACGGTGAAGAACTCCCTCCTCACATCCACTCTAAATCTACCCATCTCCATTCCCCCTAGTCCTGTCCCTACCTGCCATCCTAAATGGTCCCTCCCTAGCCTCAGATACTGGAGGCCACAATAAGGTCACCTCAGAGCCTCCTCTGAACAGCCCAAACTCCCTCAGTCTGGCCTCATCGGAGAGGTGCTCCAGCCCTCTGATCATCCTCGTGGCCCTCCTCTGCATGCACTCCATCACATCCACATCCTTCTTGTAATAAGGGCTCCAGAACTGGACGCAGTCCTCCAGGTGGGGTCTCACCAGAGCAGAGTAGAAAGGGAGAATCACCTCCCTCGACCTGCTGGCCACATTTCTCCTGATGCAGCCCAGGATCCAGTTTGCCTTCTGGGCCGTAAGTGCACACTGCTGGCTCAGGTTGAGCTTTTTTCATAATGTGCAGCAATTTTTTGGGTCTGTCTGCTGTCATCTGTGAAACTACTAATGAAGGAACAGGCTTTATGTCTTCACAAACTCACAACAGTTTGACAGAGAAACTGCCCTGGAAGCTGCTGCGCCCACATTATGTGCTTCCTGAGCTTCATCTCCGTATCTCTATGCCCACAACTTCACCTTTCCAGATCTTGCTGTCTTTCTCTGTTAAGTGCTCCTTTAGTTGCCTTTGCATCTCCTTTAACAACCTTTGATTTGCCCTTACTGATACCATCAGCAACAGTCTTTCCTGTGGTGCTGCAGTCCCCTCTTCCATTTTTGTAGGTTCTGCTTGCTGAGCTGAAAGGGAAGAATGAATTCTTTGCTATCAAAGCTCTGAAGAAGGATGTGGTGCTCATTGACGACGATGTGGAATGCACCATGGTGGAAAAGCGGGTCCTTGCACTTGCGTGGGAAAATCCCTTTCTCACACATCTCTACTGCACGTTCCAGACAAAGGTAAGGAAAAGCCCAGCAGCAACACAGCAGACGTAGTCTCTGAGTGGATGCTGTTAAGGCACAGTGACCTAAGTGATCCAATAATGACATCATCTTCTCGCACGCTCCATGCAATAGCTTACTTGGCTTGGGGAAGGTAAATGTGAGAGTAACCCCCACGTGTGTCGATGAGAACAGAACAAGGCTGGAGGGGATAAAAAGATGGCAGTGAGGGGCAGAAGGCAGTCAGTCTATTCACCTGCTGATTTGTATGCAGTCAGATTTGTACACAAGATCAGCTTTGCAGTATGTGACCAGGTTGCTCACATCTGTAGGAGCTTCACACAGTTTTAGTGGTGCACGAAATAAGAGAAACAATGAAGAAGAGGAGGAGAGTCTGCTTGGTCCTTAGTAGCCACATCGCTACTGCATGTGTGGCTGCAGTTGCATCAGTAATTTTTCCATTCTCTGGTTGTTTGCAAATAGGATCATCTGTTCTTCGTTATGGAGTTTCTGAATGGGGGAGACTTGATGTTCCACATACAAGATAAAGGGCGTTTTGATCTCTACAGAGCAACGTAAGTCCACAACCCTTCAGTCCCATCTCCCATTATTTCAAGTCTCTGGTTTTACTGCTTCTAGTTGTGACCACTTACCTGCAGCCTTTCACTCCAGTTACAGCAACAGATGATTGAAAGGGTTTAGTAGTGACCGTGATCTTTTAGTTTGGTTTCTACCTCTACCACCCTAAAGCATGAGGGGTTACTTGTATCACTGATGTATCACTGAATGGCTGGATGCAGCATCTGAACAGCAGCCACGCGGGGTAGATACCACAAAGCATCACTGCTATTGTGCAACCAGACTGGAAGGCTACGTGTGTCACTGTGCTGTACAGAGGAACCCTGGCTGGATGGGGTCTGGCACAAGTGGCTGGTAGTAGCCAGCTTAAGAGATGAAGGCAAGCTCCCTTCCCACTTTCTCCACCAAAGCTCTGGACAAATCCTCTCCAGTTTGCCTGCGTTCCAGCAAACAGCTGTGTGTCTGGTAGCCTCCCAGTGCATCCTCTGTACCCATTTCTGAACTTCTGCTGCAGAGAAGTGGAAGTAGTTTTCTCTCTGTTCAATTAAAAAACTATAAATACATTTTGAGGGCAGGGGAAGCATTCCTATAGCATTTTGCTTCATCTCACCTTTGTTAAGGAGAAGGGATGCCATTTGTTTGTCAGTCTGTTGCAGCTGGGCAAGCACAGAGGGAGACAGGGGAGGTCCATTTCCATCTCAGCCATTAGCACCCAGTCCAGCAGCAGCTGAGCGTGGAGCTGCTGGGAACTCTGCTTTCAGAAGGCACTGAAACCACACAAAGACTAGCAGAGAGCAGAAAAGGAACACCATCCTCTAGTGGAAGTGGAGTGAGAGTCCCATGTGCTGGCTGGTGTGAGACACTGCAGACAGGCAGTGAGGGGCTCAGCGGGCAGCTCCAGGCACCCAGTGCTGCACGCACACGGTTATTGAGACTGTGTGCGAGAGCTCTCCTGGCCAGCTCACAGGTAACAGATGTCTTGGTCGTTGCAGGTTTTATGGAGCTGAAATTTCATGTGGGCTACAGTTTCTTCACAGCAAAGGCATTATTTATAGGTGAGTACCACTGAGCTCCTGGGAGCTCTCTTAGCACTGTATGAGTCTCACAGTCACTGACTGATGCAACGAGCACAAGCTGTCAGCCAGAGGCCTGATAAGAGTCCAGGGTCAGTAACTTGCCTGAGGTGAATCTGTATCCGTGTGCCTTCTCCTCTGGCACCAGCAAGATGGAATGTTATTGATGTAACACAGAAGCGGTTTTGTTTCAGGCACTTTTGAACGCTGCCCTCAAATCACAAGTCTGTTTAGTTTGGAGGCTTCTTGAGGTGATGATCAATTCCTTCTGGCCCTGTGAAAACCACCAACGTGAAACTCACCTGTTTTTGCCTTTCAATATGAAACCCTTTTGTTGGTGGCTCTGCCTCACCAGGTTGAAACATCAGGGTTCAGGTCTTGACCACCTTCCTGCAGTCAATACCCACACTACTAGAGAGAAGCAGCTTATTGAATGAAGCTATTCCTCTCTGTTTCCTTTCTCCAGCCTTTTCACATCAGAGCACTGGTTTGGTAACTACCTGCTCTGTAGCTCCTACCTCTGTAGCAAACAGGTACAAAGGGTGACAGCAGCACACTTAAGGGCAACTTCCACAAGGTGACCTGGGTAGATGGACCCAAAGCTGCTGATGGTGTCCCTCTCCCTTTAGAAAAAGAGGAACCACCTGCAGAAGCATCTATCTTTTGAAGCGGTTTCTGAATTTCTTCAGAAATAATTCTGTGAGACTTATTCCATAGAAAGTGTTTGTAAAGAGGATGAACTGTATGGAAGGATGAGTCTGCCTCACAGAGAAGACAGCCCCAGCCCAGGAAGGCTCTTTACGTACCCAGTTGTATTCCCCCGGTCTGCTGCAGGTTTTTACACAAGGACAGACCAAACTCCTGGATACGCTGTCATCAGCACAGCATCCCTCCATCCCAAGTTTTATATGGCCTTTTTTCAGACTTTGTTAGATTTCCCTACATTAATCAGAATGTTCCTGGAAGGACAGGTCAGAGTATGAAGTGTTTTCAGAGAAATGATGCCATTTATCAGCAACACTCCAGCAAAACCAAAGGTGTTTCTTCTTCCCTGTCTCTCAGGGGATGTTGCTGCTAAAACCACAGAACCCGACTGGGGCAGTTTCAGGAGGAGTTGCACTGGAGTGCACGCACATACGAAAGGCTTTGGAACTTGTTCAGTGCCCTAAGTCCCTGTGTGGGTGTTCCCCATCTCAACTATCTCCCATTTACTCGGGAGAACTGTACTGGAAACTTCAGTTACCAAGGAGAAAAGACTGCCCTGTTTCCATATCAAATTCTCTGCTCTGTTCAAGTCTTTGTTGGTCAGCAGAAGGGCTGCTCAGTGTGTCTGCAGCCTGCCCTCCTTGGAATGTATTTCTGCAGCCAGATGGACAAAAAGTGCATCCCAGGCAAAGAGAGGGGATGGAGCTTTTGGAAACTGCCGTTACGAAGCTCTGACTTGATTCAACAGGGTTAGTCTGAAAAAACCAGACATTCACAGGACACTGCGCAGACCGTGGCCGTGGCACACGAACCCCCTCATGATATCGCTAGGAGCAAGTTACAGGCATTTTAAAAGCTGGACACGCATGGAACAGTGATGCTCTGCCAAAGGCTCTTCCTTCTGAGCTGCGGAGCTAGTGCAGCGCTGCTGTGTCAGCTGGAATTCATGCCTGCCTGTGCTCCTGGATCTGAGAACATATGTTGGGGCTTCTAAAGGCAACTCACCTCAGCTCTTACACCAGTTCTGTTTTGTACAGGCTGTGCTGGGCGATGATGGTTTCCTGATGCACCTGTCAATACAGAAGTGAACCGCTTGTCCTGACAATGTCACTTGTTTCTGTAAACCCTTTCTGCAGAGACCTGAAACTGGACAATGTGATGCTGGATAAAGAAGGCCACATCAAAATAGCTGATTTTGGGATGTGCAAAGAAAACATTGTTGGTGAGAATAAGGCAAGCACCTTCTGTGGGACCCCAGACTACATTGCTCCTGAGGTCAGTATGTCACTGCTGCACGCTGCAGGGATGGATTTAACACTGTGATATTAGAGTGGCCATCGTCACTATTCATCCTTTTGTAGACTAACAGCTCACAAACACAAAACTCTTAACTGGTACAGAAAATCACATGAAATCCAAGTTCTCTTGGGAAGGTATTTAAGATGTGCCAGTGCTCTGTAATGTCAAGAGTGTTCAGCTTGTGAACAGCAAGTTTTCCCTTCTGCCTTTCCAGCCAGCATACAAGCAGAGGCAGAACGAACCCATGTGCTGCAGATGGGGAACACACTTGTGCCCATGCAACTCACCACAATCCAAAGCCAGAGCAGCTGCTGAGTGGAATTTTGCCCAGTGCCAGTTACATTCCCAGTGTCCATAGATAGATTTTTTTTCTTTTAATCAGATTTGCAGAGCAGCCCAGATAAGATAGTGAACTGTTAAAGCTATAGAAGATGCCACAGGCTGTTTGGTAGTCATCTTGCTTTTCGTTACTACTTGCTTCTGCCTTCATCCTGTAACGAAACTAGAGATGTTCTCCAAGCACGTGATGATTTAAAGTTGATAGAGGAAGTTTCTGCAGGAGAGCAAAGACCTGTCCACAGACTGAGCTGTCCATGTTTCCACAAGCAGCAGCTAAGGGTAAAACCACAAATGTGCAATCACGTGTCAAACAGACGGATACACTTCTTCCTCTAAATACTCTGGTTCTTCAAGACTTGATCTTAAAAATCCCTCTTTTTTTCCTTTAGTCTGTGTTGTTGCCTTTGGTTAATTACATGTGTTTTTTCTGTGGAACAAGATCCTGCAAGGCTTACGGTACACGTACTCTGTGGACTGGTGGTCGTTTGGGGTCCTGCTGTATGAGATGCTGATTGGACAGTCCCCTTTCCATGGGGATGATGAAGATGAATTGTTTGAGTCAATCAGGGTGGACACCCCTCACTTCCCACGCTGGATTACCAAGGAATCAAAGGATATATTAGAGAAGGTAGGACTCAAGATCAACGAGTGGGTCAATGTCCTTGTCCAGGGAGGGACAGTTGTGGCTTTCAAGCGGAGCTGTTCCCCAGCAAGCAGGCTACATTGTCCAGAGAAAGCCAGGGCAGGTCCAGCACTAAGGGTCTGTTTGCTGTTAGTCACCTGTGTACATTCAGTACTCACCCTTTATTTGTCCAGTGCCTCCTCCCTCTTCTGCAGACGTCAGGCTTTACTGCGTAACTTCTCTTGCAGCTGTTTGAAAGGGATCCATCAAAACGACTTGGCGTCACTGGGAATATCAGAGATCACCCTTTCTTCAAAACCATCAACTGGGCAGCACTGGAGAAGAGGGAGGTCGACCCTCCTTTCCGGCCCAAAGTGGTAAGTGGGTTGCAAATGCCAGCTAAGGGCTAGGGGTGCCAGCTCTCTCAAATTACCCTCCTCCGAGTTTCTCCTCACATTTTACAAAGGAGGGAGCTGTTTCTGTGGGAAGAGGAGCAGTGTCATAAGACTGCTCAGCTAGTAGCTGCCTGCACACACTCAGCACAGGCAATAAGTCCAGAAGGGCTGGGTGTGCTTTTGGATCTGAAAATAGATGTTGAGGATTATAAGGTCACGTACACCTCAGCCTCTTCCTGGAGAGGTCTGCTTCTCCCTACCAACTCTGAAGTGCAGAAGTACAACAGTTTCCAACTCTGTTTCAGACAGAGTTCTACAGTTTCTGTTTCCAGCTCACCTGGGCAAGACAACACATCTCTGTACCCCTCAGGTTAGAACTGTGTGCAGTGCACTGTCTAAAGATACCTGAAGAGCAGACCATGTGTGACTGTCTCTATCCCTGTGGAGTGCTGCTGTTTCATCTCGCCTGTTAAAAATCCAAACCAGTTTACCTGTACTGGTACAGGTAAATTATCTCGTGGTCTATTTAACGTTTACTGATGTACATGAAGGAGGAGAGCCAGCAGAAGACTTCATGTTGCATGTTCCTATAGAAACAGGAGCTCTGGAAACACAGGCATCCTGCAGGCAGTAAACTGTGGAGGTTCAGGGTATAAAACGGGATCTTTAGTCAAGTATGAAACACACAAATTACCTGGTTAAAATGAGTAAAAAAGGCACTCTTCTCTAAAAACAGGGGAGAGGGGGCTCAGGAAATATCTTCCTCACCTTTCATACTTAAACACTTAGTTTTGGAAGTGACTGCAAAGGTTGTCTCTAAGTACCTTCCCTCTCTGTTTAACACAGAAGTCAGGAAGCGACTACAGCAACTTCGACAGAGAATTTCTGAGTGAGAAGCCCAAACTGTCTTACAGCGACAAAAACCTGATTGAGTCCATGGATCAGTCTGCATTTGATGGGTTTTCTTTTATTAACCCTAAATTTGAACAGATCTTAGACAAATAGCCTCTGAGCAGGGTTGGACTTTGAAGCAGGGTTAGCGACTATAAACCTGAAGCTCCCAAGTGTCGTGTTCCGGAGACGCTGGCCATGTGTCACAATAACACACAGCAGCGTGATGAATGATGTCCAACTGCTGATCTGCTGGCCGTGATTTCTGCATGGGTAGGTCTGTGGTCTGTGAATCATGTGTGTTGTTTTCTCTGTTTGGGAAAATGTAAATTCTGTTTGGTACTTGAATGTAGCTATGTTTTATATATTTGCTGTATATTTTGCTCGGAAGAAGATGTTTGGGAACAGATGTCTTTTTAAAAAGTGTTTGAGCCCTTGGTGCTTTTATTTGTTTTCAATTAAAAGAAAGTTTAATGTAACTTTCCTTCTTGGCTTTATGAGGCTTTTCTAGAAATACCCAATTCAGCTCCAGTAACAAGATAATGTCTAAGCCCCAATCACTTGAAAAGCCACCACAAGCATTGTAGGAGAATTGACCGAAGCAGGCAGAGGGAAAACCAACCCTCCACTGAGAGTTTCAGCCAGGGAAAGCTGCTAACTTGGGGTTTTTCCGCTTCCCCTCAACTGCTCTGCCCTTTTTCACTAAAGGTAACTGCCCTACAGGCTTGAACCCAAGCACAAAGTTACAAATGAGGTTGCCAGCAGCACTCGGCTTGTAATGAATTTAAAACTTCAGTAACAGTTGAGCAGAGTAGAGGCAGAGGAGAACCTCTCTCAATCTGGTAACTACACCCTTCCTGATCCACTGCAGGATGCCGTTTGCCCTCTTGACCACAACAGCACACTGGTGGCTCACGGTCATCCTGCTGTCCACCAGGACCCCCACGTCCTCTTCCCCTATGCTGCTCTCCAATAGGTCATTCCCAACCCATACTGGTACCTGGGGTTGTTTTGCCCAATTACAAGGCTTCACGCTTGTCCTTTATAGTTAATTAAATACAGGCTTCCAACTAGACCCTGTCCCATTGACCACCACTCTCTGGCTTCTATCCTGCTGCCAGTTCACAACCCACCTCACTACCTGATCATTAAGACCACACTGCCTCAGTCTGGCTGTGAGGATGCTGTGGGACACTGTCAAATGCCTTACTCAAGTCAAGATAGACCACATCCACCGCTCTGCCATCATCTGTCCACCTGGTTATGTCCTCATAAAAGGCTGTCAGGTTGGTTAAGTATGGCTTCCCCTTGGTAAAGCCCTGCTGACTGTCCCTAATGACCCTCCTGTCCTTGATGTGCCTATAGACAGCTTTAGGGTAAATTGTTCCATCACCTTTCCTGGGATGGAGGTGAGGCTGACTGGTCTCTAGTTACCTGGGTCCTCCTTCTTATCCTTTCTGAAGACTGGAGTGACATTTGCTCTCCTCCAGTCCCCAGGCACCTCTCCTGATCCCCAAAGACAATGGATTGGCCCAGCAATGACCTCTGCTGCCTCCCTCAGCATGTGCAGGTGCATCCTATCAGGGCCCATGTATTTATGTCCATCCAGTTTGCTCAATTTATCCCTAACCCAGTCCTCATCAAACAAGACAGGCTTCTGTCTTGCCTCAACTTCCTCTGGAGCCTCAGCAGTCTGGGGCTTGATATCAAGGCAGCTCCCAGAAGTACAGACAGAGGCACAGAAGGTGTTCAGTATCTCTGCTTTCTCTGTATCCTCTGTCTCCAGGGCACCCACCTCACTCAGCAGGGGGCCTACATTGCCTCTAGGTTTAGTTTTACCTGCAGTGTATTTGAAGAAGCCCTTTTTGTTGCCCTTGACCTCTCTTGCAAGGTTTAATTCCAAGGAGGCCTTGGCTTTCCTAGTTGTGTCCCTGCATCCTCCTACTATAATCATGGCCTTATAATCATGCCAAGTGGCCATCCCCTCTTTCCATGACCTATAGGTTTTCTTGTTCCTCTTGAGTTTGCCCAGCAGTTTCATGTTTTAACCACGCAGGTCTTCCACCTCCTTCCTTGACTTCCTACCTGTTGGAATGCTCTTTTCTTGGGCTTCAAGAAAGTAGTCTTTGAATGTTAACCAGTTACCCTGAGCATCTTTACCTGCCAGTACCCTGTGCCACGGGATTTCCCCTAGCAATTGCTTGAAAAGGCCAAAGCTGGCCCTCCTGAAGTCCAGGGTTGTGATTCTGCTACGTGTTCTGTTCCTACCAACATGAGACCCTGAACTCCACCATCTCATGGTCACTGCAACCAAGGCTGCCCTCAACCTTCACTGCTTCAGCCAGACCCTTCTTGTTGGTGAGTACAAGATCCAGCAGCGCTCCTCTCCTAGCGTGCTCCTCCACCATTTGCCTCAGGAAATTGTCACCAATCCACTGGAGAAACCTCCTGGACTGTGGGTGCCTGGCTGAGTAGGTCTTCCAGCAAATACCAGGGTAGTTAAAATTCCCCATGAGAACCAGGGCCTGTAGCTGTGAGGCTGCTTTCCACTGCCTGTAGGCAGCCTCATCAACTTCCTCATCCTGATGATGCGGCCTGTAATAAACACCCAAAACACCCATGCCAGCCTGCCCCTTACACTCAACTGTCTCTTCATCTGCCCCGCACAGAACTCAATACATTCCAGTTAGAGTCTCATGTAAAGAACAACTCTTCCACGCTGCCTGGCTGACCTGTCCATCATGAAAAGGACACAGCCATCCATGACCACAGTCTAGTCGTGTGAGCTGTCCTACCATGTCTGTAATTGCCACCAGATCGTAATCACCTCACTGGACACAGATTTCTAACTCCTCCTGCTTATTCCCCATGCTGCATGCCTTGGTGTACAGGCATTTCAGGGAGCACTCTGATTTCACCCTAGGATAGTGGGAGGCCTCAGGGTCTTCATCAACACCGGAGCGCTGCTCCACTGGTTCCCACCCAGCAGCAACCCCATCTTTCCTTCAAATCTAGTTTAAAGCCCTGTGACTGAGCCCTGCCACTTCCTGCCCCAGAACCCTTTTTCCCTTCTGAGATAAACCTTTCCCATGTGTAACTGTCAGGTCTGATGTCTTATAAAACCAGCCGTTACGCAAGAACCCAAAGCCCTGTCTGTAGCAACAGTGTCATAGGCAGGCATTTATGGCCCGAATCCTCAGAACACCTGGACAGAGACCCCCTTCTTCTGCACAGCCAGTAGTTCCTACACTCCTCCTCAGCAGCTGCAGCACACTGTTCACGAGGGCTGTTCTGTCACTTGCACCAGGAAAGGCCCTGCCATAGGCTGGCGCTCACTGCAGCAACCAGAACTTGCATCTCTGCTGCTCACGTAGCTTTGGGAACATTCGTCACTGACATGCTGAGCGCCAGGGCCACCTGTCAGAGAGCAGACAGATGGGTTTGTTCCAGCTTCGTGGCCTAGGCTGTCCTAACACTGCGGGGAGACAAAAGTACTACGCAATTGCAGCCATAAGGCAGCCTAAATGCTCTAAAACACCACCCTCTGTTACCTCCCCAACACAGGATAAACACACAGTAAAGATAAAAACGAAAACACACCTTCCATCTCACAGGCACAGGCAGGTGCCACCCATGTGTACGCTGACACGAATCAGTAAGTGCATAATTCTGGCAATTCATTTTGTCCCTGCCCTTCAGGGAAACAAGTACGTTGCCCATGCAACGTCACTAACCTGTCCCATGCACACCAGTTTGTTCTGTAAGGCAGCATTTTGCTATTCGATTTCAGCTTTCTCAAACACAGCAGCACTTGGAAAACCAGCGAAGCTTTGAAAGAGCGTGGATCAGCTCTTAACACACCAGTGAGCAGGTAAAATTAACAGTGTCTTACCTTTTGTCACCACTGCATGCAAATCTTACCTTGGAAGGCTTGGTCGAATCCATACAACTTCTTCCTCAGTTACTGAGTTGGTACCTGAATTAAAATCAGCTGTCAAAGTAAAGCAGCCAGTGGCCTTCGTGAACTCGATTCTCATTCTCACTTGATTGCTCTCTTTGAGGAAGCTGTGCAACCTGCCGATGTGCAGGAACGCTCACCTGGCCCTTCAAACAGGCACAGAAAGAATCACACAGCTACACACAGACTGACTCTTGATCTTTATTACTAGGATCAAAGGTCAAATGATTACACTTGTCTTAAAGATTACAATGAAAGCAAATGATATATGGAAAGACCGTTTAATTCCACTTGAGAGACTGCATCTGAGCTAGCAAGTGCATTAACAGTCAGAAGCAGCAGAACAAACATGGGCACAAACACATGGGACAAAGGTTTTCACTGGCCCAGTCAGTGACGGTTCTGTCAGCAGGGGGAGGACAAGCTCAGCATTCAGGCAGTGACAATTCCTGCAGCTCTTTAAAGTCTCCTTCCAGAAAGGCAGTAATGCCCTAAGGAGAAGCCATCACTCTTCACATCTACATTCGTTGCCTACACTTGCTCTCGCCAGCTACAAAAGGGCCAGGTGCAGTCAGTGCTTCAGTAACTTCCTAGAGTACAACAGTCAACTTGGTTTTTTCTCCTCTTCAAGTATCAGCACAGCCGTTTATTTACACGTGTATGCAATCTTTTTACTGCTCACCCACTTCAGTAAAAACAGTCTGTTCAACAGCAGACTACAAAAATACCTACTATACACAAAACATTTAGCTTGGAGGGATTTTACAGCACCTCTGAAAGTTGAGGAAGGGAAAACAAAGAAAGGGAGAGAGGAGAGATGCCTCAGGGCTTGTGCTCACCAGTGAAGGGGAAACCCTTCCTTCCACCACATTTCTGCAACCAGATCCAAGCTCAAGAGGTACCGCAGTCCATCGGTAAAACCCGCTTTTCTAACAGTCTCCTGGGAGCTGCCCTCTGCCTACTACTGACAAACTCTGACTCAATTTAAAACTGCCCAACAGCTCCGGGTCACAGCTGGACATGGGGAACGTGGAGGAGTGAGGGCCACCAAAAGGGGAAATTGCTTCTACACGTTTGCCACAAAGGTGGCCTTGTTAACTACACAGCAATAATTTAAATCCTCTGAGCAGCGCTGTGTGGGCTCTCTCCTCACGCACACAATGAGGGAAACGGCTGAATTCATACAGATGTGAAATGGGTGTAACCAAACACCTGGAGCTCACACACGCAAAGCTTCACGCAGCAGCACCTGAAGCAAGTGCACTCTACACACTCCCCTTCTGAGACAGAACCCAGCGACACAGGATGGCTGGATCTGCTGGTGAAATTAGCTTATGAAAAAACCCAAAACAGAGCACAACAGTAGCACAGTAGTTGATAAACCCTGCAGAAATCAAAGGCCACTTAGCCCTTGCCTGCAAAACTACACTACGAGGGCCTGGTATTTTACACAGGATTTAAACAAAAAAACGAAGCTAAAACAAACAGCAAAACAACCCAATCATCATACCTGGTAAAAGTTTGATTAACCAAGGAGAAAAAAACCACACTGCAGCTAGCAAAGAACAGTTCTTGTCTCACAGCTAGCATCAATGCTGGTGGTTTACTGGTCTGCTAAGGAACACATAGCACACACGTCCAGGGCACAGTAGGTTAAAAGTCCATGGCCTCCACAGGCAGAAAATTCCATGTTTAGCACTGGAATCTCACCAGGTGTACATGAGTGGTGAAGAAGTAGGGTGGTGGAAGATGCTTAAAAAACAACACAGAAGACCCTGGTGCCTCATAAAAAAACCATTTCAGAGTTTACCTGGTGGTTCTCTTGCATGACCTGTTAGAATGGTTAAACTCCACCTAACCTTTCTGTACTGTTTCCTCATGTATGTATGGTAAATGTGGCTACAAAAGAAAAACACAGACACTTCTGTTGACATTCATTCCAAAAACTGCCCCCAGAAAAGTCACAGAACTAAAGACAAGCAGTTTCTCCAGCCCCTGACAGTCCAAATCCTCGTCCTGTCCTCTCTTCCAGTCTCAGAAGAGCTGCTCATCCCTCCCTTTAACTGCACCAGAAAGGACACGTCTCTCCCGCTTCATGAGCCAGACTGCCAGCTACATCCACGCTCATGTCCCTCACTTAATATTGTATCTTCGTCTGCCGTCAAATGTACAGCTTGCCCCCAGAAAATGTTAAAACAATTTTGCTGAAAGAGCAGAATCTTTCAAGTAGTGAATCTAGCTTTAATACTTCTGCTTTTGCAAATGGGAAGCCTCCCATTTCATAACAATTTAGGTTGTGGCAAACCAAAGCTCAATGGGAAAAGCAGAAACGCTCTGGGAGCAGAGAGCTTTCCCACTTAAAGGAGCTTTTGCAACACAAAGCCTCCAACGCTCAAAACACAGAATTTCACCTGTGTTCAGTATGGCCTCAGGAGATCTCTGTAATTCTAGGCATACTTCACAGACGAAATAAGAAGAACTCTTAGAAAAACATGTTAAAAAGAAAGTAAAATCTAGTTAAAATCTGACAGTCCAAGAGGCAGGATGGTTAACGGGCAGTTAACCATCCGGCAGTATCCACAGACAAACAATTGAAACAGCACAGATTTACATGCACAAAACCTAAACCAAACTCTACTCTGCTTCCCAGAAATGTTGTTACCGATACCTTTCAGCACTGGGAGGCATCCACAACTACAGCTTTTCTCCAAAGAAGCTGAATCACGTTTGAAATGTCTTAAAGCGAAGGGGAGGCGTGTCCAGCAACGCCTGCTCCGTTCTCCTGGACCTGAGCTGCTGCTTCATGCTCTTGCACTGGAGGGCGGGCTGTGGCTCCAGGAACTGGAGCTATAGGTGGTTAGGTACTGTCCTCAATGCTTCTTCTCTTGACCGATCCACACCTACATTCTGCAAATTCAAAGACAGAAAACACTTTACAGTAAAGGTCTCATGGTCAGCCCTGGTTTTGCTCAGCACGTGGTGTAAGATGAGCATGTGTTCATGCTTCTTTCCTCAGAAACTTCTGTAAACCACAAGGAAAGGTCCCGACCCATAAGCAGGACTTGCAAGTCAGGCTTAGACCTCGTTCCAGCACTCTGCAAAGCCCAAGGCCCTCAGATACCTAAAAGCAAGGCGAAATCTCTGCTGCCTGGGAAAAGGAACCTCTAAGACACTGTGCCTGCTAGGACAACCATTATCTGCACCACAGGCAGGTAGCAAAGTTATGCTTTTTAAGGGGTTTTTTTTCCCCTTAGCCAGTGTTTTACATCACATTTTTCTAATTCACACTGTCTTCCAGTCTGTATGCATGAAACAGAAAACAGAACCACTCAGCCAAGACCATAAAGCCAGGTGGGAAACCCAGCTCTCCTTGTTTCCAGCCTGCTCCAGGAAATGAACACCAACAGCTAGAAAGCTAATCCTGACCCTATCTGCTAGCTGTGGAATCCTCAGAAGGGCTCTGGATAACACCTTAAAGAGCTGGTCACACGGAGTTTAAATGCACTTCAGGGGACACAGGCACACCGGCAGATGTCACACTGACATCAGATACTGCAGTGGCTTTATAACCACAGTTATTAACTTTCAAATCAAGTCCAACTCAGAGGACACATCGAAAGGGCCAGCATCTGCCTAACAACACAAGAAGTTGGCAAAATAAGTAGTGTTCTGCATGACTACAAGACAAAAAAGCCCCAAACACCCTGCATTTGTTGTTTGTATTTTTGTTAGCAACTGCTGCAACACACAAATTCCTTAGGACTGTGGAGACATCCCCACAGACACTGCTAGAATTCTAGCTGAATCTTTTAAGCTTAGTATCTGCTGTTGATTCAAAGAAAATGAAATTAAACACAGCATCAGTATGCAGGCAGGAATCCAGAGGTTCTGGAAATTAGGCCACAAGCAGCAAGAAGGACACAGCTCTAACATGAAACTAAAAGGAAATGAGGTGGTCAAGGGCAGGGAGAACAGTGTCAAGGAGAGGTACTGAAAGCAAGCAGCATTTCAGCAACTGAGACAGACCTGAGCAGGATTATTGATGCAGTCTGAAAGGTGAAGGCAAAAGGTGCTTCAGTCTGAGTAAAGACAAAGGAGGACAGGCTGCAGGAGCAAAGCACACTCAACTGTCACCTTGACAGAAGCAAACAGGATAAACCCTCACGAGCACAACGTGGGGCTCAGCAGACATAAAATACCTGACTGCAAGAGCAAGGGAACCAAGAAAGGGACTGATGTCCTCATTAGCAGTAAATGGAATCACTTCAGTTTAGATTATTGTACCCGCTTCCAGAAGAGTCCTGGGCACTGAGGGAGCTAAGCTTTGCAAGGACACTACTGCAGCTGCTTCCAAAGAGTAGCCTCACTCTGCCTTGCATGAGGGCCCAGCTCCCCCCATCCTCTCTGAAAGGACTAGCCACATGGATTCACTCACATACTCTCTTATACCACTGGTCCTTGTCTTTAGTCTCCCCTGCTTTTGTACAGTTTTTCCCCACAGATCACAGCCTCCCCAGAAACAATGTGCTAGGGGGTTCTGAGCAGGGACGGAACCTGCCATTTCCGTTTCACTTTTATTAGCTACCTGTGATCCTGTCAGCAAAATGGAAAGATTTCACAGGAAGGCTGCTCAAGACAAGAGGCAGAAGGGCAGTGGAGCCATGAAGACAGCAGATGCTGATGCAGTTAGTAACAGCCCTACAGAGCTGAACCACAAGCACAGGAATAAAGACAGTAACGAACAGCAAGCCCTACACGAACAACTCAGTTCAATCAAGCTGTGCCATAAAACCCCTCACTGCTGCTTCCCATCCAGCACCAGGGCTTTCTTTTACCAAGAAAATCAGTCCAAGAGGACTATTAAGCTGTAACAGGAGATCCCTTAGAGCACAAAACTGTTCCTTCACCCCCAGTTCACTGCATTGAGCATAATAAACATTATGCTCAGCAAAGACTACAACACACAGCTGCAGCCCCAGGATATTGAGCTAGATGGGCCTCAGTGCTTCTGTCACTTCCCTTCCCTCTGCCAACCATCACAGACCACAGACGGGTGTGCCTGGCTTTCCTCTCCACACAAGTTCTGCCCTTTCCATCTTCCCCTTCCGCTTCTTCCAACAGCCCAAGTCTTTCAGGCAGCAAACCTCATCTCTCCCACAGCAGACACCTCTGAGGGACATCACTCGAACTCTCAAGTAAAAGCAACTAGAGTCACTAGTTGCAGCAGTGGATATGGCAGGCTCAGCTCTCCTCCTCCTCCTCCATGGCGTTTCACACAGCAAAGGTTTTGCGGTAACTGGGGAAGGTTATTTTATGGCAGACAGCAGCCCAATCACTCCAGTGCCAATCACTGGTGCCTGGTAAACCAACCTCACCTTCTTATTTCATACAGATGTTGTGCTTCACAGCTTTCAAAACTAAACACACTGCAACTAACATGAAATGACTGCTGGCTGTGGCAGCAAGACCCAATGCTGCGAGGCCTTTAAAATTACAGCAACACACAGAAACAGCATTCCAGTGACAGGCCATCAATGTTTGATCACTCACCCACAATTAATTAATCAGCACAACCGTTTTATTATATTTCATTTGATAATTTTCTTCCATACTATATGCTGTACAAACATTTGGGTTAGGATTTGAGTTGCTGGGTTGGGTGGGGCTTTATTTCAAAGTGATTGGAATGATTAGGTTTTTCAATTTATTCAAGTAGTAGGATGAAAACATCACCCCAGGTTCGATAGCTGACCAGCACACAGGATTCACTGATGAGCAGGGACTGTTACAAGAGCATCCTCAGGAGGTCTGGAAATGTCTACATTCTGTGCAATAATAAAAATAAAAGAGAATTCTTATCATGTAGCAGTAAGAGCAACAAAAACCCCAGTCAGGTTCCTTCACAAGTACATGGATGCATTTCTTTATAAGCAGAGGGGTTTCTTTACCCTCCAACATCTGAGAACGCAGCAGCCCGACAGCTGATTCGTGGCCCAGAAGCAGACAGAAGGAACAGAGTAACGCTGACCCAGTGCTGACAGCCCTACCAAAACTGTGCTGGTTTGAAGGTTAAAGGAGGAACCCTCCAGAACAGGTTGTTAGATTCTCCTCCCACCAGTACAGGAAGGGAATGTAAACGAATTTGAAAACTTCAATAAATTGTAAAATTTATTCAAAACTAACTAAATTTAAAAGCAGAAAAAAACCCACCACCAACAGAAAAGCCTTCACAGTAAATTTAGGGAGATGGTGTAAGGGAATTCTGAACTACATACAGAAGGCAACTGAATGTAGTTCAGGGCTGTTGATAGGCACCCCAATGTTTTTGCTACTGCTGAGCATGGCTTGCACAGCACTAAGGCTGGATTGGGTTTTTCTTTCTTTCCTAACAGCTTCCCAGCTGGGGACGGCTGAGGGATAGGCTGGGCCAGCAAACTCAAACTGGCCAAAGGGCTATCCCAGACTATACAACATCAGCCCTGATACACATGTGTGCGGAAAGAAGCAGCAGGGGGGAGGGTATTTCATGATGGCAATTTGTCCTCCAGAGCAACCCCTACAAATGTTGGGCCCTGATGTGTCAGATGGCAGCTAAACACCTTCTGCTGGTGGGAAGTAGAGAATAATCTTGGTCATTTGCCTTTGCTTTTTCTGCTTTATTGAACTGTTGCTGTCTTTACCAGTCACTTGCTTGTTATAATTTTCTCTTCTCTGTCCATCCAAGAAGGGGGAGCAACAGAGTGGCTGTGGTGGGCAGCTGCCCCCTAGCTAGGGCCAAATCACCACAGGGGCCCAAAAAAGAATCCACGTAAACCCATGCTTCAGTACATACACATCTACCCATTAAGCAACTCTGTGCCTTGCTGAACTATGCCAGGTACTTCTTTCCTAAGAGAAGATTTCAACATCTATTTGTTGAAATAAGCAAACTGCCACGGTATCACCTCATCCAAGTCCCAAAGGCTATGCAGTCACTGTTCTCCCTGCCCCCCCAAAGCAGACTATGATCAACTGTTCAAGTTCCTTACAAGACTCGGATCTAAGATGTGGCTCAATTTATGCCAAATCATTGCCAACTCTCCCACCTTTGTGCTGATGGGCTTCATGAGCCCTAGTTTACGCTGTGGTAAGCAAATTGACCTTTCACCAACACCTCTCTCTTCCCTTCTTCAGACAAATTCCCAAGGAGATCTGGGTTTCTCACTATAAGCAATCTCCCTGTCACTCGCTAATGACATGGGTGCAAAGCAGACATTCTACATCCGAGTGCTTGTTTTCTGGCCCTAAGAGGACACCCAAGCAACAGTTACAGTAATTACCCTCGATTACTTGCAGCAAAAAAATTCCAGCCTCCTGCATTTGAGAAGCCACTTCTGACAAATCTTTGTCAAACAATGAAGTTCATGCACACTACAGACAGACACTGTGGCGCTTTGCCTGCCGTCCTGCAGCAAGAGAACGGGTGCTTTCAGCTGAGACACAAAAGAAGGACACTGTTCTGCAGCTCAGACTATAAATTACTGGTGTGGGCACAGACTGGCACACTGGGCCATTCTTAGTCAAACAGTTTCACTAGCAGCACTTATCTCTGGCACCATATTTAATTAAATGCTTTGATTTGATAGACTATTTGAAAACTTTTAAAACTTACTTTTACAGAAGTAATTAATGTTTTTGTAGGTGATGTAAATGAAAGCTGCTGCCATGTTCAGCACTCTGAAAATGTAAGCACTTTACTGCAGACAGGATCAACTCAGTCCAACTAAATGAATGCTGTATCACCAACTGTATTTCACTGGTCTGGGTCTCTCTGGGGGCAGAGGATTTCTGATTTTAAATAGAATTGCCACTGATCCTTTTTTATTTAATTAACTCAACTTATTTCTGTTCAAATGAAACCACTTTGTGCCTTCATATGGACTGCAACACCACTGTCTCAATGATCCTCTCCATGCACCTGAAATACAGCCACCCAATGGCAACACCAGTACGGCCACGCCACTGGCTAGACATGTTAAGAGTCACTTGGTGATTCAAGCAGAGCTTTCCCCCTCAGAACAAGCATCCTTGCTTACAGAAGTGGTATCCTGGGAATTACTGTTGGAAATACTTTAGGAAGGAGTAAATTCAGCACCATTCTCTCATCAGCCAAACTCATGTTCAACTGATCTACACTAAACCAACACCTGCTCCAAGACGTTCCTCATTTTCACTCTGCTTCTCCAGCACCTTTATGGCACTGTGAAAACACACTGGAGTTCCTCAAACTAACAATTCAAAGAAAGACATAAAAGTCAAACAGAATGACAACAGAGAATGGGAAGAGGCAACACAATTATCTAAGAGAAAATGTCTTGGCTATGAACAAAGCCAGCATTTTCAGATGTCAGGCTATCAGCCATTAGAACAAAACTTTTCACAGATGTCTCCAGCATGAATTCTGCACAACAGCCAAAAATGCATCTCCTCATGTAAGTATTCAGTGTCACATGCCACGCACACAAACACATACTTCACACCATAACCCATTGTTCTGCACGCTGCCGTAACAGCCTTTTTTGATCACATTTTCAAACCAATTCTTAATCTCCCAGCAGCAGTGGCCACGGCTCATGACCTCAGCGAGGAATCAGTGCCACATTCAGCAGCATTAGAGTCTGCAAGGGAACCAGGAATTTTTGATTGTAACTTCCCTAAAGCTGAACTGCAAGAGCTTTGTGTGAGCAGCAGAATCAACCTAAGCTCACCTCAACGCACGGAAGCACACAGAACCAACTGCCTGACACAAAGAGATTAAGCAGCTTCAGCCATCTGCCATCTCATCTCCACTTACACATGCACTCTCCATTTCTTTTCTCCAGCTGCTCTGCTGTACCCCAAGATCCAGACTTCCTCTCCAGCTTTGGTGTAAAACACAGGAGACATAACCGATGCCTTTTTTCATACAACAGTGATGACAGTGATGAACAAGCTGATGGATTTATTTACTCTCTTCAGAATAAGCATGGCACTCATGACCATACACTTTCTGACTACAGCCTGCTTCCACTCATCACAAAGCCTAGAAGAGCTTCATCCTGTTTTAGACTGATATGGCTATCTTCAAATCCGCATTCATTTTCTGAAGAGGAACTCCTCCTCTAAGATATATTTGTTCAATAAATAGGAATTTTTCCCCCCCCTCAGTAGCAAAGTGGATATGTACAATTAAATATGATCAGCAGAGTTATCAAATGGTTTCTAACCGCAAGGACAATAGAAAACAGACAGTAGATTACATCAAGCTCTTCAATTTGAAAAAATATTCTTACCTCGGGTTTATCTCTGTGCGTGTTTACTGCTTCAACATTCAGAAATATAGATTCTACTTTACATCCTGTTGATAAAAAACACATTTTTAGATCTGGTCTGCTTTACAAATTAAGTCCTAGCAAAGATGCAACCTGTTGCTGAAGGTTAATCACTTCCCTTTCTGATTTATGCTACAATTTCCCAACTTCTGAATAGCTAAAGCTACTGAAAGGGATCTGTTCCACCAGGATGAACATTACCCACAGCCTGTTAATCTCCTACCCTCACTTCACCTTTATCATAATTGACTCTGAAATCAATTCTCATTTTCAAACGCACATCAATGACAACATTCAGCCAGAAAGTTCTTATTTGAAACGTGTACTTTGTTTATAAACACCCTAGACTTCTTAGAATCCCAGAGTAATAAAGATAAATGCTGTTGCCTTTTTTTGAAACATGGAAAGGATTGCGAGACAATACACCCTAGCCAAGGTGACTTCTGAAAAGGAACTGTTCAACCAAAAACTGAAAACTCCAGTCAGAAGACAAAACTCTTCCTCAGGTGGTATGAGCTCACACACTCAGGGACTACAATTACTCCCTTACACTGTGGCCACACCATTTTAAGCAATACCTGACTACCAAATTATCTTGCCTCTCATGAATATGACTTTTATTAGCTACCATTACTCTACACAACATCCATTAATAGTCAAATTCTTCTGAGGTACCACAGAGCTCATTTTCTACAATAAAAATGTTTTCAGATTTTTCTGCTCACTTGTTTCCTAGAGCAGCAATACACTTCATACAAGTACTGAATGACAGGAAGAGGGGATTTTAGCCTTTTCTTAGAAAGCCTCTGCATTTAAATCTGCAAGGCAAACATTTGTCTTTCCTTGGGAACGCCTGTTCCGAGAAATCCCATTTGTCACTTACACTGTGTGAGCAAAACACCACAAGGACACTGCTCAGCCAAGCAGAAAATAGATTTAAGGGGAAAAACACCCATCTGCCACCAGAAGAGTATCCTAGTCATCTTCCTTCTGTTCAGAGATCCATTCTGACCCCTGAGACGATGCAAAACCAAGCTCTGACTCTTTGGTCCTATTACTAAGGACTGGTTACACCACAGACTTTTCCCAAGAGACCTCTGAGTCTTCCCTAGCATCCAAAAGAGATGCCACTCAAGCAGAAATAATGCTATCGACTGTTATGCTGTGAAGATTTTACACGGTCCCTGTATTTTGAGTCCCTGTGAGAGAGTTCAGGGCAACAAAGATGATAAGAGAGGTGGAACACCTCCCTTATGAGGAGAGGCTGAGGGAGCTGGGTCTCTTTAGCTTGGAGAAGAGGAGACTGAGGGGTGACCTCATTAATGTTTAGAAACATGGAAAGGGTGGGTGTCAGGAGGATGGAACTGGGCTGTTCTCGGTGTCATGTAGCGATAGGACAAGGGGCAATGGTTGTAAGCTGGAACACAGGAGGTTCCACATCAACCTGAGAAGGAACTTCTTCACGGTGAGGGTGATGGAGCACTGGAACAGGCTGCCCAGGGGGGTTGTGAAGTCTCCCTCACTGGAGATATTCAAGACCCGCCTGGATGTGTTCCTGTGTGACTTGGTTTAGGTGATCCTGCTGTTGCAGGCGGATTGGACTAGATGATCTTTCGAGGTCCCTTCCGATCCGTTATGATTCTATGATTTTCACAGGGCCAAATTCCAAACTGTGCTCACCACACTTACATATCCACCACTCTCAAAAAACACTATGGCATTTCTTTTACTGAAGTTGTTTCATACCAGTTCTTTTCCTTCCTGATTTTATTGTGTGAGTAAACACTGCAAACATTCAGGCCCTGCTGAAGTTTAGGAACTGTTACTCCATTTCCCAATAAAATCGAAAAAAACACAAACAAAGCCCCAACAAAAGTACCAAGACCTCTGCAAACAGACGAACACTAGTTAGTCAAGAAAATCCAGTCTCATTTACAAAAAATCCCAAACATTTAGCTGTTTAAAATCTTTTTCAAGCGTCCAGCTTGCCAGGCAAGTGTCACCAGAGCACAGAGAGTTACTAGTTACTGTAGGATGACACTGCAAATAAAAGCAAAAACTCTTTGGACAGATTGCTCAGTGTAAGAGCTACTTAATTTGTCTCTACTTGAAACTTAAAAAACGAAGTACAGGTCCGGACTGCTTCTTTTCAAAGCTAATGATCAAAGACATCTTTGTATTTCCAACTAATAATCCATCTAGTGTTTCTTGGCAATCCCTTGGTAAGCTATACAGATAGTTTTCCTTGTCTCTAAATCATCTTCTAAAGTGCAGTATCTGTAAGCCATCATTTAAAGAAAATTAACAGCAGGCATATGCTAAGCTGAGGTGGAAACTCTCAAAAACTTAACAATCAGACTCAAACCCAAGCAGTCCATTCTGCAAGCCATTCCCCCACTGTTCAAAAGCCAGCAGGAAATCTCATTTACAGCTGCCAAGCTATGCACTGACAAGTGTTGCTGACAAACCAATGTCAACAACAAGAACCAACATAAGTTCCCGTGGTAGGGTCAAGGTCTGTGAAAAAAACATCAAGAAAAGAGCTCAGTTATTCAAGGCTAAGGGGAACACCCTTTGTAAAACAAGAAACCTACATAAACAAAGATTTGGTCATCTTCTAAGAAACAGGACCCCCAAACACATCAATAAAAAATATGTTCTTGCTGTACCAGCATGTAAATGTCACAAAAATCAATGAAGTACTGAAGATAAGTGGCCACTAGTAGTCACAGCACTGGTAGTTTCTTTCAGGCTTTCACAGTATTTTCTTGCATAACACAGAGCAAATGTAAACCAAAGGCTTCACTGACTCACAAAGCTTTGTAGGCAGACATGGAATCATAGAATCAATAGGGATTGGAAGAGACCTCAAATATCATCTAGTCCAATCCCCCTGCCACAAGTCATACAGTCAGTCAGGGTTAGAAGGGACCAGAGGATCATCCAGTTCCAACTCCCCTGCCATGGGCAGGGACACCCCACTCTAGATCAGGCTGGTCAGAGCCTCATCCAGCCCAGCCTTAAACACCTCCAGGGATGGGGCCCCAACCAGGGGCAACCCTGGGCAACCCATTCCAGGTCAGTTACAATTACAGTTACCATTAATTGTTCAATTCCATTTTAAACCTAAAGAGATTAAAAATGTGTTTTAATATAAATGCTTCACAAAACTTTACTGTGACACAGCATGAAGACATGCAAGCCTAATACTACTCACCATAAGCCACTGGGGTTAGCTTTAAGACAGTATGCAAAGGGCACTTCAGGTAAGGCAGTTGCTCTGAAATCAAACAAAAAAAATTAAGGATTAAATGCAGACTGCAAGAACAGTAACTTTTCAGGTATGTTACTGGTCAGCCAATTAAATGTCTTTTTATGACAGTGCAATGTTTTTAACACAGTTTACACAGTTTATTAGGGTTGGAAGAGGCCTTCAAAGGCCATGGGGTCCAACCCTCCTGCTCAAGCAGGCTACAATTTACTGACAAGCTTAACTGCCTAAAAAGCTATAAAACTGCATCCAGACAGTTAAACTGCTCCCTAGTACACAAGAGGTGCTATTCAAGCAGAGAAAAGCTCAACAATACAGTATTTCAGATAAGAAACAGCTCAATAAAAATCAACCACCAAGTTTCACATACAAGTCAAATACAAACAAACTTGCAGACTTGTCTTGCAAAACCACCCTGTGACAGTAAAAATCTGTTGGAATTTACTGTTTGGAACGTTAATCAGTCCATTTTCATAAACCAGATGATTTCTAAAACTTACCTGCTGGCTTGTCAAGAAAATACGCAAGCAGACAGCGCATGACAGCCTGGTGACATATGACAAGCACGTTTTCCTGCCTTTCAAGTTCCATAATGACTGGCTCCAGCCTCTGAACAAGATCTTCATAGGACTGGGTGAGGAGCAGAAATACATATCACATTAAAAAGGGAAAACTCTTTGAAAATTACATGCATACACTGAGATTCTCACTTCCATATGAGTCATCTTTGCAAAGTTATATTAGAGCACACAAAATACATTAATTTTTTTCTTAAATTAGGAACACAGTCTGGGTCTTCCAGACTACCAAAGAGCACACACAAAACAAAACTCCCTTATGGAAAAGCTTTATTAAATTAGTCACTATGATCAAGAATTTCCACAAAATCCCTAGAATTTCATTCACAGCATCTGTAAATGTACAAAGTAAGTTTCACATATTCTTTTCCACACATCATCTTCAAGTGCCTCTCTTCCGAACTCCTGGGAAGCCCAGTCTACAGTCAGCCTACAGATGGCTCACAAAGTCTGACTTGTTCAGCCTGCCCTTTGAAAACAAAATATGGGCTTGATGAGCTGGCATGGTGATGGCAGCCACCATCCCATCAGAAGTCACAAAACATGGAGACTGAGTTTCTCTTGCACAGCACACACAGAGTGATTCTTCTGCAGCAGGTAAAGGGCAGCATTTCCTCATGTGCATGCTGAAGTTAATTTCCACGTGACACTTGCAAACTGCATTGAGCATTGTCCAGACTGGCAGCACTGCCCATCACCCAGGCATGGAATAAGGATGAGAGGAAGCCCTCAACTAATCCTACAACTGATATGGGGCTGCTCCCTGTGAACAGGCACTCAGACCTGAGCAAGAGAAACCCAGCAGTCTCCATCAAGGCTGGGCAATCCCGTGTGACAGATGAACTGCCTTTGACAATCCACTGAGATCAACTAACCAGCCCATGGTGATGAGGGAGTTTGAAACATTTGTCCCTGTCCTAGAGAATGGCACCAGTTTGAAAAACAGACATTCCCTGTTCAAAGGGATTAGGAGAACTTCGCAGCTTAATGACAGTCTCATTAGTTAAGATAGGGGTTACACCTCCTGGAACACTGCTCTTCACTCTTGATGCCTAAGGATAGAAAACTCAGAGTTCTATATCCTCTTGACACAACAACAGAGCAGCTGGCCCAAGTATTCCTCCATCCCAGTGCCCTGAAGCTCCAACCTTCAGCACCCATACCCAAGCCATGGGACAGTCTGGTAATTGCTGCACTGCAATGGGTTTGGTTCAGAAAAGCAGTATCAGCAAGGAGTTTATTCAAAGTCGATGACCAGTGTGGCTACAGATCTCTGCAGCATTTCAGCCAGAGCTGCATGCAAAACAGCCATTATCTATGTGAAGGATGAACACAAAAAGGTGATCTTGGCAGGACTTTTGTATTTGCCATAGTTGGAAGCCTTGCAATCATTCTTCCTGCTTTATCACTGCAGGACCAGCACTGACAGGATGCTCACAGGCTCAATACTGTACACCTATTGTTTTATTTTTCAAGCCCTGAATCAAAGTCAACAGCCTGGGTTCAGTCCTTGCAAGTTCCTACCTGTGCCTCATAAAAAGGAACAAGCTTTTAATTAATTATAGATATTTTTTTTCATTACTAAAGGTAGCATGTATGTATTCAAGAAAACAAGGAAGCCCTTCCCATGTTAACAGAGAAAAAAAAAGTAGCTGTTCTGGATTTGGTGAAATCATGTTTGCTTATGGTATTCCTGCATCAAACTCTCTTCCAGCATACAAGGAGTTAGCTACTCTTGGCTGTGGAGATGTTTACTTCTCTCTCCTGCACACTGTGCACAGAGCAGAGGGGTAGAGGTCAGTGGGGTGCAGAAGTGGAGAGGTGGCTGGCGCAGGGGACAGGCTGAGCAGGTGGAGTGGGCCAGACAGATTCTGGGGTCCATAAGTCAGGACAGGGTATTCCTTTTCCCTTCTTATAGAACCATAGAATCATTAGGGACTGGAAGGGACCCCGAAAGATCATCCAGTCCAATCCCCCTGCCACAACAGGATCTCTTCACTGGAGAAGTTACAGAATCAGTATCGCTCAGGGTTGGAAAGGACCACCTGATCATCCAGTTCCAACCCCCCTGCCATGGGCAGAGGCACCCCACCCTAGATCAGGCTGGCCAGAGCCTCATCCAGACCGGCCTTAAACACCTCCAGGGATGGGGCCTCCACCACCTCGTTGGGCAACCCATTCCAGGCTCTCACCACTCGCATGCTGAAGAACTTCCTCCTCACATCCACTCTAAATCTACCCATCTCCAGCTTTGCTCCATTCCCCTAGTCCTGTCGCTATCTGACATCCTAAATAGTCCCTCCCCAGCC
Source organism: Rhinopomastus cyanomelas (assembly GCA_013400115.1). Taxonomy (NCBI): domain Eukaryota; kingdom Metazoa; phylum Chordata; class Aves; order Bucerotiformes; family Rhinopomastidae; genus Rhinopomastus; species Rhinopomastus cyanomelas. Next base: position 542,404 of record VXBP01005054.1, on the reverse strand, counting down.
TTTTTGTAGGCCCCTCTCACATACTGGAAGGCCACAATAAGGTCACCTGGGAGCCTCCTCTTCTCCAGACTGAACAGCCCCAACTCCCTCGGTCTATCCTCATAGGAGAGGTGCTCCAGCCCCTCTTTGTGTGTCTTGGGAGTCTGGTTTCGGTTTCATTTCGGCGAGTAGCACACTGCGGCCTGTCTGTTCTTCTCTGGCTCTCTGTCCCTCTCTGGCTTCACACCCTTCCCACCCCCTTTTTTTTCCAGTCTTTCCTTTTTATCCATCCTCTCCCACAAAGTTTCAGACTGCAGCCTAGGAAATTACTTCAAAATTGAACATTTAAGTTTTGCTTAGGAGATTTCCCAGTCTTTCCTTTTTACTCCCCCCTTGTCCACGGTTTTTAGCATCTTTTAGGAATCAGGGGTTATCAGGTCTGGGCTGGGGGAGGGGTGAACTTGAATTGAGGAAGAACATACTTTTCCCCTCTTTCCCTTTTTTTTCCTACTTTATTAAACTTCATTAAAGATTTTATTAAGTTGAATATTTCTAATTCCAGTTTCCAGACATGTGTTTACTTCACCTCTTTTCTCCCCCTCCAGGGGGTGGAAGGACATTTCTGTCTGCAAGGTTGAGCAGATTATAATTTTATTAGATGGGCTATATAATTTTATTTAGCTGGGCTAACCTGGTGCTAAACCATGACAGCAGCTTACCTCTCCTTTGGGATATCTGTATCTGTACTTGTCTTGGTCTCTCAGTGCAAATTCAAGTGGGTAGTTTTCCTGTATTTCTTCATATGTCATTTCTTCACACACTCCCTTACAGATAACAAAAATAATTCACCAACATGTATTTACAGCGTGTCACTCAAATCATATAAAAATAACTTTTAACTGTAGTGTGTTACTTTGACACTTAAAATCCTGACACATGATGAACAGGACACTCAGCTGGGCTCAAATATGGTTAAAAGGACTCATTAAATCCTGTGTGAGTGAAGGTACACGTACAGGCAAGTGAGGTCACTGAGCAAGGTGACATTTTATCCACTGCTCCTGTTTATAGATCTTACAGGCACAGGTGAAAAGTGCCAGCTAGCAACACCCTCTACCAAAGATTTCTTTCCAAAACCTCATCTATCAGAAACTTCATAGCACCATGGCTTCTATAGGGGAATGCTTTACCAGGAAAGCTGAATCCAGATGAAATTAATCAAGACTAAATTCAACAAAATGCTTGGCCTTGTTAAGAGGAATTAATTACAACTTTCTCAGCCTCTAAAACCAGCTTGAACGACTTTCTATCACATAAAAGGCGTATCACTACACAATTAAGTACTTCCTTCATCCTCAGCAAACAAAGCAACCTATTAGGTATTCAGAAAAGAACTTACTGCATCTATCTCATTCAAAACTTTCCACTGCTCATAAGGCACTCCCAAGGCTTCAGCAGTCTGAATTGTCCTTTTCATCTGGCTGGTCCAGACTTTCAGATCTTTGATATTCTGCTCATTAATAAATTGTGACAAGCTTTTGGCAAACTGAAAGAAAAAACACAAGACACTGGATAAGGGTTCCAAGGCTTCCAAGGCTTCAAGCCAAAACCCTGTGTTTGGTTTGGAATAGACAGGCTCTAGCCTCTGTAAACTCATTATAACTTTTCCAAAACTCTCTGACAAAGTTCTTACTAAGAAAGACACCACATTCTGTTAAGCCGAGAGAGAGGAGAGGAAAGGAGCACAAAGAAGATAGGTTTTCTACAGTTCCTATCTTTACTTGAAGTAATTTTCCTTTCAGCTTTAACTTGTGAACATTCCCAATTACCCAACAAGTCAGGACTTTACAAAAGCTCAGTTAAAAAATAAAGACTTCCTCCACAAATGCTATTTTTTCACTAAACAGAATGACAGACAGGTAAGTGCACATATAGAATCACAACACACAAAACATGTCTGTTCAGTTTCCACTATCCATGCATGAAGAAAAACACGTCCTCCTTAAGCTTGTGAAGAGGAAAAGGCTGCACAGGAAGAAAGCTGTAAGTGTACAGCACACACGCACAGGTACACACAAACTGCAGTCATGCTTGTTCAGGAGGTACGTACTTCTTTACCCCTGACAGACAGTCCAGGATCTCCTCCTATTCTCCCTTTCAGATTGAGTTCACTTTCTCCATGTCGACAGAGGTAGATTGACCGAGGAGTCACATGTATATTCATGAGGTAGTAGACAATCCGGCTCTGAATGTGATCCATCACTCTGTTCACAAGGTAACTCCTTCCAACATCCATAATTTTAATATAAGAAAGATCCCTTGCAAGAGCAGATGAAAAAACTATGTAAGATTCAACATAATTCTGTTAGCTCGTATTGCTAACATTCCCACCTTAGGACTGGTACGTATTTACCCATGTATGTACCAGTCCTAAGAAACAATGCAATACTGCAAATCTACAGGATGAACTCTCTTCCTTTCATGTGTAAGCTGCTCATACAACTTTCTTTTCAGTTTTATTTGCACTTACATGAAACCTACATTCTACTCCTGGAAAGACATAACGCTCCTACTGAAAGGAAGACTGAGGAGAGTCACTCAGCAATAAGCTACACAGGTATTTCAAGACATTATATAGCCTTCTCCAGATTGCACACGTTTCCCCCACAGCAGGTATTTGTCTGCTTGCACCCAATGGCCAAAAAGGCACAGTCACTATTTACAATCTCTGTTAATCTTTTCGGAAAAACTACAGCACTAGAAGGACCAGCCTTGAAACAAGACATTTCCTCCACCACTCTATCAACTTTAAAAGTTGGTATTAGAGTACTCTAATTTGCCCCACCACTACCTTCTCTTAGCATCACACAGGTTAAAATTTCCATTTTCACTGCTTATCCTTTCTCATCTGAGAGCTTATTTCAGAGAAATACCTAGTTTAAAGAAGGAAAGAATTCTAATACACTGAAAATAACCACTACTGGGTTCCAGCAATGCATTTAAGACACCACACCACAAGAAAACAAGAAAACTTACAGTAACACCAAATGGAGGTGATGAGAAGCAAGCACCATCACCTTATCTCTGACAGTAAGTTCTCTAGAGTTAATCATTACTACTTCACCCAGGCACAACCATTATGTCCACCACAGAAATTACACGCATGAACTGATTCGACTGAACCAGCTCCACACTGATTACACTCAATTACGTTAACTGCAGCTCAGCCTTCTCTACAGCACCAGTCCTGAAAGGCATCAGGAGCAGCTGGTACAAGGGAAGCTCAAAACCCCTGAAATTCTGAACCATGGCACAAAAAACAAGGCTCCTTCTCACGTGATTCATCCCTACCTTACTCTCAAGTGTCCCAAGTGAATGAAATACAGATGAATGTTTTGGTATGAGGGCAAATAATCAAGCTGGGAAAGTTTCTCACAGCCCTGCATCTGAAGGACAATTTGCAAGCAAAAATAAATAAATGTAGAAGGCCCATTTTTAAGACTGATACATTCAAAATTCATTTCAGCCATGTCAACAAAGCAAGCCTGCAAATGACTCAGGTCTCCTATACATACTAAGATAGCAAATAAGAACCCACCACTACAGCAAGCCTAGAATAATTTCTGATTTCTGATTCTATCCCAGAAGAACCATATCATTCTCCAAGTGAGAAAATCAAAAAGAATATTGTCCCACAGCAGACTCATTAGCCTCTCTTCCTCAAGCAAGCGGGTTCCCAGACTCTACTCTAATTTGCAAAGGGAAAGAGAGCTCAAGCCATTAATAAAACACCAACTAGAAAGCTCCAATCTCCAATATGGGATATTCCATCCCCTAAGGAATTATCTTGAAATAACCTACTTGTGATTATTATTTAATCACTTACTTGTCAAAAGTTTCATCTAATGGCTCATATGAATTCTTGTAGCACTCTATTCTTTTCATGAAGTCTTCTGTTGCTTCCTCACTTGTACAATCAACATAGTCAGGACTACCCAGCTTCACTTGCTGTTTAAAACAAAGACAGAAGACCTGTCCACAAAGTTTCTTTTCTCTTATAATAGAAGGTTAAAGAAATAAAGAGGAGAAGAACACAACACAAAGCCTTATTTTCTGAAAGTTAATTAAAATGCATGTGAGGTAAAAAGCTGTTCTTCACAAAATTAAACCTCTGAGCTAGTAAAAACATGGACAGGAAAACAAATGAAAAATGTTCCATTAATGGGAGAGAATGTTCCTTTAGTACTGGAAGTTCTTACAATGTACCTCTAAAAACACTTAAAGAAATTACAGCAAACTTTCCTATACTCACCACAATGTTTGCAGCAATGACCTCTGGATCTACGCACACTGACTCAACAAAAAATGTCTTTGGTCCAAATGGGAAGTCACATGTACAGGAGGAAGGAAGAAGGAATAGGCATTAAATTAGTGCTAGAGACTAATACACATGGAGCAGAACACTGCTCGTTTTCAAGCTAAACCCCTTCTTAGTGGAAACATTCGATAAACTACAAACTTCCCTCCATTTACTCAGAAGGTTTCTGCAGACCTTCTCATCAGAAGTTGCTGTTGGCTTGCCACTCTGAAGCATCATACTCTACTCTGTTCCCCAAAAATGCTCATCAGTGGAAAGATTCTGCAGTGAGAAAAATTTAGCGTGGAAAAGGAAGCAATACAGAGGAGGCAAATTTAGCCACACGAACACTAACTAGTGCTTCTGAAACTGTAATTTAGAAGTCTTTCAATTTAATGGAGTAGCTCCCCTTAAAATGAGGTTTTTATGAGGTTGCTGTCTCAAAGGCTTATAGAGACACAAGTTTAGAGGCAATGAAAGACTACCAGAGAACAGCTGAACACAAAACTATTCTGAACAGAAGGCAGAAGCCCACAGAAAATTCTTGGGTTTCCATAGAAGGAACACAGCATTCCTTATGTGCTTCTGCAGCAAAAATTTGAATAATATTTTAAATAGTTCTTTCTGATACCACACTCAGAACTACAGGTCTAGGAGGACATGACTGAAGCCACAGCACAGAGAGACTAGCTCCAAACAGTACAAACATTAAAGATGACAAAAATGAGAGTGATTTTCGATCATAAACAACACTTGAGAACACAAAATGCACTATTGACTGAACATCTAGGACGGATGTGGCTTATGCTAAGTGCACTTAGAGAACAGATAAGGGAAAAATCTATCACTGTCTCACTTTGTCCTGGCATTAGTTCAAAACTTGTTTGCTTTTTACTCACCTTATATCCATTTTCTTCTCCAAATTTATAAATAGTTTCTCGACGTTCTCGAGTTGTGTTTGTAGCATCAAAGACCTATGAATAATTAAGGAGAGGAGAGAGAGGAATTAAAAAAAGCATCACAGCCTGTGAAAAACATTGTATTAATAATCTCAAAAAGAACAGTTCAAAGAGCCTGAAACATGAAGGAAAGCAGTGAAAACACCTCCCTTTCCCTCCACCCCGTTAACATACTTAATGGGAAAACAGAAGACATTCCTACTTCACACATGTGAGCTTTTAAATGCTAAAGAATAGTATTTTGAACACACTAAGAACAGTGTATCTGGAAGAATCAACCAGAATTTAAGCCTAACACATAAGAATCTTCCTCCTGGTCCATATCAATATTAAACAGTAATGCACAGCTTTCAGTGAACTTACACCACACAAAAAAAGATGTTGTCAATATAATATTCAAAAAGCAAGCCTGGAACTTTTAAGAGGGTGAAGATCTACAAGACTTGTACCCATGAATTAGAAGACATACGCTGCCATTTCTGTGAGAACTGACACCTAGTTCAGAACACACTAAAGTTTACCTCATGTCCCCAGCAGAACCTATAGTTGAGACTGTTCCAATTAGTTAACTGACGTAGATTTGTGTCAGTAGTCTTAATGTTATGCAAATTAACACACAATGCTAATCGTCAAACAGTTGATGTTTTACATTCCATTATTAAATATCCAATTACTTACTCTGAGTTTATCCTGCTCTTTTAGAAGATTTCTCACATCAGTAACACAACCACTAAGCAATACCTGAGATGGTTTTTGTTCAGCAAGCCTTCACCTTTCCTCTGAAACACTAGGCTACTGAGTAGAAACACAAGTGCAACCAGAACAACAGGTGTCTTTAACAGTACATTACAGAACGTTACCCTCTCCCAGGTTAACCCCTCAAATCATAAAGGCATCACCCTGAACTTAAAAGCACTCCTTGCACTGTAGCAAGAAGGCAGTCCTAACACAGGACTCCCAAAGAAAGAAATCTGATATACTGAAGACATATTGGAATAATACAGGCAGTGTATTATGCAGCAGGCATAATGCACCCTTATGCACGAAAGCATCTCAAGAACATGTCTTCAGCGAGAAACTTACAGCCACATGCCCGTTTTCTTCACTGAGGTATTGTCGGACATCATTCAGCGCTGCTAAGGCACACTGTCTTAAAAAAGAAAGAGAAAAACTCAACTGCTAGTTCAAGTCACGTCAATCATGTGCTTGCTTACTGTCATCACAGTTTCCTGCAAATCTCTCAAAAAAGCAGACACTTTCATCACCAGATCACCCAACCCACTCCCTCTAAAAACAAGGGAGAAACCAACAGGGAAACCAAGCTAAGGAAACATGGTCACAGCCATCTAAAAAAACACCAGTCCAGTGCTACTCTGTGCAATTGATACAGCTCTGCATCACCACAGAACACCCATCAACTTTGCTGACTCGGATTAACTATAACTGATCTGAGGTAACATCCCTGTGACTGTATTATTCTCCCAATTACTTGCTCATAGATATTTGCTTCTTAATTATATTCTCAAAGAAAAATCAAAACAACTTAAGCCTTTTATTTTGTGACCTCAAGGTATAGCAGGTAACAAATTTTCAGTAATCTACTTGTGTTTTGAACAACTATGTAAAAATTGTTATGCAAACAGCCTAACCTGGTAAAACAGAGTTATCACCAAGAATTAGGGACAGAGGTGAAAATGACATCCCATCGCTGTCACCAACCCAATGTAATGAGTACTGAACCCCACTAAGCACACAAAATGCCAAAAAACCCCACCCTTACATACGTTACGCTTGTGTTAAATCCGGACAAGAAGAAATTCATTTGCAATTTTCCTATTTCCCAGTATCTGCACTATCTTCAGAGCCCATTATGATTTCTAACATATAGAATGGAAGGTAACATTGGCATTGTACAAGATTTACTCTTTAGCATCACAAAGTCTCAGGTATTTGCAGTAAGAACAGTCTTCCTGCAGTCTCATCACAAACCCCTGTTCACTACAACTGCCTTTCTCCACATTACTGTGTTTTGACTTCCACACTGAAGCAGGTGACTTTTCCTTTACATTTACCTCATTCTTCATACACAGCTGTATCTTACAGGAACAATTAAAACTTTTCAATCCTAACAGTATTTCCACATTAGCATGTTTAATAGATGTCAGGAACCGAGATTCATCAGTCAAGTCTTCACTATGTAAACAGAAACCCTCTTTACTCATTGCTAATGAGGTGGGTTAGCTCACAGCTCATTTCACACTATATTCCCCACCATTTAGCCTATAAGGTAACACAGAAACACATTAAAAGCTTTGGCTCTACCTCTAAGCCAAAAGTAAGGGTCCGCAAATCCAATGCACCTCCTATCTACTCCTTGGCCCAAAAGGATGAGAAGGCTGTTACGCATGTTGCCCTCCTTTGCCACTAGCAACACTCATCTGCTGCTGAAGGGGTGAGAGAGAGGAGAAGCAGAAGGACAGCTACAAAGTCCAGACAGTAGGGCAGTCCAGACTTCATTGATGCTTGAGCTGAAGCAGTTAAGAACAAAGCAGACTGTGTAAGTAGCATTTCCATTCTTCTAAAATGTCTGTTCCTTCTCATCTCATACTGTGCATTTTTAAATGTTTTCCTGAACAGACTAAAGAGACAAGGAATAGTGAAGAAAATCAGAACACCTTCCCATTTGGTCTTCTGTAAGAAAGAGGTAGCTCCTTCTTGCTCTGACCTTCTCTTCATCTACCCTCTCTTCTCAAGGTCTTTCCTCTACACTAAGCACAGCCTCTTTCCAGGCAAGAAAGGAGTGTCAAGAGCTTGATCTGGACACAGATACACAGGCTGGTGTCCACTTTCATTTGCTCTGAGTGACTACATGAAGCACCTCTATATGGCCAAAAAGACAGCATCAGTCCTTATTTGAACAGACAGTGAAGAAAACACTCAACACAGTCCAACAGGCAAAAAAATCCAGAATGTAAACTGAAAAGTAGTTATGTGGGTTTTTTTTCTTCTCTATGATCCATATGAAAGTCCTAAAATGACATTTTTGGAAATCAGAAGAAAGAGTCACATGTATTAGCTGAAACCTCACAAAGAAAAATAGTCATTTGTTAAAATTGTTTGTTTTGAGTGAAAATATCCTAGAATAACTGCAAGAATAAAAGCAGTCACAGCCTACTGAAAAGTGAGAAGGAATAAAGCTTTTAGGTTCTCCGTGTTTTGATTCCCGGAGTGAAGCAATTAAGAAAAAGACTCCAAATTCTAAGAAATTCAAACCAGTAACCTTCCTACCTTCTCTACAATACATTTTCTTAAGATTTCATACTGCAGTCTCTCAAGCATACAAAAATGCAACTTAAAACAGTCTCCAAGAGCAAATTATGTGGCGTACTATGTCCATACAATTAGGATTGTGTGGCAAAACAGTTCATAGAATCATAAGGGATTGAAGGGACCTCGAAAGATCATCTAGTCCAATCCCCCTGACACAGCAGGATCATGTAGACCAAGCTGCACAGGAACACATACAGGCAGGTCTTAAATGTCTCCAGTGAACGAGACTCCACAACCCAGTCATCAGCAGCCTGTTCCAGTGCTCTGTCATCCTCACTGGGAAGAAGTTCCTTCTCATATTAATGTGGAACCTCCTATGTTCCAGCTTACACCCACTGCCCCTCGTCCTATCACTACATGACATTGAGAAGAGCCTGGCTCCATCCTTGTGACTCCCATCCTTCACATATTTATAAACATTAATGAGGTCACGCCTCAATCTCCTCTTCTCCAAGCTAAAGAGACCCAGCTCCCTCAGCCTCTCCTCATAAGGGAGGTGTTCATAAGAAGGTGTTAAGTATCTCTGCTTTCTCTGTATCCTCTGTCTCCAGGGCACCCACCTCACTCAGCAGGGGGCCTACATTGCCTCTAGGTTTAGTTTTACCTGCAATGTATTTGAAGAAGCCCTTTTGTTGCCCTTGACCTCTCTTGCAAGGTTTAATTCCAAGGAGGCCTTGGCTTTCCTAGTTGCATCCCTACATTCTCTCACCAGAGCCATATAATCACCCTAAGTGGCCATCTCCTCCTTCCATGACATACAGACTCTCTTCTTCCTCTTGAGTTTGCCCAGTAGTTCCCTGTTTAATCATGCAGGTCTTCTGGCTCCCTTCCTTGACTTCTTTTCTGTTGGAATGCTCTTTTCTTGTGCTTCAAAGAAGTGGCCTTTGAATGTTAACCAGCCACCCTGAGCCCCTTTACCTACCAATACCCTGTCCCACGGGATTTCCCCTAGCAATTACTTGAAAAGGCCACAGTTGGCCCTCCTGAAGTCCAGGGTTGTGATTCTGCTAGGTGTTCTGTTCCTACCAACACGAGACCCTGAACTGCATCATCTCATGGTCACTGCAACCAAGGCTGCCCTCAACCTTCACTGCTTCAGCCAGACCCTCCTTGTTGGTGAGTACAAGATCCAGCAGCGCTCCTCTCCTAGTGGGCTCTCTTCTACCATTTGAATCGGGAAAATGTCACCAATGCACTCAAAGAACCTCCTGGACTGTGACTGGCTGGCTGAGTACGACTTCCAGCAAATACCAGTGTAGTTAAAATTCCCCATGAGAACCATGGCCTGTAGCTGCGAGGCTCCTTTCCACTGCCTGTAGAAGACCTCATCAACGTCCTCACTCTGATCTGGTGGCCTGTAATAGACAACCACAAAGGTGTCACCCATGCCACCCTGCCCCTTGATCTGCACCCACAAACTCTCAACTCTCTCCTCATCTGCCCCTGGACAGAACTCAACATTCCAGCTGCTCTCTCATGTCAAGAGCAACTCCACCACCTCGCCTTGCTGACCTGTCTCTCCTGAAAAGGTCATAGCCATCCATGACCACATTCTAGTCATGCGAGCTGTCCCACTAGGTCTCTGTAATTGCCACCAGATCATAACCACCTGATTGGACATAGATTTCTAACTCCTCCTGCTTATTCCCCATACTTTAAAACTTACTTTCTGATTTTCAAGCCTTCTTCATTGTCAGGCAGGAAGAATTCAAAAGACTTGTACTTTTTCACCAAATCTCGACGATACTGACCAACGTTAAATTCTGCCAGGAAGAAATCAGTATTAGAGGTAAGTAATGATATTCATGTAAAAAGGACAGAAGTTCTGACAGCTCTGAAACCAAACTACCTGCAAGGATAAAATAATTGAGCAGGTACTAACAGCCAACACAGCACACCACCTCCTGAAGCTTTCAGCTCCTATTTTAAGAAGGAAGAGTCCTAAGTAGAACTAAACAGTTTTGCTTCTAATATGCAAAAATCATGCTGCGAAAACATATTTTTCAAAACTCTGCTCAAATATTTCTATTCCTGAAGGATCAGTACAAATTCACGTATCTATTCCATTTATTTTAAAAACGCTTAGGTTGTGAAAATAAAATAAGTTTTTAAAATGAAGGAACACAATTTAATTGTGAACTCTCAGCAGTAGTCAAAGATAACTATTCCTGATTCAGGCAGAGGTCCCTCAAGTCTATGACCTGTCACAATATTAGATATAGGATTAGAGCAAGGCAGCTCTTTTTTGCCACAGCAGACAGTGACACTGCATTTTGTTTGACAGCTCTGAAGTGCAATCGACACTTAACTCATTCCTGACCTATACATTTTCTCTGCCAAACTGCAAAGTAGGGTTTTTTTTCCTTAACATTAGATCAAACTGAAGTTTTCTAATTATGCACCTGCCAAGGTTTAACTACTTCCCATACTTTGTTTCTGGAAAGAAGCAAAGAAATAATAGACACAATTGCTGAGTTTTCATTAGACTAAGAGTTCAACCATCAGCTGCTGTTGGGACTGGGGGCAGAGGATAAAGAAATATTGTTTATCTCCCCACAAAACTCGAGTTTACTTGAGCACAGCAATTTAAACACGTTTTATTTTGGGTCACAGTACAACACAGACTACAGTATAATCACCACATTCTTTAATAAACACTAGCCATTCTGGACACACAAAAAGATGGTTTCTTGTAAGAAAAGCAGAACACACAGGAAGTTTGGATGGCTAGTGTAGACAGACAACAGCCCTTTAATGACAAATTCTAAATTTTTATTTGTAAATTCATTATTACTGCAAGAGGGTTACACACAGCAGAGGAAAAGTGTTAGCTAGTGGAACCATCTTTGGCCCTTATTACTAGCACCGAAACCTGGGGAAAAGCTTCTCAAGGGTGACTGGTATCACAACTACCATACACCCAGAACCATTCAAATAAACTTCTTATAGTCTAGCACCTAAAAACCTAATTTTCTTCAAAAGCCCAGATAAAAGTCCTTTGTATTTTTAATCATTTCATAGTCTAAACAGAGAATTTTGGAAGGAATAAAAGAAAACACAGGAACAATGGCTGAAAGGATTCAACTAATGTCAGCTCTAGGCTACTCACATCCGTCTTCTGTTCTTGAACTCGTTTAATGCATTTACATGAAAAGATGGCATTTATCTGTTCTCAGGTTTACAAAACCTCAGCTTTCTAACACTGTTCTCTGAGACAGATGGTTAAGAACACTTACCATATTAAGCACACATTAGTTTAAAGGCAGTAATAGCCAAGGGGTAACAGATGTTAGGGCTACTTGATACTGTGTTCTGGTTCAGTTCCAGACAACTTCAAGCATTAAACAACCTGTCATCTACTCCCCTCAGTCAGTGGGGCCTTTTATTTCAGCTTTAGTAAAATGGCAGCAGTGATGCACAAGCAACAGGAAGGGCCTGGTATTTTCCAAGAAAATCCCAAGTTGCTATTTCTAACAAAAGACAAGCCATAACCAGCAAGCTATGAGGCATGCTCACATGGTAACTTTATGTTGTGTGTTTCTGTAAAATCAGACAGCAATGCTCTATTTTTTTATCAAGCCCAAGTTCTTGCAGATTTTCTGATGCACTGCTCAGTGTAGCCCACAGAACTTCCTATAACTGACTACCCCTACCTATTTTATTCATTTGGGGATATATTCAGTCAAGCATGGGCCAGATGTGGACAACAACCTGTTTGCTGTCCAGCACTGGATTTCTGCTTTTCAAAGTTCGCATGGTAAATGCTGAGCACAATGATGTATCTACATAATTGTCTGTGTGTAACATACAAGCGCAGTTATATGACACACCTTATCAGCTTCAGTACAGGCTAATTTATTTATATTGTTACTCCATCTTGACCTAATGGATAAAACTGATGTCTGAATATCTGATTATGCTTACCACGAAGGTTATATTGTGTGAAAGTAGTCAAGACACGGTATAAATCCTGTAAATCTCAAACCAAATATAACATATCCTCCATAACATCTCATGTAAATAAAGTGTAGCAGACAAGTTTCTAAGAGGGTAAGAAAACACCCACTCAAAAAGCTATATCCCAGAATCAAAGAACAGTTTAAATATAGGCTAGAAGTCTTCATCTTGACTGACTAGAGCTACTAGGAATTACCCATCCCAATACCCAGACAATAGTCTACACTTCAGTAAGATCTAATATGTTTAAATTATTAACTACTTGTAATCATAAATTTCTAATTACTGCATCAGACACAGAAACACCGAACACTAAAGTTATCTTAGTCTTGTACAAAGGAAGAGGAGAAAGCAGGGGAGATGGCTGCTCAGAATTTCATCTGGACTCAGGACTTGTGTACTTGTCGTCAGGGCCCACAAGATAACACAGAAGTTCAAGAATGAGACAGGACAGCCAGGACAGCTCAAGTACTGTGTGCAGTTCTAGGCCACTCACTTTAAGAAAGGTGGAGGGGCTGAAATGGGTCCAGAGGAAAGCAGCAAGGCTGGTGATGAGGAGAGGCTGAGGGAGCTGGGGTTGTTTAGCTTGGAGGAGACTCAGGGAGAATTTTATCACTCTCTATAACTATCTGAAGGAAGTTGTAGACAGGTGGGAGCTGGGGTCTTCTCCCAGACAACTAGCAACAGGATGAGAGGGCAGGGGCTGAAGCTGTACCAGGGGAGGGTTAGGTTGGATGTTAGGAAGCCCTTCCTCATGGAATAGGTGATTAGACATTGGAATTGACATCCCAGGGAAGTGGTAGAGTCCCCATCCCTGGAGGTATTTAAAAAAAGACTGGACATAGCACTTAGTGCCTTGTCTAGGTGATTCTGGTGATGTTAGGTCATGGGATGGTTAGGTCAGTAATTCTGTGATTCTGTCCTTGGCTAAGCTGTTGTTTCCCATTCAAAAAAAATACATATAAAGCCCTTAAGAGAGTTATAACAAGTGCTTGCTTCAGTTCTTTGGGCACTTAATATTTAGATGAACTAAACTTATTCCACAAATGCAATTAAAGAGAGTCACGCAGAGTTTATAAAGGAGATGGAGACATCTGAACTTTAACCCAGAAGTGCTGACTCCTTGTCCCTTGTAAACAAGACTCCCTTTCACTTATGTAAAATAAGAGAGGAAAAAAGACAACTCAAGAACCTAAGTGTGAAGGAACAAGGACAGTTGATCTAGGCACCTGGCAGAACACGGAGTTAAATGAAGAGTCACCAGAATTAGATTAATTAACATCTAAGCAGAACGGAGAGCCTGCATATTAAATTGCTTAAGAAAATAACAAAGCAGACAGATTTTAAGTAGTCAAACTTGGCAACAGAATTACTGGGAGTTAGGTTTACAAAACATCTAGTATCTGCCCTGTCCTTTATTTCATAAGAAAAATAAATCCATCACCTTTTGTAGGCACTCCAATCCAATTTAAATAGCGTGTCAGCTTCTTTGAGATGTAGGTTTTTCCTCTTGCTGGGAGACCCACCATGACAATCAGAGTAGGGCAATTGGTCATACATACTGAAACAGAAAACCAGAAAACTAGAATTTACCATTGATGTTCCCACAAAGCTGAGACTTATACCATGGCGGAAAACAACAGTCCACATGCTCTCTGAGGAAACCACTGTTCAAGCAGCTCATGTACTGTGTCTCACTCTTTCAGGAGGACTCTTCCAGCGTACAGTGGACCTAACCAAGTTTCTTAACGCTGTGCTGAATTTTGGAAGGGCAAGTCAGTGCAGGACACGGAAGTTGTATGCAGGCAGAAGGCACAAAACTTGTGTATCTGCACGGAGGTTTTAAGACACACAAAAGCCACATGCCCCCCCAAAGGGACAGACATCTTGCATCCATACATACCTTGGTTCAGTATTTGCACTGAAAGGAAGCAGCAAGGTATATACTTATTACATACATTTTACATCTTTTAAGACAAAAATCTTAAAAGTGGTCAACCTTTTCTTCGTTTTGAGCAAACCAAGATGCAGCACGGAGGCAGCTTAATGCAGTATAGGATGACATGGTACTCATTCTTTCTCCTTTAAATATTATTAACATAAAAATCTAATGCAACAGAGCTTATTTTGATCATCCTTCAATGATTACTAGGAACACAAGTATTCTACACAATCGAGTACAATCATTTGCTATACAGATATACGTACAGAAAGGCTATCAGAGTGCTTAATTAAAGAAGCCTACTGAAGCAAGTTATAGGAGTTACGCATATTAGCTGAAAACCTTGAGGCACTGTTTCAAGTAAGTTTCGTGAACACTTTAATGGTACAAAACTGTGGATACCTTGCGTTAATCTATCACAACTACAAGAAACTGCCTAAAAAAAGATACTACAATGGCGCAAACACATCATCCTCCATCCCATTTCTAAGGAAATCAGTTTCTGTCCAATTGACACGTGCATCAACTTCCTCAGTGTCTTTGCAGAGAAGGAACAACATCAGTCCAAAAGACTAACTCATAGTGTCATGCTGAAAGGCAAAACATCACTATTGTAAAAAAGCTCTGTGATTCCCTGAGATTCCCAAATCTTGAACTGACAAAATCCCATCCCACAAAGTCACTTGCATCCATCTGGCACGTCTACTCTGCATAGTAAACCCACTGAAAAAACACATTAGGAAAAGTAGATGCACTTTTGTAAACCACTCATCAGAAAGAAAACCAATAAAACTCAAGACAATTAAAAATACAACACTCTTCATGAGAGAAGGGAAGCCAAATCATACCTAACCTCAACTCCACGGAACAGACCACTACTCCATGTAATTGAAGTTACAAGGAACTACATGCAAATCAATACAGGTCTGTCCAAAACAGTCCACATTTCTGGGAGGACACTGCTAAAAGCCCTCAGAGTTAAGCTCATCAGTGCAAAAGCCCATAAACAAGAAGGCTAGAGTTCTAAATATGCCTTTTCCTTGTCATCCTAAGTTCAAGCCTGTGACGCTCCTCTGCAAAAGGAGGAAGGGAGATTGCAGAAAAAGTCGATGAAGCTCACAGTACAGTGCTTACTAAGCTTTGCTTCTAGTTTTAAGGGCAGTAAAATACTGGAATTTCCCCAAGCCCCTAAAACCTTTAATAGAAGACATTGTTCTTCAAAGACAATTTGAAAGGTTCTTCACCTGAAATATCTATTTTGAGTTTTAAACAATTTTCAAAACTTACTTCATTGTATCAAGAATGAAATAAGATTTATAAGAGACAAAGCAGGATCCATCTAGAAAGGCTCTGGATACAGCCTGAGGTCTACCCACTCTGCAAGGACCTGTGCTGACTGGAACAGGCTTTTCTACCCCTTCTGGGCACAATTTACTGATTGGGGCCGAGCCATACAAATTTACTATTTTTGCAAAACATCTATAATTTGGTAACAATGTTCCAATAAACCTATACTGGAACGAAATTCCATTCTGCAAACACAAGGGCTAGGAAGCTACCACGAGAAAATCTGCAATCCACTCTAATAGCTGCTCCACGGGTTACATCATCAACCACTTTCTAAGCCAAACGCTACTGCTTGTCAGTTTGTACGACTCTCACTGAGCAGCAAATCCAACCAAAACAACAACAACATGAAAGGGACATTTCCTCCCACTGCAAGACTGGCATCACTATCATTTTTACACCAATTTCCTCAAAGGACGTACAAAATCCAGTAAAACTGCCATTACTGGAGTCCCACTTGTACAGTTACACAGGCCTGGCCTGTTACTCTGACCACTCTGCACTGCTCCTTACTGTGTGACCATGTATCAGACACTGAGGGAATTACCTGATGAAACAATTTGCAAGCCTGTACTGATTAGGGGCCAGGCTGACTGAGAGCACTTTACAAAAGGAAGATATGAGTAAGACAGCTGCTCTGCACACCAAGAGCAACACCACTGAGTCCAACAGTGTTAATACCTTACATAACACTACAGTTCTCCAAACAACACTGCAGTACACTGTGCTACCGCACAAGCACCCATTAGAACTTGTCTGCAACAAAGGGGTGCCAGTTCACAGTCAAAAGTATGGGACACTGAAACATGTTTGGCGTTCTGGGTTAGATGCCCGCAGATGGTCACAGTCTAATGCCACTTATGCAGGTGCCGCTTAGTGCATTCAAGGGTGTACGTCAAAGACGCACTGCTGCCTGGACAGCAAACATTAACAGCTAAATCAATCCAGGACTAAAACCAAAAGCACACAAAGCACCTATTTTATGTCGTCATTCAGTGTAGTGTTCTCAACAAGACATATGAGACAGCCACAACAGACACAGCCTTACAAACCTGTATAATTAACAAGGCTTAACTTTGCTCATTAGTGCAGTAAAAAAGACCAGAACAAAACACAAAATTCTGAGGAGGTATCAAAGACTCAAAAGTTAAATATAATTTAATTTTCTTACACTGACTGAACCACAGCTTTCTCAACTAATCGACACCAACATTCACTGCAAGTGTGAAGGAACAGTCATTCCAATGTCAGTATTCAAGGTGTCAGTGTCTCAAGACACTACCTTCCTTGGAAGCAATTTTGACATGAGAAAACAGACTGATACAAAACCCCAACAAATCACAGGTTACACATATCTAACTTCTGGAATAAAAAAGCCTCTTTAATATTTTACCAACAGCACAATGCCCAATTCCCCTCTTCACAGCATTCACTTTATATGACTTTGTATGAAAAACAATTTACAGCACACATGTAGTTACACAGGTGCAAGCTGCAGGGCAAAGACAGACTCCTAAGCAGAGATTCCTCTTAACTCCTTACTGCTGGATGGTCTGGTTTACCTCCAGAAATGGCTCTATCCAATCCAGTCTCATGAAAAACTTGGGTTTTAGCCATGTTTCATGTATGTAACTCCTTAGGGTTTCCAACAGCCCCAACTTGAAGATGTGCTATCAACACTGATTTTGCTAGAGGAACATACACACTCAGAACAGCAAAACAAAACTAACAGGGTTGTCTGCCATCATTTGCTGAAAATGCTCTATGACTTTATGAAGTTTTTTTTCTTTAAAATAACTAACATAAAATTGCATGTTTATAAGCAACAGCATAAAAATGGATATATGTTGCATCCCCTCGCTTAGAGGGAACATATAAAAACCATGCCCAAAATACCAGTTGGTGAAGGAAAACGGCCAACCAATGAATACTTTAAAATCAAATATTGCCATTTATGCCAAGTCATTATAAACATGAATCAAGATTTCTTACATACTAATGAACCACACAGCAAGTGTAAGCTTGGAGAAAAAATTATAACTCCCTAAAGTTTAAGGTTCAACAGTCAAGGGAAGAATTTGCTGCACATTTCTTGTCTCTTAAAACTACATGAGATAACGCAAGACGCAGATGGTTGTGAAACCAAACTAGGACAACTGAACAGCCCAGATCAGCTGTGCAGCATTTCATCAGCCTTCAAAACTCAAGATCTTGTGAAATCAGAGCCAAGAGCTGGTATTTTTCAAGTTCACCTACTAACTAACATTATCAGCTGTCCCTTTCAGGCAAAATGAAATTGTTTTTAACTTACCTACAATAAATTAAGTCAAATTTTTAAGGTCAGATGCTTTTTGTATCATCCCTGATGTTTATGAAGGATTCTTGCTGATACTGCAGCCTTCTGCTCAAGATCTATTCTCCAAGATTTAGAGGCTATTACTATTTAGAGGCTCACACACAAGTATCTTTAAGTCAACACAACAACCTTTCCAAACAAGGTTAGCCCAAGGTCTTTTCCCTATCACTTAATTTAACCATTGCTCATTTTTTTTCTGTTGATTAATGACAGCAATTGGACACCCTTTGCATTCTGCAGTGCTGAGTTTCCCATCCTGATGCTTTTCCTGAAGAGCAATCTGCTTCTGTACTTGAAGGAGTCCATTACCTTCTAATTTACCTTGTGTTTTTGTCCAAATCACCAATTTCTAGCATTGCCATCAGAATCCCTACCTGTCCTATGGCTGGCCTCATGCCACTAGCTGCTCCCTAGCAGTTTTGCCATCCACTTGCTGAGGGCTACTATTTGCTTCCCACAGCTTTGATGCCAACAGCAATAGCTCCACACAGATATTGATTCTCAGGCTGGGTTCTGTTGTCACCTCACTCACTTTCTCCATTTTTGGTTCCAAGGGTTGAAAGTACAAGTACACATAAGCAACAAGAGCTCAAAGGGTAGAGTTCTTTAAAGCAAATTTTTTTTTGTTGTTTTTTTTTTTTTCCCCCACAGAGAACACCTTTCTAGAAAGATCACAAAAGGTAAGTGGCAGTTACTCATCAAACACATGCATTTCTACTGCCTTCAAGTCTTAGCTTATAAGGTCATTAGAACAAGTACCTTCATTTTACTGGTCTCACCAGCTGTAAAAGCCATTCTGCCCAGGAGGCTGCACCCTGCTAGAAGTTCATGAAGACAACTTAATATGCAAACTAAAAGCAGCCCTGTGATGGTTAAACTTTGTCACGGCTAGCCAAGACCCATCATCAATTTGATTCCTGTGTCATTCTGGGTTTTCTTGTGTCAAAGATGTAAGGAATGTTATTTTGGTTGGAAAAGAGGTACCACAGCAAGGCCAAAAGGAAGCATTCCTCTCAGCATGCTTACAAAAGCCATCATACACATTTCCTGACCTTATTCAGCACCCACCTGCTTTTAACACCTACTCTTTTCCAGATGCTGGAGTAACTGTTGGTTTAGTTCATGCAGGATCAAAGCTGCTTACCCAGCAAAATCCAAGAAAGCTTGGGCTTTTCCCCCCCCACCTCCACCCCGCAAGGACTGGACCAAAGCAAAGAGCTGACACCGGCCACAACGGCAGAGCCCTCAGCTCCTCAGCTCAGCCTCTTTGCATGACAAATGCAAACTATTCCACAAAACAAAGGTCCTTTTGTCCATAAACCTGTCCTGTCCAACCTTGGCTATTTAAGCAACAGAAAAATAAACTTAAAAAAAAAAGGA
The DNA here is from genome assembly GCA_013400115.1 of Rhinopomastus cyanomelas. Lineage (NCBI taxonomy): Eukaryota > Metazoa > Chordata > Aves > Bucerotiformes > Rhinopomastidae > Rhinopomastus > Rhinopomastus cyanomelas. Next base: position 522,797 of record VXBP01005054.1, on the reverse strand, counting down.
AGGAAAAAGGAAATCTACGAGGCAAAGTTTGTTAATAAACTACTAACGCCAGAGCCAAAGTCTTGAGAGGCTGATGACGGAGCCATGAGCAAAGCCATTAACTCAGCGAACAGACGGGCTGACACGAAGAGACAACAACAAAAACACGTCTTTTGACAACGTTAGTTCTCTCCTCAAGAACAACACACTGGGTATAAAGGCTACCAGGGAACCAGGGTGTTAAAAAACACCACCACAACATCAAACACACCGACAAACGCAACTTCAATAAACACTCTCACCCAGACAAGCTTTGCCGCCTTTGCCGGGCTCAGACAGAGCAGCTCTGGGGGTTTCTCCCGCCTCGCCCCAGCAGCCTCTACACCCACAGTGGCTCACCGCGAGCCGGGAGAGCCAGCCCCGAGCCCTCGGCACCGTAGGCCAGTGGAATCCCAGGCCAAGGGCGCTGAGCGGGGCGTTACTGTGCGGCAGCAGCCGCTTTCCCCGACTCCGCAGAGATCGAACTGCCCCGGAAGGGTCTCGACTGGGCCCGGTCACCCGTGGCGGCCCAGCGGAGGAGGAAGGACAGAGGAGCAGCACTCGGAGGTCCCGCTGACAGCTGCCGCCCAGGGGGCTTTCAGCATCCCGGCGCGTCCCTCCCGCCCGCGCTCACCGCCGCGCTGGGCGCTGTGCCCCGCCGGCAGCCCGTTGTCGTAGGGCTCCCACGTCTTCTGCAGCGGGTTCTGCGTGAGCTCCCGCGCCGGCGACGCCACAACCGCCGCCATCCTCGGCCGCCTCCCGGCTCCCACTGCAGTGGCGGCGGGGCGGGCCCGGCGCCGCCTTCTTCAGCACCGCCCCGCGAAGGGGCCGAGACCGCGGCGGGCATTCACTGGCTTTCAACTAGTAGAAGAACGCAGTTTTTCATACTTAAACGTTAACGTGGCCTGAAGGCTAAAGTAATTACACAGAAAGCTATAAGAAAAATAAAATCGAGCATCTTGATTAGAGTCTCAGAATCACAGACAGGTCTGGGCTGGAAGGGACCTCTGACATCGTCTACTCTCAACGCCCTGCCAGCGAAACCTCTCACCAGATCAGGTTGCCCAGAGCCCCATCCAACCTAGCCTTGCACACTGTCAGGGACTGAGCAGCCACAGCCTCCCTGGGCAACCTGTTCCAGTGCCTCAGCACTCTCACAGGGAGGAGTTTCTAAATTCACTCTGGTTTAGCTTGAAACCATCACCATTGTCCTACCACTATGGTGGCTAAAGCATAGCAGTATCCACTATGAATTACAGTGTAAGAACAAGAGAGCCACTTTAAGTTACAATTTAAGAACAAGACAGTTATTCTGAAGCCTGCGTTACCGTTAGCAATAAAGTTGTTCGCAAGCCACCACTGGTAACCAGAACATATGTCCTTGATAACAGGGCGAGCAGCAGCAAAACCAGTAGAAACCAGTCTTGCAGACTGAAGACTAGCCAGAAGGGCCAGAGTGAAAAAAGGACATGAGAGGGAGCTGAAGACAGATGAAACCCCAAGAGCACAGAGGACCACCAGAGGGTCACAGTGTGCAGCCACTGCCATATGTAAACAGACTACGGGCACGTGTAATGCTGATTGCATAAGCATGACATTGGTCTGTAAGGCATTCATTTGAATCCCCTGCCATGTAGGTTTGCTTTGAGGAATTATGCTCCACTTGCCTGGCACCAATAAAGGAAAGCTTCTTTCAGAAACTTCAAATTTGGGTCTCTCTGAGTTTATGAAATAGCCAATTTTACAGTAACAACCGGAGTCCCTTCTAAAAAGTCCCTGTCCAGCTCCCTGTAGACCCCATTCAAGTACTGGAAGGCCGCTACAAGATGCCTCCAGAGCCTTCAGCCTCCAGACTGAACAGCCCAAATTCCCTCAGCCTATCTTCATAGGAGAGGTGCTCCAGTCCTCTGATCACCTTTATGGCCTTCTTCTGGACTTGCTACGAAAAAAACCTATCCACAATTTACACTGAGAAAGATGCTGCAGTAGTGGGGCTAACTACATTGTCCAGGTGTCACACTTCACTGGGAGAAACCAGTTCATCAAACTGAGCAAAGTCCTAAAACCCATCAGTATTTCAGTATTACATATGTTGTCAGCTATAGATTTTAGAGAAAATAAAGTCAACACGGTGAAAATAGGGGAGATTCTATGATGCTGTGAAAGTGCAATATGCATTTTCACTATTACACATACTCAGACATCACAGCAGCAGCCTAAGTATCAGCAATGTTCAATATCTGTTTTATATACAAGTCAGACTCTCTGAGGACCATCTGTAGTTGTTCCATTCCATTCCAAGTTAAAACTCAGCTTTCTAGACAACAGAAAATCACTTCTCAGAGACATCTGGTTAGACACATCTGCGGGATTTTGTTTACTTGATCTGCTGTTCCCTTTTTTCAAGTTGATTTCCTCCTCTTCAAAGCTGATTACTGTCTTCAACCATAGGTGCCTGGGCTGTATTTTTAACCGAGCATTTTCTTCCGGATTTTGTTCTGAGTTGGTGGCTGAAACTGGGAGGGGCAGAGGTGCTACAGAAGTTATATTACAAGGGTCAGAAAACTAGGATTTGAGAAAGGAAGCTTAACACTTAAAAGCTTCTTGGTTTCTTCTATTAAGTCTGTATTTACTTCCAATGGTTGCCAAAAGCAGTAACAGTCTAATCTGTTCTCCAGGCTAAGCCCAGAATCACATGTCCTGTGCACACAGGGGACATGACTGCAGGGTAGAATCCAGCATTCGGACATACCCACCACAACGAGGCATGCTCCCACCAGGATCCTCCAGATTTCCAAACAGTGCCTTCAGTAAATCCAGGCAAATCCACAGTAACAGTAAATGAATACTACATAAAAACTAATACTAAAACAGAAAGACCTGCTTTGAGAAGGAATGTGGTGGCCCAGTCAGAGCTCTTAGTAAACATGCAGTTGTCTGAGTCTCTGGCTACTGGGACTGTCAGAGTGTCTCACTTGTAGCAAAGTGAGCAACAACACCTGCTTGAGGTGCAAGTAGGTGAATGATCTGCTTGGCATCACAGTGAAGCTGAAGGAGGAGGTGGAGAGGTTGAAGAGTTATTGGGGGTATGAGAGGAAGACAGATTGGTCGAGCTACATCCTACCATCCCTGAGGCAAAGGTGGCACATGGAGTCTTCACAAGAACAAGATTCCCTACACTTCTGCCACCAGGTAGAAAAAGGGGACCTAGGTGTTGGTCAGGAATGGAAACCACCTTCTGACTCCCTCACCTTCCTGGTTCCCCTTAAACAACAAGTACAGGGCTTCTTCACTCCTCATCTGTTTTTTGGAGAGAGCACAAGTCACTGAGTGCTCTACAGGACAGCCATCCTGCCCCAGAAATAAGATGAGAGAGTGGATTGGTAGAAGGAAGGTTCTGTCTGAATTCCATTGTTTGCTGAAATGCAGAGTGTTCTTCCCTCATATGTGGCCACTGGAGGTGGCACAGTGGAAATGGAAGACTGGCACAGAAGCAGATGGAACAGAAATCTGAACTTGAAAATGCCTGCTGCTGCTGAGGGATGTGTGCATGGACTGAACGGACTCCACGTTTCCACAAGGAGCAAGGACTGCTGGAAGTCTCTTCTCTGTGAGGGGCTGGAGACTGCAGTTTGTCTCAGTTATGTCAAAATGTGTGATTAATCTCTGTATGTCTTTGTGTGGTGTTTATAGGTGTGTGATTTAAATGTTCCCCATTGGTTTCCCCCCCCCCAGATCAAGTTGGTTTCATTTTTCGTCTGCAGTTTTGAAGTGGTTTTCTTCTTGGTTTGTTTTTGTTCTGGCCCATTAGCTCATTAAATCATTTGCTAATTTCTCCTCAGTTCAGAGGACACAGAACTGCTTGAGAAAGTCCAGCACAGAGCCACAAAGATGATGAGGAAAGGCTGAGCTTGGTCTCTTTAGCTTGGAGAAAAGGAGACTGAGGGGTGACCTCATTAATGGTTATAAATATAGAAAGGGCAGGTATCAGCAAGATGGAGCCAGGCTCTGCTCAATGGCATCTAATGATAGGACAAAAGGCAATGGGTGTAAGCTGGAACAAAGAGGGTTCCACATCAATATGAGAAGGAATTTCTTCACAGTGAGGGTGAGGGAACAGTGGCACAGGCTGCCCAGGGCGGTTGTAGAGGCTCCTTTGGAGACATTTAAAACCTGCTTGGACATGTTCCTGTGCAACTGGATCTAGGTCACCCTGTTGTGGCAGCAGGGGATTGTTACCAAACTAAATCTGAATTTAGATTAGATCTTACAAAGAAATCTCTCACTGCAAGGGTGGTGGAGCACTGAAACATTTTGCCTGAGGAGGCTGTGGATGCCCCCCACCTGGAAGTGTCCAAAAATAGGTTGGTTGAGACTCTGGACAACATGGTCTAGTGAGAGATGTCACCATGGCAATTGGGGTTGGAACTAGATGATTTCTGAGGTCCATTTATGATTAACAGGAATGCTGGCATATACAATATACTTCCTTGTTTTACATACAAGTAGAATATGTATTAAATCCTTCCTGTCTCCAGAAGCAAAAATGTGTTCATTCCTTCTGTAAAACTAGAGTGCTCTAGAACCAAAACTGCACTCACACTCTTGCCTCGTGGCTGAAAACACTGACCTGATGTTGTTCACACAAGAATAGCATTTTTCAGCTGTCTGCAGGGTGATTTACCACACTGCTAAGTCCTGTCCCCCTAGCCTGAGGCACACCATCATTGAACTCCCTTCTTACTCAGATTCAAACCAGTGGCACCTGCATAAAACTTCAGGGTTTGTCCAGGTGCTGGTAGTGACATGAGGTGTCCACAGATACCTGCCAGCCTCTCCTTTTGTGAGATAAAGACTTAAGCTTCAATTATGACAACCTTAAGTTACATGTAGTTGATCAAACTTTTTTAAGGGTTTGGGGTTTGTTGGTTTTGGTTGGCAATTTTTTTTAATACCCTCAGTGCAGTGAGGAACTATTTAACTAAGGACACAGAAAGCAAATACAGATAATACTGCACCACTCCTGAGGTCTCATATGGTCTTCAAGGTCACTACATTCAATTCCTAGAAAGAACAAATAAAAACTACATATTAGATTCCCAAGAAATTACTGTGATTCTGCACCAACTACTGTCCTAATCCACTAGATTAGAGAACCAAGGCTGATTCATGCAGGTGAAGTGCCAGAGACTGCTTTATTTGTTACAGGAAGACAACAAATAAGTCTTTACTTCATGTGAAGCCTTTATACAAAGCTTCGGCTCTCACAGCCGTGCTAAGCTGAAAGCTTACCCAAAAAAGCAGCTCTCTGCAGAGCCAAAGTATTTAGGGGAAAGGCATTTTGGAGAAAGGAAAGTATTTTGGAGAATGAACTGCTGCACAGGAAGGAAACATGCTTGAGCCAGGTAAGCAAACTCTTTTCAAGTGACTGATTGACAAGACAGGAAACTCATGGTTTATTAAAGCATATAGCAAGTGGTAACTATTTCTGAGACAGGGAGAAATAAGAGGTTGAACCAAGACTTCTCTTTCATCATACAGAAACCCTGCTCTGTATCTGTAAATAAGCTGTATCATGTAGCAACTATAAAATAAGGTTCCACAGTATTTGCAAGGTGCTTTCGTGAATGGCATTTCCCTAATAAAGGCAACCAATATATAGTCTGACACATTAGAAAACATCCACAAACTACCCAACGTCTTTCCACTCAGGAGGCACCAGCTCACTACCTAGAGTAAGAAAAAAAATAACTTTCCAGTCCTCCAGATGCCCACACCATCCCCACAATGAGCTCACGAAAAACCAGTTCATAAGCTCTTGGTGCACAATATTGAGCTACAGATATCTATACAAAACCGAAGGGGGCAGAGGGGGAGTCAGAGGTCACAGCATGGGGTTTACTTAAGCAAACGAATCCCCAGGGCTGCCAGGCACCAAGACCAAGAAAGCCAGATGTTTCGGCGCTGCACTCACAGCCTGGACCCATACAGACACCAAGGGCTTATGGCGGTTATCTCCCCCGCACTCTGCCATCAACCGAGTCCCCTCGTTCGGGGACGTCCCGCCGTTACCCCGCGCCACAGCCCCGCATCGCCCTGCAGTCGCCTCCTGGCGGCCAGCTGCTGGTACCGCAGGGAATCGCTAACGCCACTGCCCGCAGCTACCGCTCCGAGAGCGACACCGGCGGGGCGGGCAGAGCGGGTGCCTTCATAACCCCCGGACGCAATGGTGGGGGCCAGTGAACCGTCGCTTTAGCACGGCGACCTGCAGCAGCGGATCCATACCGAGTACGGCCCTGGAAAAAACTCCGGTTTGTATTTCCAGAACGTAGAACTCAATGGCACGATAATCACTGTGCAGGGCTGCACACAGTGCTGCTCTGAAAACGCACCGCGTCTGGGCTTTCTAGCGCACAAAGCAGAGTCGTCAAAGGTTTCAGAAAGTTCCAGAGAAGACAAGTCCTTGTACTAATCCAAGAGTTACTTTCTCAACCAAGTGAAGAAACAAACTGGGGGGAGAGGGGAAGTCCATACTCACAGTCAAGTATTTTAATTTATTTCCATATATTAAACACCAATAAATTATATTATATCATTAGCCTCATATTTAAGTTTCTCTAAAGCAGTTACCTTTCTACAAGGTAACTTTGTGTATCCCTGCAGTATTTGTTAATTACCACTTTGAGAAAACAACAGCATCTAATTTCAACACACTCAACTGGGAAAACCCTCATTCCAGGTGTTCTCTATTATGACTGGCAAATTACTGTACTAGCCACCAGTAACAAGCAGGAATTAGCCTAAATGATCCCACATCAAGCAGGTATCTGTTTTCTACATAGTGCAGTGTTGAGAGATCAGAGTTTTAAGACATATCCCCCCAGTTTACAATTACTCTAGAAGGCTTCAGCCACACAGCGCATCAGCAGCTTAGTTTTAGGACAATTTAAGGCACAGAGTCACAGAATCAGTAGGGATTGGAAAGGATCTCGAAAGATCATCTAGTCCAACATCCCTGCCAAAGCAGGATCACCTAGACAAAGTCACACAGGAACATATCCAGGCAGGTTTTAAATGTCTCCAGAGAAGGAGACTCCACAACCCCCTGGGCAGTCTGCTCCAGTGCTCTGTCACCCTCACTGGGAAGAAGTTCCTTCTCATATTGATGTGGAACCTCCTCTGTTCCAGCTCACACCCATTGCCCCTCATCCTATCACTAGATGACACTGAAAAGAGCCTGGTTCCATCCTCCTGACACCCACCCTTCACATATTTATAAACATTAATGAGGTCACCCCTCAGTCTCCTCCAAGCTAAAGAGACAAAGCTCCCTCAGCCTTTTATCACCAGAGAGGTCTTCTGTTCTTTATCATCTTTGTGGCTCTACGCTGGACTCTCTCCAGCAATTGTGTCCTTCTTGACCTGAGGGGCCCAGAACTGGACACAGTATTCCAGATGTGGTCTCACCAGCCCAGAGTAGAGGGGGATGAGAACATCTTTCAATCTGCTAACCATTTCTCTTCTGATGACCCCAGGATGCCACTGCCCACTATGGCCACAAGGGCACATTGCTGGCTCATGGTCATCCTGCTGTTCACCTGGACCCCCAGGTCCCTTTCTCCTACACTGCTTTCCAACGGGTCGGTCCCCAACCTATACTAGTACCTGGGGTTGTTCTTGCCCAGATGCAAGACTCTACAAAAGGCAGCACAGAAGAACACAGAATATTACAGGATAACTCCTATAACACTTGTAATTTAGATTTTCTTTTAATAAATAATAAAGATGTCAAGAATACCTTTAGCAGGAGCTTTGCAGTCCTTCATTGGCCAAAATCTATGCAGCTTGAAGCACCACCAGAGGACAGGTTGCAACAGCTATCTAATATGCAAGCTGTTACAACGCTGCGAGCCAATTAGAAGAGATGGTGACCAATCACGCAACTATGCTTTACCGTTTCCGTCTGTCAGGAATTGCACTCCAATATTTCAAGACAGGCTTTTGGGCACAGTGGAGAAACTCGCCACGCACACCTGGCCAATGGTTGTGTTTTGACCAAGCCTTAGAGCTCCTATGTGGTGAAAAGCTGCAGCTTCTGGGTAACAACAGCATCCACACTTGAAACTGCACCAAGTTTCAAGTGCCACTACAAATACCTAAACCACTGTAGAGCAGATGGGATGCTTTGCCTGTTTGATCACATCCCTTATTACACTAGCACCTCAGCAGGGGACAAACTGCTTCCTCCTCCAGGTAATTCCCATATTCCCAAAATACTGATGAATCCTAGCAGGTTTTTCCTCACAGTGGAAGAGGAGTCCTTAACCTGCCTAAAACACAATGTTCAGCTGCTGCTAGGTATGCTGTCACTGGATTAAGGCACACACCAACTGAACTTTTCTCTTCAATTGCCAAGGAAACCTAAGGAAGCTGCACTAGTAACAGAAAAAGTTGTTCTCTTCCTCCCAGGCTGTTCCTCCACCCCTGGATGATGACAAAGACACCACCTTGAGCAATGTCATCCTGCAGCAGAGATCACTCAGAAGTTAAAAATTTCTCACATAGGTTTCCCACAGGTGTATTTGGTTTAGCTGGAATGGAGCTGAACCTCCCCATGCCATCTGTTCCAGTGCTGTGCGTGTGCTGGTAGCCAGAAGGCTGTTGATAGCACTCCAGTGTTTTGGCTACTGCTGAGCAGGGTTCTCATAGCACCAAAGCTGGGCTTGGGTTTTTCTTTCTTTCCTAATGTCTTCCCAGCTGAGGAAGGCTGAGGGATGGATGGGCTGGGCCAGGCTAGCTAACCCAAAGGGCTGGAATAGACAAAGGGCTATTCCAGACCATGTGACATCAGCCCTGATATAAATGGGAGGGGGAAAGACGGGAAGAGGTGGGGAGGGAATTTGTTGATGGTGGTTTATCCTCCTGAGCAACCCCTACACATGTTGGGCCCTGCTGCCTAGAATGACAGCCAAACACCTTCCACTGATGGGAAGGGGAGAATAATCTTGGTTATCTGTCTTTGCATTTCTTCTTTATTAAACTGTTGCTGTGTTTAAATGCCAGCCTCTAGTTACATTTTCCTCTCCCCTGTCCATCCAAGAAGGACAGCAATAGGGCAGCTTTGGTAGGCAGCCAGCCCCTAGACAGGGCAAAACCACCACATATGGTGAATCAAATAATTTCCTTCCTATGAAGAGCTTGGCCAACACAATGCCAAATCAAGGAAGTGAGATGTAATACTACATCAGCAAAATAATATGCATTGCTTCATACCTTCATCATTAAGTTTCTCAGCTACTTAAACGAAGTCTTCCTATCTCAAGACTATCTATGGTTTCCTCTCAACCAAAAGCACTATCCTTTTTGTTTTCCTATAGTCTAATACCCCAGCAGTCAAGATAACAAAAATGACAAATAATGCATTAAATCCCACAAAATTTCAGACATCCCACCCAAAAAGTTCAGCAGGCTCCCCATACTTTCTTCGTAGTCCCTCCACTTATGACTTGCTTCCTAACCAAATGAAACCACAAGGACAAGGCCTTGTGATAAAGAGCCCTAGCTCTTCCTCCTTCTTTTTCTGAACCATAAATAAGTTTACTGCTGGCCCCATCCACTGCACAACCTATTTCCTATCATTGCCTAAAGGGAAAAAGTTCCAGTTGTCTTTAAATATACTGCTACCTCAGAGACAAGCACAAGCATTAGGGATTCCAGACTGAAAAAGTATCTGCCCTCAGCAATATGCAACTTCTGAAGTTATTTCTAGAAGAGCTGATTTTATTATTACATTTCCTGGCTATATATCAATGTACTGACGAGATTCAGAAAACAACCCCATGTGTAATCTGCTTTGTACAACAGTGAGCTACTGCTCAGAACAGGACATTTCTTCAGTGCTAACTGGGGAACAACATCCAAGATCCCACATAGTCTGGGCTGTACTAAAATAACACTAGACGGATCCCTTAGGCTGAACTTTAGCACAAATAAGGAAAACGGCTCATGCAAACAGTAGATGCTGCTATAAAGTAAATCGGTGGGAAAACAAATTTGCATCAGTTCTACCATTCATCAACACAGCCAATACGAAGGAAAACCTGACCAGGCTCAGGCATCTCACACCACACTTCCTTAGAAGGGTAATTCCAGTGGTAATTTGCATGCATTGTATTGTCTTCATAAGCTACTGGAACATTATGATACAGTGATGCAATGTTTATGTGTGGCTAGATTCCAGCACATATGTTTTCAAAATGATGAAATAATTACCAGGAAACCAACACTAGCAGTTTTGTTGTAAGAACTGTACCAATAAAATCTTGAATGGCTTTCACAGAACCCACAGGTTGCGCTGCACGCCGTGTAACATTACTGGGGGAGATAGCAGTTATCAGCAGAATGGCATCTCACCTGGATTGCATGAGAATTCCAGAGAATGCAGAGGATCACATGCACAGGATTTTCAACTACAAAAATTCAGAATTACTTGCCAGTCTGTCACACTGTTCTTTCATTATCTTACCATAAGCTGTTCTTGAAATGGTGGCCATTCAAAGTACTTTTATTATTTCTCAATATATAAACACGTTGGTTTAGATGTTTATTGCATTTCAGAAGAAACAGTTGTTCATTTTAAAGTGTAGGAAAATCCAAACATCTGAAGATAAACCCTATCAATAAAATGCTGTTGCTCTCACGCAGGCGAGTTTCCTGTGTTGAGTCTAACATGAGGCACAGAATTAAGGCTGGTCTGCATTAACTGTAGTTTTTAATCTGAAGGAAATATCACTAATTCATTACACCTCCAGTACAAGCAGTCACCTCCCAATGTTACCCCCGAGAGAACACTGAAAACGCTTCCTTGATCTTCAAGCAGTGCTCCCAGGTATTGCTTAAAACGATTTCCACCCTCACAATATTAAGCAATGTTTGAAGTCTTCCTGTTCCAACACAACATAAAGGAAAAATGGCATCCATCATTCATGTTTTCTGAGCACAATCCGGTGTTAAAAAACACTCTGTAGCTTAGTGCTTACTAGGGACTTCAAATTATTTACACAAAGGGGTAGTTTGCTTCTAAGAAGTGCAGAAAGAGTAGGTTAAAATACACGGCACTTGCACAAATTGCCTATTTGCATTCACAGGTCTACAGGGTAACTGAAAGTACAGAGCTCCCAAGATGGTAAGCCTGCTGAAGATAACCATTCCTACATTATTCTGGTAACACCTGATGTTGTTACTACAGCAACAGCACATAAAGCCTTGCACAACCTCTGGACACCTTCTCTTTGAAAGAGAAGGAAAAGCAGGATGTTTGTATTTGTGCCTCCTGCACTTGTATAAAAGCAGTCTCTACTAAGCTGTCTGAAAATGTTTCTGTCACCTTAAAACTATTTCTTTCCACTCACATATCAGGAACACCCTTCACAATGCCAAGTTTGGATTTGCTGTTATGACCACAGCTAAAAGGAACACGCTTGGAAAGGATCAATAACTTTAAACAGCCAACCCTTCTCCAACCTGAAAGGCTTATGAATTCTGCTCACTTAGAGCTAGTTTTAGTAGATATTTTAATATTTATTATATGCATGTATCCTTTGCCTTTTCCTCCAGCTAGGATACCATGAATCTCATTTGTTCATAACTAGATCTGGGCTGCTAAATATGAAAAAATGCAAAACAAGGGCAGCCACCTTCTTAGAGTGGAACCAAAATACTTAACACCGGTAAGATAAAGAATGTCTTTACAAATCAAGCATGTGGTTCCATGCACGTCTGAATGAGTGCTGTAGCTTTTGGCCATGTGGTTTGGAAGAGATAAAAGGGATCTGTCAGACCAGGCACTAAATCATGATTAGGGGCCGTGAATCTGACAACATCGTGATGAGAGTATAGAGAGGGTCAATTAGAGCATAGAGCCATAGACAGCGAGACTGAAACTGAAAAAGGCAAGTTGCTTCAGTAAACTTTTTAGAGAAGAGTGCACACATAACAGAGTTATTAACTGTTCCACCCTGGGCAGCATAAAATCACAGTTGAAGGTCTGTGTGATGTCTGACAGAAAAGAGGTACATGCTAAGGGGGGTTTGGAGCAGGCAGACCACAAAGTCTCTACATCCCAAGTATCTCAGACAGTGGGGATAGGAGGGTAATAACCAGCCAAGAAGTTTGTATAAAGTGAGGCTGTGCCCTCCAACAATCTGAGGGATCCAATGAGAGTATTTTTCTAGTGGACTCTCCCTTTCTTTGAATAAAGTTAATTTTTACATAACTTCTGTCTCCATTGTGAACACTGACCTCTGACGGTGTGATCTGCCATAAAACACTACTTTCAAACTGACTTCAGAAGCAGAATTTCTCAGGACAGCCACTCAGAATAAAAACATCTGTAAAACCTTATTCGATACGTTAGTAATCATAGAATCATAGGGGTAGAAGGGACCTCCAAAGGTCATCCAGTCAAACTCCCTTGCAACAAGCAGGGACATCTATAAACTAAAACAGATTGCCCAAAGCCCCATCCAGCCTGAATGTCTTGAATGTCAACAGTGATGGGGCCTCCACCACCTCTCTAGGAAGCCCGTTCCAGGGATCCACTACCCTGAGATTCAAGAACTTTTTCCTCATGTCTAATGTTGTCTGACAAACTAGAAAAGGAGAAATACATTGACAAAGCATACATAGGACTTGCATGTGATCCAAATGCACCAAGTAAAACAAATAGTACAAAATCATTAAGGCTTTTGCATGAAGCTGTCTATCAGGTTTTTAAAGAAAAGAGATAAAAACAACTTAGGAAATACCATCCAAGGTTCAGTGCTTCAACTAGTGAGCTACTCCTGATAGAGAAACTAAAGAGAAAAAGGCAAGGCGGAAGACAGCCACTGGACTGGGTGACAAACCATCAGAGAGGTATTACAGTGTGAATCATCAGCACATAATTGAAGCTGAAGCCATGCAAATGCCTGAAATAGGGCATGGAGACAAGATCAAGACAAGGTCAAATTGTGGGAAGATGAGGAAAGGCTGTATGGAATAAGGGATAGAGTATCATGAAAGAAAGAAAATCAAGATGTTGGAAGCTGTGGTGACTGCAGAAAGGTCAGAGGACAGAAACAGGGGTCTTCAAACATTTCAGTGACGTAAATAACATGTATGTAGACCAAAGCCCTCAAAACAGACTCAGTACAGGAGATGCCTAGTAGAGGTTGCACAGCTTCACACTGTAAGAGGGACTACGCTTGGCTCAGAGCTAGAACTAACAACAAAATGTTGGGACAGGAGTTAATGGTCCATCAGCTTAGAGCACTCCAGCACTTACTATCACACCGGATAAGCAGGCCACTAAGGAAAACGCCCACGGCAACAGAAGCAAGAGCAAACAAGCTAACGGGGCACTGACTCAGCCCAAAGGCCCCCCACGCACGTCTACAGTTACACATGGTTTCATATGTGTCCTATAGGCAATGGAGGCAGAAAAGCAGCTTTTTGAAAGCAAAGAATAAATCCCTCTGGAAAGTCAGCATGGAAAACTGACATCAACACAAGGAGAAGAAAATCCTTTGACACCAGAATAGGTCAATAAACATTGAATAATATAAATTTAAATATAAAATGAAAGCGAAAGACATACAAGGTATGAAGATGCAAAACAAAGAATCCAAGGCAAATAAGCACACCAGCTCACACACTTGTCAACTCTGGTGAAACACCAGCTGTGCAAGCTGCAAACAATGCAGGATGGGTTGGTCTCTGTGCTCCTCAGATCTCTCCATCACCATCACAGACATGTGAAGTCACTGACTGATTTGAACCTTTTTTGACACAGGACTGAGGTCTTAAAAACACGTCTCATACGTTTAGTGAACACTGGCTGTCAACACAGAAGAACTGCCCTGCCCATGCTCCCACCACACAAAGTCTCTCTTCACCTGTGTCATCAGACAAAAGATTTACACCAGAGGAGTACTAGTCCTTTAAACTAACCCAACCTGGGAACAAAAAGCAACTGCAACCTCAAAACAAATGCACAAGAGAAATCACTTCCAGAATTGCTTGACTTTTGAGTTCCTGTGTTCTAATCCCCAACAGAACATTTAACAGAAAAAGAAAAGGCAGGTAGATCTGTTCTCTACCACAAACGAGTAATGACCTCAGTGAGGAGGGACTGTTTCCTCCACAGCAAGGGCTGTTTTGATGCTTTTTTCCTTTCCTCCTTCACTCAACCAGTCTACCTCTAACAAGCCACCTGAAATTTTTTAATTGCAACAGGTCATGAACCCCTGAAATCTCCCTACTGTTCTAGGGAAACCAGTGTCACACTGGTTGTAGAAAAACTGCAGCTTTCTTTCCCTCCTTAGTGCAGAAGTTTAATGTTGCAGAGCCTTTTATGAGGGCATAATGAGGTGGACAGAGGATGTCAGAGCGGTGCATGTGCTCTATGTTGACTTGAGTCATGTGACACAGCCTCCCACAGCATCCTCACAGCCAAACTGCACAGTGTGGACTGGATGATTGGGTAGCAAGGTGGATCCTGAACTGGCTGCAGGACAGAAGCGAGAGAGTGGTGGTCAATGGGACAGAGTCAGGTTGGAGGCCTGTATACAGTGGAGTCCCACAAGGGTCAGTAGTGGGACCAGTACTATTCAGTCTATTCANGAGCTGCTGGAGGATGTCCAGCGTAGAGCAATGAGGATGATGAAGGAAGTGGAGCACCTCCCTTATGAGGAGAGGCTGAGGGAGCTGAGTCTCTTTAGCTTGGAAAAGCGGAGACTGAGGGGTGACCTCGTTAATGTCTGCAAATATGTGAGGGGTGGGTGTCAGGAGGATGGAGCCAGGCTCTCCTCAATGTCATCTAGTGATAGGACAAGGGGCAGTGGGTGTGAGCTGGAACATAGGAGGTTCCATATAAATATCAGAAGGAACTTCTTCACAGTGAGGGTAATGGAGCATTGGAACAGGGTGCCCAGGGGCTTGTGGAGTCTCCTTCACTGGAGATGTTCAAGACCCGCCTGGATGTGTTCCTGTGTGACTTGGTCTAGGTGACCCTGCTGTGTCAGGGGGATTGGACTAGATGATCTTTCAAGGCCCCTTCCAATCTCTAATGATTCTATGATTCTAACATCCTTAAAAATGTCTATAGGGTTCCTGTGACTGAGAACTCTTGCTTGTTAGTAACTGACTACATCAATTAGATTTCCAAGGAAAAATCGTAATAGAAGTAATAACAACATTAGTAAATAATATGATCATAATAGAAAATATAATCATAACAAGATACTTAACAAGAGGAGGCCATCATAAATCCAAACATTTCTGTGGCATTGATAATTGGTCAGAAGCAGTTTCAGATGCATTAAAATAAACTAACCAAGGAACACAACAAACACAAGTTACGTCATAAGGGGTGTGTGCAGTCATATGGAAACTTTTAACTATAAATAAGTCACCACAAATGTTTTGTCCCTTGCATCATACAATTTAAACTATCCACTGGCAAACTGCATATAATCCAGTCATGAGAATATCTTGCTGCTTAAGGAATCCTCTCTATCTAGGCACCAAAAATATGTAGGGTGACACCAAGCCTCTGCAGTTTCACCTACCAAAACATGCTGCTTCTGTACGCAGAGGGAGAAATTATTCACATGTCAATCTGTTCAAAAGAGGCACTGCCACAAGTGGCTTTTCCCAGCAAGGCAGAAACAGCATATCTAAGTGACCTGTAGGTATCACTTCAGTGATGGGTACAGAGCCCACAACTGATTCATGGCTGATAGGGGCCGGTTGTTACTCAAGTTTAGAAAACAACAGCTACCACTGAGCCTCTGTGACAGCCCTGCCAGCAGTCCTGTGATCCCCAGTGCCAATGCACGATACGCAGAAAACCAGCTACAGACAAGGGCCTGACACTATGCAGAAAGCAAAGAAAAGTCACATTCAGGAACAAGGTAGGTGGTCAACTTGAATTTAAGAATTCAAACCCTCTTCTAATTTACCCTTTCTTACCTTCTTCTACTTGTGCATGGCCTGTAAACAGAATAGCAATGTACTGAGTCGTCTGGAAACTAATTCCACACAGCCATTTCAGATATCCCAGTAACCAGTCATGTTGAAATTACACCAACACGTACAAGTTTAAAGCTGTAACATGCACAGTTTTTTTCCACAAGGGCAGTCATGACAAACATTTCTCATTTGATTAATTAAACATTACAGAACATCCATCACATGGACCAGTCAGTTGCAATTAGGAGACTCATCATTTGCATTTTGGACCTGCCATAGCAGCTACATGCTTAAGGACTTGAGGATTAATTCCAGTGCATTTCCTTATGATCCTTAAACACTGCACACACCAACTCTTGCAACCCAAAAAGCAAACCATGGTCTGGGCTTGCATGGTCTGGACAATGCTTCACCGTGTGAGGGTGGCGAAGCATTGGAACAAGTTGCCCAAGGGAGTTGTGGATGCCCTATCCCTGGCCAGGTCAGATGGGGCATTGAGCAACCTCTTCTAGTCAGAGCAAGGTGTCCCTGCCCACAGCAGAAGGGTTGGAACTAGATGGTTTTCAAGGTCCCTTCCAGCCTAAACCATTCCATGATTCTATGAACACCCAGAAAAGATCCCATTCACAAGCTTCTCAGATAAGGGATTAGAGAGTTTGACATGATCAAAATACAACTATGAAGGCACTGGCACCTGCACTGTTACACAGCAGAATAAGTTCACACATGTTACACAAAACCACAAGTACTCCTTCTGTTTTGCTCAGATGCACATTCACAGGGAGATACGACAGCTACAAGGTTAGTACTTTACCAAGTAGTATGTTAAGTACATCCGGAGATTAGTATTCACAATTAGCATGCAATTACAATGTTTAGGCCCAGGTTTAATAACACAGAACAAGCCTGGTTATTAGCCAACCTGGCCTCACAAGGTATCTCTACTGGATTCAGCCAGGCCAGTGCTCCCCCTGAACCCACCCCTCTGCACAACCTCAAATAAATCCTCCAACTCCGAAAATAACAATAGCACGTGACTCTTTCCTATAACCTCATTTTGAGTATCTCACAAAAATTGAGTGGAACCAGAAATATACTTACTTCATTTCATTCTAGTCATTGGAGAACCCAGCTAGACACATCAGTAAGCGTGGCGCTCATTAGTCTCTCCTATTCCTTTCTACAATTTAATTACTTCACCTCCTTTGCTCTCAGGGACAGTAAGTCAAGTGCTATGTCTGTGGCAAAAGGTTAACAGACTAATTGTTCACCTTAAAATGAGGGGGGGAAAAAAAAAGGCCTCGGGGAAAACCAGAGCAGAGCCCATGAATGCAGCACCTCTCAGATCCATGGCTGGTGTCTCCTCAGTTGTGGTTTGAGAATTTTTACCCTTTCTACTACATTTACCTTGTAACGCATCCGATGGACCTGCCCCAGAGTATGGGGACACAAGCTTATCCTAAATCCAGTAAAATTAAATGAACAAACAAAAACCCACAAAAAAACCCCAGACACAAAACAGAGAGAGAGAGAAAACAAGAGTATTACACGAGGTCATTTCCTTCAGGAGAAAGCTCAAACACTGCCCAAATATATTATGTTTTCTAGAATCTAATGTTTGTTTTCATCTCAATGAGAAATCAGTGGGCATTACATGCAATGGTGAAGGCCCAAGGAAACCATGCAACTTCAGTGAGTAACTCAGAACACACTGTAGTGTTTCATCAACAGTTATGTCTCATCCACAACTCAGATTTACCAAATCTCTTACTCATGAGAGCTGAAGGAACATTGACGCAACCCAATTGAGAAAAAGAATGGTGTAAACAGGCTGAATTTTTTTTTAAATTAGATGAATGATACACCTGAAAAGATGAAGTGTTAAAACCACTTAAATCAGAAACAACCCGCTACTGGTACAGGCTGTATTTATAACTTCAGACTTTTTAGTAACCAAGTGTCCTATTTGAAAGCAGACTCTTCCTTCAAATGATCTCAAAAAAGTTCTGAAACAAAACTCTCCCAGCTTTGGGGCCTTGTCCTGTGTAACTATCCCTACATGAATACTCTTATTAGATGACACATCAATTTAAAAGGTCCAGCACCTTATGTAAATGGCTATTATTGCTTTTAATTGCAGCCATAATCAGTAATCTTGGGAGTGCCTCACAACTGAGTAAGGCCACACTAAGCAAACTTACTGGAAACATCACAAACTGCCCACAACACATTGGACAAGCACCAGCAGTCCCACAGCTGGGGGATTAATTCAGTGTTTAGTCCCATCTTTAGCTGTCTGCCAAGCACTACAAAAATCAACTGACCATATATGGGATTCCTTTAAGTTGTACTTTGTTTAACAGGGTTTGACTTGATGTTAATTTGTTTCTCTTTGACACTTAACAATCAAGAATTTTTAATTCAGAATTAACGTTTTTGAAGATTTTAAAATCCGTAAGAACCTTCAAGTCTCCAGCATGAATGATTTTCCTCATCATACTCCAAAAAGCCATATGTGAACAATAGGACTTGCTACAGAGTAAATGCTGAGCCAGGCTACAAGGTGTTGAAAATTAGAACAGACAGCAGCATCCATTTCAGCAGGAACCCTGACACAGCCTACAAATCATAGTTTGAGAAGAGGCTGGCACAGGCATCACAAGAACAACCTAATGAACAATGAAGGGGTTTCAGGTCAGCCATGGGTAAGCAGTGGCCAACCACTGTGTTTCTGCAACTGAATCAGGTCTTCTTTCCCTTTTAGTTAAAGTAGTTAAGAAACAACCAACTTTATTGAAATTCATTTCCATGCCCTGAGTCTGGTCAGGCATGAATAAAGTAGGCAGCTGCCTACTCTATTGCTGACAGAGCCAAAGCAGTGGTTGTAAACAAGAGTAGTCCTGAGTCACCAGGCAAGAAGCAAAGCCGCGCAGCACCCTGTGACACCCAATCTTCTCTGGCACCAGGTAGCTCAGATTGCCAAGCCAAGGCTCCCCAGCCCCACTAACAGAGCTGCACACCCCACCTCTCAGCTTCCCCATTGTGCCTCATGCTGCAGGAGTGCCCAGCAAAGGGCCAGGTGTATCTTTTTTACCTAATACGATTTTCCTAGAAAGGAGGGAAAAAAACCTTTACCAAGATGCAAGTTCCAAGGCCCCAGAGCACTGGCGTCAGCGCTGTCAGCCCGCATTACACACAGTGCCTGGCACACACCACAGACCCCCGGCTCCCGGCGAGGGCAGCGTCTCCAGGGTAGGCTCCAACCAACCCGCGGGATAAAGATGCAGACGGTGTTTTCACGGCGCTACCACTGGGAATGAGGGAAGCATGGACCGGCTGGACCAGCATTTGCCAAAACACCGACTTCACACTCTACCCTGGCCAATGCAAAGCACCAGCCCTGGAGGAACGCGCTGTAAATGCCTTGCCGGGCAATTAAAAAAATAATCCCCCGCAGCAAAGCGACTTCCAAAAATAACCCTGTACGCCAACAGCTACCAGCACACCGAGATCCCCTCCTCTGCGAGACGCCTCTCCCAACCCTTCCCGGGCCTCGGGCTGGCCTCAGGCCATTCCCAGCTCCCACCGCCCGAGCCTACAAGAAGCCGCTCCGAGACTCCCTGAGAGGGAGAATGCAGCCTGGGGTCTTCAGAGCACAGAACCCTCCTTCCCCCAAGCTCTGCCTCGACGCGAGAGGGGCTTCCTGGGGGCACCCACGAGCGGGCCCCCTAGCCCTGCTGACGGCTGGAAGTGCTTGCCCCGGTAGCTCTTACCTCGGTAGCGCCGGCCCTGCGGGCAACCGCGGCTGCAGCTCCACATGGACTCCGGCAGGGGCCGGGCCGGGCCGGACCGCTGGTGCCCGCCCGTAGCGGGAGGTCCCACCGGCCGCGGATCCCCGCGAAACCTCCCGCGGGTGTGCGAGCCCCGCGAGGGGCGGAACAGAGCGAAGGGGCGGGAGCGGCCCTGGGCAGCGCCCGCCCCCACCGGGCACCGCCCGGTCCGGCCCTGCGTGAGCAGTCGGCAGCTCCGGGGTGTTCCTGCTGCCGGAGCGCTGCCGCCGTAGGTCCCGCTGCCACCTCTCTGCGCAGGCTTTGGTCACTTTCTGTTCGGAGTTCAATGTTAATGTTTAAATTAGACAAATTAAAACCCCAAACAACAAACGCAACTGAAAGAGCTGAGGGGAGAGAGGTGGAGCAACTGTGGCCATTTTGCAGATGTCAGGGCTGGGACCGCCCTGGCAGAGAGCCTGGCACTCGCAGCCTCGGGCACGGCCACCTGCTCGCGGCGTGCTGGACCTTTTCCCTGCCCTTAGCACACACCATCCCTGGGGACAATTTGGCAGCTCCAGCTTGGTTACAGTCATCCTCTAGTTCTTCATACTGGGCATGGGTTGGTTTGTCATAGGTATGGCTGTGGCCAGCTGCCCACTGAAGTGCTCCTTCTTGGATCGACAGGGGAGAGGAAAATATAACAAGAGGCTGGCAGGTGAAGACAGCAACAGTTCTATAAAGCAGTAAAGGCAAAGGGAAATAACATTATTCTCCTCTTCCCATCAGCAGAAGGTATTTAGCTGCCATCCTAGGCAGCGGGGCCAAATATGTCTAGGGGTTGCTGTGGAAGGCAAACCACCATCAATGAATGTCCTCCCTTCTTTCCCTTTCTTCTGGCCAGTTAGGGTTAGCTGGCCCAGCCCATCCCTCTGCCCTCCTCAGCTGGGAAGATGTTAAGAAAGAAAGAAAAACCCAAGCCCAGCTTTGGTGCTGTGCAAGCTGTACTTAGCAGTAGCCAAAACACTAAGGTATTATCAATAGCCCTCTGGCTACCAACACACCCTCAGCACTGGGAGACATCACATGGAAAGGATCAGCTCCATCCCAGTTAAACCCAGAACAGTGTGTTATTTTCTTCAAGTTGGGACTGATGGTTTTGGTGGCTTGGTTTCATTAACTGCTTTTGTACTTTGATAAGACAGTCCATTTAACATAATATGAATTAATGGATGTGCCTAGAAGCTTTGGAGTCATTTTGCCTTCTCACAGTACAACCATGTCCTGCACTTGGGGTGAGGCGCTGGAGAGGCAGCAGTGAGCTCTGGAGAGAGCTGTGTTGTTATCTGTCCCTTAGTGCATTTGGTCTGCAGAGATAGGCAAACAAGTTCTGGAAGCAGGTACCACGGTACCACCACTAGTCAGGAAGGAGGGGCCAAACAGAAAACTTACGAAGTCTAAGAAGGCATCAGTCTAAAACCCTAAACAGTGGAAAATCATAATAATTTCCCCGTGAAGATGAAAATGTTTGATACAAGCAACCACATTCAGATTTTTATTTTCAAATTGTTTTAATTTTTTGTTTAAAATTCACATACAACTTTTCTTCACCATGGCATTCACCATTTATTCTGCTTCCCAGTTATACTAAGTTTGCTGTTTGGGCAGCTGGTTGCAGACCCCCAGTGGTAAGAAGCATTGCAACTGTGCTGGCATTACTTGGGGATCATCTGCTGCTTTCAAAATTGATCTGAGTACATCTTCGTAAATGTTAATCACTTGCAGAAATTAATCCACATGAAAGAAGGGTTGGGGGGGGTGTCGACAAGGATTATTGCATGCTTATCTCCAGATGATTATGCTGACTGTATTGAGGAAACCTGGCAGCTGAGATCAGTCCAGTACTTGGTATTGTTTCCTTGGGTTTGGTATATGACTCCTGGCTTGAAGCAAGGGCCACTTGCTGGAGTTGTTTGAGAGATTCTCCCTAAGAAATGTGGTTGTGAGCACGGATAGCCCCTCAGCCTCATCTGCTCTCCCCTTGAAACACCATCCAGTCACAGTTTCTGGGATTCATAAAACCTTATCCCCCATGTTCCCTTTAAAAAAACATAAATCAAAGTTTGAAAAAAGGGGGTTTTGGAGCTGACATAAAGCAACATGAGCAGCAATTACGTTAAATTAATTCAAATACTCTTTACCTCATTTTTTGTTTTTCTGAGCTCTTTTATCTGTCCAGACTATAAGGTCTTAAAAAGATAGATGGACCCTTGTTCTGAAGCAAAGGAGCATGTTAAGGCACCCTAGGACTGGAGACTCTGGATGTTTGGGAAGCCTTATCGCAGTGGGAGATAATTCTCCAGTCTGGCTAGTCCTTAAGAGCTTTCCTGGCCTTTCTCAGGCTCTCTAGGATCATGTTATGTGCATTGCTGGTGTATTTGTCTAGCTGTTTTTGTGCTGCTTCTCAACTGCAGACAACTCACATTTTTTCTTAGTCAAATGTTTTGGAAAAAAGTGTTTCTTTCCTCACAACTCTTCTTCACAAGAGGCAGCCAGATTATATAAATATTATATTAAGCACATTTTTGGCAGCTTGCCCTGCATTGGTGCTGCACTTGTTTCCACTGGTGTCTGCATAGTAGAACAAATAAATGACATTCTCAGACCATGATAGAAATGAATACTCTGATGTATATTCCTTCTGTTTCACTCAGAGATTCCTCATCAGTTAACTACCTTGCTATTTTAATCCTTCCATTGATTTATTTAGCAAGAACACAGAGTAAGGCTTTCTGAAGATGAGACCCCATTACTCTGTGTTACTGGTAGGTATTTCCATATAATCCTGCACTTGAAGACATAGATTCTTCCTGCTAGCACTCTGAAACAAGGTGTGTTGAATCCAAGGTAACAGCAGCCCATGGCCCTTGAAGATCATGTTAGATCTTTCGTAGATCTTTTCCAATTTTTCCTAGAAATACAAGCAAGAGAGATGTAAGCACTGGGTGATTTTCAAATACAAAACCCCAATACAAAAGACTGCAAGGAAGGGACACTTTCATTTTGGCTAAGTGGTAGCTAGAACAGCTTGTGTTTGAGTTGGTGCTGCTCTGAGTGAGCAAAATATGACAGACTGAGCTGCATTTTGGGTACAGGCTTTTACATTCAAGTTTCTGGAAATTATTTCTGTAAGGGTTGTTATTTCAATTTTGAAACGTAATTAGACGTGAGCGTCAAAATTGCCTGTGAAAAAGACACAGAAACTGTTATTTAAAATTTTATGTAATGAGCAGGAAAGCAATGTAACCTTGTGCACATCCTTGATGCTGTTTGCATGCAGGGAGGTATGATTTACTCAAAGCCAATACAACCTCTGCTGCTCCAGACAGCTTTTCAAGCTGCTCAGGCATCAAAGTGTCCCTGCACAAGTACTTTTTGTGCTACTGCTTTCTCCTTCTGGACTTAGGTGTCTCTGAGATACCTCTCTCCAGAGCCTCTTAGCTGCCATGGTTGGGTGAGCTGCTCACCTGTAAACTTTGGATACAGCAAAGCAGTAATTGGTTAGTTCTTAGGTGGACTTTCTGTAACTGCAGCCCCTTCTCTCCTGGCCCGGGTACCCCCTGTGACCCCCTACCTTGGGGCCAATGGCAGGAGAGTACTTACTGCTTGGAGAAAGTGCTGTAGACTGATGATGTCCAGATAGTTGTCAGCCCCAAAGACATAGGCCCATGCAGCCTGAGTGTGCTGCTTTCCCTCTGCCAGGGGACAGAGGAGACCCCAAGACTCCTGCTCTCCACCATCTTCAACCACCTAGCAGACCTCAGTGAAGAGAACCCTACCTGGGAGATGACTGCTATGGTCTTCATCAAAGTGAGTCTCAGCATATTGATTACACCTTTGTTCAGTTTTTTTTTTTCACTTTGAGTTGTCCCTCTGATGGGAATGTCAAGTTATACTTGTTTTTCAGGATCTTCTAATACCCAATGTACCTACTCTGGGATGGCGTTTCAACTCCCTGGAACTTGGTACTTGTGCTTCTATCAGTTCTTCTCTCCCCAAAGTAATCTAAACTTTGCTTTGCACTCTCAGATGGTTCCTGTCAGGCTGGTATAAACCATTATTCCAGTACTGCCTTTGCCTCCTTTACAGTGACTTGCAGTGATGTTCTTTTCATCTTGACTCATCCATTCACAGATGCTGGCAGTGAATTTCCATATGCCCTGTAGTGATGGGATATTGTGGTCATCAACAAAGTAGTGGAAGTACTTGGGGTCACAGCCTTTTCCACTGCAGAGATCATAGACTTTATAGTGGGCTGGATGTTTGGTGTCCAAAAATCTCACAACTTCCTCTGCAGGGTTCCCATGGAAAGACTGCTTCCCAGAAGACGGAAGTGACACGGCGGTCCTGCTATCAGTAACATACGTGAGATTCAGACCAAAGCTGTGCCCACGTTATGCTTTTTGTTTTCAGATACCATTCTAACTAAGGTAGATGGCACCTGGGGGTGCCTTTGGGACCCCTTGCACAGGGAGGACCAAGCTGGGGGCTGGGACAGGTACCTCATGGAGGTGATGACCCGCATGGTTAACTGCTGCACCATGGTGCCCAGTTTATCAGTGGGCTCCTCTTGTAGCATCACCTGGAGAGCACAGCACAGTGGAATGGATCAGGACAGGGCACTCTCCTTCACCAAGCAAGAGCCTGTGGGGCTGGCAGAGCCTGGCATCCCTTTCCCACCCTGGTGGGAAGGGCCTTGCCTGTCACAGAGCCACAGGCTGGCTGAGGGACCTGCAATGTCATTGGGTCTAAGCCCTGGTTCCAGCCAGGCCACCCAGGTAGCACTGGAGCAGCTTCAAAGATGGACAACCACAGCAGCACTCACCCTCACCCACCCTGCCCAGGTGGCATAAAATCATAGTTAATGTTCCATTCATGCATTATTTACTTCTGTTGAGCTTTGTTTGTAAGAAAAGCAGGGGAGGACACACCTCTCTGGGCAAAAGGCTTACATTTTTGAGATGACCTCCAACAAGTAGCACCTTCCATATCCTGTGTCCACAGAGACTTTGTCTGGACCTTCTGCAGGTGGTTCGCAGCCCAGATCTGTGATGTTTGATGTAGTTGCTTTGGTCCAGGGTTTCACAGATCTCTTGGACTAACTTCTTCATGGTGATTTTTTTTAGATTCTGAAGATTTGGGCTTCTTAACTATAGTCACTGTTCATACCTGTAATAGAGGCCAAAGTGCTAGTTGGCATAAAAATGTTCCAGAAGCATTCTGGAAAGAAAAGAAATCTTATGGCTTAGTCTCAAAGATACAGCCTGAAGAACTAAAGAGCTGATGGGCATGATTAAAAGCAACCTCAAACACTCCCAAAACTCAACTCTGAACTAAACATGCAAAGCAGAATTTTCCATCAAAACTGTATCAAAGGTACTTTTCACTTCTGCAGAGCTGGTGACCAGTCACATTTTTTATCCCACCATGGGATTTTAATTCCTTACAGTTATAAGGACTTTTGTGTTAGACTGGACACTTTTAAAAGCCAAGGGCCCACCTGGTAGGAAAGATGAGCAGAAGTGAGCACATGTAACCGCAAAACTTGAGTGACTAGATGCTGAGTACTGGGACCAGAAGTGTGTACAAGGCCTGGCCTGTTTAGATTCTGGAGTTGTCTTTGGCCCATCTTTGTGCTCCTGGGAACCACATACCACTGAGACATGCAGGCTGGGGTAGACCTCTGGGGAATCCTGGGAAAAGAGTGCAAGAAAACAGCTGTTAGTTTATTTCTGCCTCTGTTTCTTGTGCCCCCCACTCCGAGAAACATTGTTTTGGGTATAATTTTGGCTGGCCTACTATTTGGCACCTATCCCGTTCACGACCTTTGCTGTCAACTGGCAAGTTGGACCAGGAAGTGGTTTTTTTCAGTTCTACCTGCAGAAAGTTGAGCATTTTTGTATTGGGGGAAAAAACCTGACCCAATCATAAATGCTGAACGTGAAAGAAAGCAAACCAAGCCCTCACCCTCAAGGACAATGTAATAAAAAGAAATAAACAAGTCATCTGTTGTAACTGCAGAAACCAAACACCGGTAATCATTGGTGTCTGTGTGAGTGCTGGGGGTGCTTATAACCCAAAGTTATACTAGCCAGGACACTGGTGTTAGTAAATGCTTTTTGAAAATGGATGTTTGGAAATGTTTTGTGGGCATGTGGCTTTGCTGACAAAACTGACCCTAGAGTGTGAACTATGCAAGCTCTCCTACCTGTTACACCTGATGCGTCTGCATGTCACTAGCTCAGTGGGCAGGCAGTAGCCACCCTGTCCTCAGGAGAAAAGACAAACAGCAAGTCCCACCTGATCAGATTCCTTTTGTTCTTTCTGCCATTCAGAAATATCTGTCATCCTGCTCTGACTCTGTATTGCAGTGACTCTAGAAAAGTGGAGGACTGACCGTGTCTAGACCACATATCTTCCCAGTCAAAACCACCGAGAAGGCCGAAGTGCTGCCACCAAGTTCTCTTCTGTGCCCGCTGTGCCTTCTTTCCTTCCTCATTGCCTCTTTGCAGGTAGAAAAGCCCATCAGGTCTCCCAGGCATCCCTGGCTTCCCCAGTGAGGAGAGCTGCTCCCTCCACTACTGAATTACCTTCAGGCTGAATTGAGCCTGATCAGGACGGCCACTCATTCTCCCTTTTCTGTTCTTCTTCCCACTATGAGCCACGTCCTCTGTCTTTTCTCATCCATTTCCTTCTTTTTTTTCCTGGCTTCTCTGAGGCTTTACACTTCCAGATCCACTGGCCTAAAGCAGAGCCCTTGTCAACATTCTAAGGCATCTCCCATGTAACTTGGGAACCATTCCAGAGGGACAATCCCACCCCAAAATGTGACATAGCAGAAGACAAGTTGATGCTTGTGGGTTTTATTAGCAGCCCTGAGGTTTAGTTCCCAACCTCGTGGCAAGGGTGCTGGTGTAGGGGGGTGATGTCACCCTGCCCACCCTGCTGTTCCTGGTGTAGAGGGAAGTGTTGGGGGCCGGTCACTTGGCAAAGCCCTCAGTGTCACACTGAGGTCCTTGCCAATTGTCATAGCACTGGCAGCGGAACTCCTCAGCCAGCCAAGAGACATTATCAGTGGACTCCAGGCTCTGGGCCACCAGCCATGGCTTGCTCATTTGCAGGTTGATGACAAAGTGGGAGGGGTCAAGGTGGAGGAAGCCCTGCTTGTTCTCCCGGCGCATGCAGCGGCCCTGCCCAGAACACAGGGTCTGGCTGCAGAGACTGGCACTGGCTGTCACATTGACGATGTAGTGGCCCAGAGGTCCATCCAGGTAGTCCTTCAGCCTCAGGCATGTCTCCTGAAAGGGCACATAATGTCACAGCCCTGTGTGGACAGAGGGTCCCCATGGGTAGTGGCTTGGTGCCAGTGTTGTACTCACCTTGGAGTTGCTGTAATTGAGGTCTCCCCAGAGGACGATGCCGGCGGTGCCCTGAGCTGCACTCTCTCCAATAGTGTTCATCAGGTCCTCCTGCATCAAAGACGAGAGAAGTCATGAGTGCTCAAAGCCCCCAGCAGAACTAAATCCATAATCCTAAGAGGTTCCCACTGTCTCCACATCCCCATCACCTGGGAGAGGAAGTCAGTGGTGTGTTCGTAGGCGATCTGGGAGTAGGGCAAGACAGGTATGCTGTTATTGAAGTCATGCTGGACAGCAAAAGCCTCAGCCACACGGTACCGGACGTAGGGGAGAACCTTGTTGGTGCCATTGAGGCGGGTGAGCACATAGATGCTAGGGTAGAGAGCCCGGCTGCTCTCCCAGAGCCACTGCAGCTCCTCATTCCTCTGCTGCTCCACCTCTGGGCATCTCCCAGTGTAAGGCAAGTTGTCGAAGGCATTGTTGTAGCAGTCAGGAAAGTGGTAGAAACCCCAGTAGGCTTTAGGACGAAGGGTCTTACCCAGCCATAGAGTCTGCTCCATGAATTCACGAGCACTCTGCTGAAACTGCTGCTTGGCTGTCTTCTTCACTAACTCAGGGGGCCACTGTGGGTGTTGCTGCTGCACCAGCTCCACTGACTTCTGCCTGTAGATGTCCAGGGAGGCCCAGTTGCGGACCCACAGTGGGCGCCACTTTTCCCAGTCGATGACTGCCAGCCCACTGTAATCAGGGCTGGGCATGTTGACCTCAATGTCCCGGGCAGCCTGTTGTAGGTGGGCCTGCAGGCTGGCATTCTGGGGGAGCCCCCCGTTCACTGGAACTCCCTCGGCGGTGTAGTAGGGGACAAGTCCCAGCTGGTTGATATAGAAGATGATGATATTCTGCCCCTTGAAGGCTTGATGGTCATTTGCCACAACATCAAAAATCTCCAGGTTGAGACTGACATTGTACTTCTGGGCACAACGCTCAGTGGGGATGTTCCAGACAGTAACGAAGGGCTGGTTGACAAGAACAGGGTTGGCCCCCTCAGCATGGGTTGGCGTAGGCAGGAGCAGGATGAGGACCCAGCAGGACCACTCCAATGTCATGGTGCCACTGGGTGCAGGATCAGTCCCACAGCTGCCAGGCAAGAGCCAAGAGAGAGGCTGAGATCTGATCAGACCTTGACGCTTTGGCTTTTATGTGCAGCCCAAGTCAGGATTAATCCACCCTCCCCGCCCCATCCTTATGTGGTGCCAGTCATCCAGGGTCACCTCAGAAGTCCACAAAGTTATCAACACCCAGAGCCTGATACAGAGGCCCTGGAGGGAGAAAGGCAGCAGGTCAGTCCCAGTTAATGACTGGTGGTGGCAGGGCCCAGCTGGTGTGGAATGTGCAGAGTCAACACCCGGTGACCAGTGCTGCCAGTAACAATTTGGGCTGGTAAGACTAACAGACTCGGACAGCGTGGAGGAGTCAAGGTCACAGTAATGGATGTGGACTATATCAGATGGGCACAGATGCCCTTGGGGAATCTTTGGTGGGTTTTGTTCAGAAGGGCCAAGGACTGGTCTCAAGCCCTCAGCGACAGGTGCTGCTCTGCTGAGCTCTGTGGAGTAAATTCCTTACCTGGCTTTACACTCTCTGTTCAGCAGGATTTCTTGACTTGTACTGCATAGATGTAAGGAGGAAGTGCTTCACTGTGAGGGTAGTGAGTCACTGGCAAGGGCTGCCCAAGGAAGTTGTGGATGCTCCATCACTGGATGTGTTCAAGGCCAAGCTGGATTGTTCTTTGAGCAACCTGGTCTAGTGGAAGGTGTTCCTGCCCATGAGAGGGGGAACTTGGAACTAAATGATCTTTAGGGGCCTTCCAACCCAAATCATTCAACCCAAACCATTGATTCTTTGCAATGAGCATGGAATCTGCCAGTGCAGAGATTAATGGCCAACTTTATCATGCACCACAGTGGAGAGGAATCAAGGCCAGCAACACTCGAGGCTGGCTCACACCCAGGGAGGTCTGGGCCAACCATACAAAGTTTGGGCCCAATGTCGTAAGCAGGAGCCATCTTGCACCCATACAAGTCCCCAGTGGTGCCTGGTTGCTGCTGCTGGAACTGCTACTGATAGGGATCAATTAGTGGTGGCAAGGCTTCTATCCAGATGGTCCAGCAAGCTTCCATATGACACTGGAGGCTATAAGGAGAAGCAGAAAGCTCAAGAACAGGGCCCCTAGGCCAGCAGGGTCAGATAGACCTCTTGTTCTTAGCTGCTGTTCTTTGAGCCTCAAGGACAGATTTGGAAACTGACCCTTCCTCATTCTCCTCTGCCTGGTCCCTGCCTTGTGGACAGAGGCACTCGCTGGCACCGCAGCAGTTGTGCCTTTCAATTAGTAGGACACAGTCATCAAGATTCTCTGATGATGGTGAAGAAAAGAACTTTGATGAGCCCCTGCTGCCCCAGCATAAGGCTGCCACAGAGCGTCTCCACTTTGTTTCCAGATCCCCTGTGAAGATGCAGCCCAGACTCAGGGTACAGTGAAGGGCCAGGACTGCAGGGGAAGGCACTGGTGTGATACAGCACTTGCATCTTCCTGTCTTGTTAGCCAGGAAGATGAGAAAACAGCCTCCCATGGTGAGTACACATGTCAGAAATGCAGCCATGTCTGGACAGAGTGGGCACGGGTAGCAGGATGTACAGGTGCACAGAGCCTGCCCCAGCAGGACAAACAAAGGAGGAACAGGAGTGAGGACCTGGTGCTGCTGAGTACCTGCTGTGCCCTCTGAGGATGAGGGAACAGCTCCTAGCTGGATGCAGCCCACGTGGAATCAGGTGTGTTGGCACACAGGACACACCGTGCTGCCATAGGACGCTATCTTCCACAGGCTCCGTGCAGATCAGACAGGCCTTGTTCTTCAGAACTGCCTCTGCTGCCTGTGTGGGCAGTGCTCCCAGCACTAGGAACTTGTGGAAGAGAACTGGGATGCGCAAGGTGGTGTGATACTTATTCATCTGATTTGTGACAATATGAAGCAATGCTAGGACCGCATAATAAAATGTGACCTTCTGTCTTGCATGCCCTTGTATAACCACAAGCCTAAAAATGTATATAGTTCCTGTATTTTGAAAAAAATTGCCTAATAAACATTTTAAGACTGAACTAGCTGTGAACAGACAGTTTGTCTTGCGCATTGTTTGTCTTACATGTTTGTTAAGAGGGGAATTGTCTGTTAATGTGTTGTTCTTGTACTTGCTTAAGTTTTGTTAACCACAGCCTGAATTGTGCACGGGGTTGGGCACTATGCAGGACGTCTGCTACGGAGCATGAGCAGTGCGGTACTTGGTTGAAGGTATAGTGCCTGGAATACTGAAGAAAGTTTGAGAATTTTCTAGAAGAATGGCTGCGCCTGTGCCGCCTGGAGGTGGAGAGTTCTTGGAGAAAACGTGCCCATTATGAATATGTAATTATCGTTAGGCTATATAAGGACCCGCCTAGTTCTTTACGGTGTGCGTCTTGGTGGAGCAGAGATTACCGGAGTATCCAGCGCTGTTTTCTTGTTTCTAGTCACTGAATAAATTTTTAATTTTGGCTGAAACCCTGTTTGGGGCTAAAATTATTTATCACAGCAGCAAGTGCTGGCTGCTTCCCTAAAGAGGGGAGAAGACGTGTGAAGGGCCCCGGACTTTGTCCAGCTCTGGCTCTGCCTCTGCCTGTGACCAGCTGCTGCGACGTGTCACCTCTTGGCTCCTTTCTTGTTTGCCTGGTGTCAGCAGGACGGCTTACGGTTGCCTTCCCTGTAGGGCCCAAAGTACCGGGCTCGCATCCCCCCTCCCCTTCAGCAGGAACGAGGCTGTTCACTCGCGCCGCCCCCTAGCGGCGGACGGGGGCGCGCACGGCGGCGCTGAGGGCAAAGCAAAGGCGAAAGCAAAGGCGAAGGCGGCATCTCACACCGCGCCGGCACTCGGGGCAGTGGAGCGCAGAGTGGGGTCCCCCGCTCGGTCGCCTNTGCTGCTGGTGATCGACGAGCCGCAGACGGACTGGTGCGTGCCCCCCGCTTGCCCCTTCCCCGCGGGCCAGTGACATACAGAAACCCCCAACTCGCAACGAGTTAGAAGCAAGCATGTTTATTGCACCACTGGGCACACGAGGGATCTCACCTCTAACCGTGTGTGTTGATTAAAGCAAAATAAAAAACAAAAAAGAGCTGGAGCTCTTTAGTTTGAAGAAGAGGAAACTGAGAGAAGACCTCATCACTCCTACAACTACAAGAGAGGATACTGTAGAGATGTCGGTGCTGGTCTCTTCTGACGAGAATTAGTGATAGAACAAGAGGCAATGCGTTCAAGTTACAACAGGGTAGGTTTAGACTAGATGTTAGGAAGAATTTTTTCACAGAAAAGTTGGTCAAGCACTGGAATGGGCTTCCCAGGGAGGTGGTTGAATCGCCATCCCTGGATGTGTTTAAGGATTGTTTGGATGAGGTGTTGAGGGATCAGGTTTAGGGGTGAACTTGTAAACATGTTTACCCCCATGGTTCCCCGTACTTACCCTTCATGGCAACAGGATTTAGTTCTGCGGTTGTTCTTATGCTGCACAGGTACTTCACTGTGAACCTGGCACTTGACGGTGTCCGAGGGGTATTTTCCAGCAAGCACAGAGAAATTGCTGGATATTTCCAGGTGTCTCTCTTGCTGCAAGATTATTACCAAGCAAATGGTGCTTGGTAATAATAAACAAGTGGATTATTACCAGGCAGCAATAATAGGCAAGATAATAGAAAGAGAAATAGTATGAAAGTTGTTTAAATACTGAAATGTATGTTTTGTCTTCTCACCTCGGTCCCGTCTGCCTGCTCGTCTCTGCTACTCAAGGAGAGCTGTCTGTGACAGACTGGCCATGTGCGAGAGAACATATTTTTACACGGCAACACCAGTCGTTCTGGGGGATGCAGCAGAACACTGTGAGACAGAAATCATGATGTCTTCAGCATGCAGCGTGCTGCTGGGCTCTGTCAGTGCAGGGCTGTTTCACCCCAGGCCAAGCAGGTACTTTGTCCCCGTGATGTTAAGCGTGTTAGGCCTGATGATTCGAGTCTGAGTGCCCACCCCGTGTTCTTGGTGCCCACCTTGCCATTCTTGGGCATCCCTCTGTATTTTGGTTGGTCAGCTGTTACTGTAGCTTAGCTGCATTCCCTTTGAAAGGGAGGGAGATTTTGTAGCTTGCTTAGACAGTTTCTGTGATGGAAGGATTTTATTGTGCGAAAACTTGAACTTTGTGCATTGAACTGCCTAAATGATTACAAATATCTTAGAATTTGTTCATAGGGCGGCTTCAGAACAGCGCATTCTTGATTAGCCTAATACCTGCAGCTACTACACTGCGTGTTCTTGTCATCATCTGTTACTGAAGAAGTATAGAAATTCTGTGCTCACCCGCAAACACTGACGAGGATCATTAAGCAGAATTAACAGCAAGGGACACTGGAAAATGCATTACGGTGATATTTTAAGCTAATGCTTGTGTGGGCTGTGTGAAAGCACTAAGTGTTTACCTCCTACACAGTTTTTTGCATTTCTGCTACTAAACAAGCAGTTTGTACTGCAGCTTTCCCTTGCCTGACTGGGCTGGGTCCAGCCCTGAGTATCCATCAGGGAGACAGGGAGTGAGATGACTGGGCCATAAACTGGACTGCAGATGAATAAGGGGATTCACCTGGAAAACAATTGAAAAACAATTAATAACTATTTCTTCAAAATGTCATTTCAGACAACTTTCATTTTCATAAAGGTTGACTTCAACAGGAGGGTTTTTTTGTAATCAGAACATCTTGATTTATATTCTTTATCCTACCCAGGTTCCATCCAAGTGGAGCTCTTTGTTGATATCAACAGCTTTGGTTTGCCATGGTTTCCCATAGAGGCAAGTGGTTATCATGCCTCGTTGATGAAAACATTCACTTGTATTATATTGTTATCAGTGGAACCCTAGTTTTTTTTCCATCAGCTTAAGTGCTGGTCATTTTTGCAATTGTTGTGGTGGGAGATGCAATCAATGGAATTACTATTCTGCAAAAACTAGAGGGTTTAATGCTGACTGCAGTTTATAATGTCATGGCAATCATGCAGCATGTTCATCAAACCTGAGAGCTGCTTTACGTTTTCCACATGGATTTAGGAATGACCATACCCATCTGCATTTCACATGGACTTTGATATCTACAGTGGAAATGAAAAATATTTTAAAAGGCATTTGCATGTAGCTAGTCAGACCTGTAGGGTTAATGTCTCATTTCTTTAATCATAAATGCTTTCATCACACTCCTTGAATTGCAGGAGTAGGTCTGTCTGAAATGTGTGCAGGTGACCTGAGTAGTGATTACATTTACTTTCTTACTCTGCGTTTAATTCCATAAGGCTCTGCTTTCCATTTCTAGAAGAACCTCAGAGGAATTGGCAGAACATGAGGAAATGGCCTCAACTTGTGCCAGGGGAGGTTTAGATTAGACATTAGAAAAAATGTATTCACTGACAGATGATCAGGGCTTCGAACAGGCTGCCCAAGGAGGGTGTGGAGTCACCATCCCTGGAGGTGTTCTAAAAGGAGTAGACATCGCCCTGGGGAACAGAGTTTAGTGGGCAGGATAGGATCGGGTTGACAATTGGACTTGGTGGTCTTGGAGATCTCTTCTGACCTTAATTAGTCTATGATTTGAACTACTTCACAAAGAATCAATTTTAAGCCAGATCTTTTTTGTAGTGAATATATCCTTTTCTCTCTCGTAGTTGCAGAAGTTTGTGGGACAGAGTATCTTCAGCCTACTCAAAATTCAATAAACAGAAAAGAGAAACTGTTTAATCTTAATATCTGCTAATAAAGTCTTTCTATTTCCTTTTACTTAAAGCTTCGGGCTAATTTGACTTATGAAGAACATGATGTAGAACGAGCTTAGTCATTCATAGGGAGGTTATCATCCCCCTTGTATTCGGCACTGGTGAGGCCACATCTTGAGTATTGTGTCCAGTTTTGGGCACCTTAATACAAGAGAGAAGTGGAGGTGCTGGAGCAGGTGCAGAGGAGGGCAACTAAGTTGGTGAAGGGACTAGAAAACAAATCTTACGAGGAAAGACTGAAAGAGCTGGAGCTCT
Organism: Rhinopomastus cyanomelas; assembly: GCA_013400115.1. Classification (NCBI taxonomy): domain Eukaryota; kingdom Metazoa; phylum Chordata; class Aves; order Bucerotiformes; family Rhinopomastidae; genus Rhinopomastus; species Rhinopomastus cyanomelas. The sequence goes on along the minus strand of VXBP01005054.1, from coordinate 488,440 downwards.
TTAGTTTGAAGAAGAGGAAACTAAGAGAAGACCTCATCACTCCTACAACTACATGAAAGGACATTGTGGAGAGGCTGGTTCTGGTCTCTTCTGATGAGAATTAGTGATAGAACAAGAGGCAATGGGGTCAAGTTACAACAGGGTAGGTTTAGACTAGATGATAGGAAGAATTTTTTCACAGAAAAGTTGGTCAAGCACTGGAATGGGCTTCCCAGGGAGGTGATTGAGTTGCCATATCTGGATGGGTTTAAGGATTGTTTGGATGAGGTGTTGAGGGATCAGGTTTAGGGCTGAACTTATAAGGTAGGGTAGATGGTTGGACTAGATGATCCCAGGAGTCTTTTCCAACCAGACTGATTCTGTGATTCTATGATAAGAGTTTTGAGTGTTTTGTGTACACCATGAACAGATAAATTCACTTTGGCTGCCACAGTGGCCTTGTTGACAAAGTCGTAAGTGACGGTTGGGAACAGAGGTAGAAAATGTGGCACAGTTAGCTTCAGGGGAACTGGCACATGTTGTCCAGAGAAATGGTGGAGTGTCACAGAATCACAGAATGTTAGGGCTTGGAGGAGACCTCAAAAGATCGTCTAGTCCATCCCCCCTGCCAGAGCAGTATCACCTGCAGTAGGATCCCTGGCTGGGAATATTTAAGACTTGACAGGGACTCACAAATATAACTGAAGGTCCTGCTTTCAACGTAAACTATGTCTGATGAACTCCAGGGTCACTTCCAACCCAGGATTTGCTGAGATAAATTGTTAACAGTTTCTAGGTCACAGACAGGATCTATCTGGAACTGCTTTGGAAGCCCTCCACTGGATGGAGTTGTTACTCTTCTAAAGCCAAGTGTACTTAAGAGCACAGAGTTTGACTGGTGTGCCCAGGCGTGATACAGTGGCTCTTTTAACAAGGTGTGTTGGTGCCAGCGTCTGGGTTTGCTCATGTTCAATCCAGCTAGTTAGCTGGCTGCAAGCAGGTGGCTCTTCAGTACTGGAACAGTCACTGTGTTGTCAGTGTTTGCTGATGTTTCCGCAAGCGGAATGGGACTGTTGTTATTTTCATTAGAGCATTGTGTTTCTGTGAACTGGAATTTATTTACCTTCTCAATATCTTTGTGCTGAATCAGTAGTTTCTGGATGCAGGCCAGTGAACATCCAGGTGTGGTTGATCAGACAAGTTGGGTTTTATTTGTGAATAAGATTTGTTGTTGCCAGAGGATAAGCTATGAAATGTTTCTGATGTTGGCCCGGTTAGCACTTTGAGATGCTCAATACCTACTTTGCTCTCTCTCTCTGTGTTTATGCCTATGTTTTGTGTAAAATAGTCCTTGGACTTTGAGTCTTTCTTGCATTTCATAGCAATTGAGATAATTACTATTACATTTCCTTGAGGAATATGTGATAAGCTGATAAAACTCTACTCTTGCACACGTGAAACGCTAAAGCAAGAAATAAATACTAGAATCTGTAATGTCTTTTTTCTTCAGTCTTAGTGCCATAGCCAATGTAATCATCATAACAGATTCTTAAATCCAGGGAGACCTTTCCATTACATTGGAGATGATAATTTTAAGCATGTTGATTTTAATAATTCATCTCTGATCTTCAAGGTGCTCTAGATGGCAGTTTTAAGTGACAATGATTTAAAGTTATAATGTTTCATCAAATTCCTTTAGTGTTTTATGAGGGGAAAGGTATCCAATGGTATGGACAAACATGGCTTTAATTAAAGTAGGTGGATGACTGGTTTAGCAGTGATAAATTACTTCAAAAAGGAAGAACTGAGCATACATTGCAGGGGTAATTGTGTAAAGACAGGTGTGTAGCTTCCTCAAGGGAATGTAACAGGTATATTGGTTCCCACGTTTATCCTTAGTCAAGGCAGCAGATGATGCATGGCAGGGAGCAAAGAGTCACTGCGAAGAAGTTGGCCTTCTACAGCATGACCTGAAACCTGTCTTGATAGCAGGGCCCCTGTCTGTGACAAGGAAGGATGAATCACTGTCCAGTTGTCTAAAGGCCGTGTGAATGCAACTGTGTGGCTGTGGTGAAAGCACTGTTAAATAGATCCTTTTAGGGCACTAACACTGAGAAAAGTAACTCCTAGTTGCTGGTTTCTGTAAACCTAAAGGGCTTGGTTATTCTCTCCTGTCTGTAATGTGTCATGGTTCACACGCAAACCTCACAGAGCTCCTGTCTGGGTGGAGGCACAGCACGCTGAGCACTCTGCCATGAGGGAGATTTGGCTTTTAGTCCTGAAACACTCATTTTGTAAAATTCTGTGCTCCAAAGTCTGATAACTGCATGACGAAATCCAGCACAAAGAAGCAGTTGAGGAGAAGCAATTAATTTCAAAAGCTAAATAAAAGATTATTGAAGGGGCCAGAGGTACTTTATAGAACTTTTCTCAGCTCTAAAGCCACAGCTTTTGAACTTAATCGCTTGGATTTACATAGCACCTGCACCATACTCTGCTTACCCTCACATGGAAGATCAGTAGGGAACTTGTCACTTGAGAACTAGAATGTTTAAATGCTGTGTGAGCGATCAGATGTGATGCACATCTCCTTGTTAATTTACATTCAGGCTATTAAAAAAGTTATGATTAAAATATATAAAGCAGACTAGACTTTTCTGTCTTACGTATACCTTATGTGATCCACTCCTTATGTTCTCTTCTACGACAGCTCTTCGCTAAACAAATAATACATTTGACTGCACCGAGCTTCAACAGCGCTTGTCCTTGAATGTTATTTCTCGAGGTTTCTGGGTGATCTGGGGATTCCATGAACAGAAAATCTTGTGGGACCCAAGGGGGAGCCGGTCAGGGACATCATATCTTGTGGGAAAAGCCAGAAAGCAACAAGGTGCAGGTAAACCCAGGAGCCTTAAAAGGCGGTGAAACCGGAAGTCATGCCCAGACTGCACCAAGCTCCAACAGCTCAGACTTCTCTAGCAGCCAGGGGAAAAAAATAAAAATGGTGGCAATGCAGCGGCAGAGGAAGACCAAGCTATGGTCACCACTGCATATGGATGTGGGAACCCAAACAGGGGTCTCCCAACAAGATGAGGCTGTGCAGGTGACAGCCTGCCAAGAATGTATCACTCTTTTGTGTTTTCCTGGCTATTTATAGTGCAAGCAGGTAAATTATCTGCTTAACTGGGCAGCACAACTCGAAGATGGGGTTGGAAAGCTGTAAGCAGAACTAGAAAGGCTCAGGAGAGTTAGGGAGGCTGAAATAGAGGTAGACTGGTGGCACCAGGCTCTGCAGGCTGGACAACAGCCAAACAAGACCCAGAATCAGGGGGACCCTGTATCTTAAAGTTCTCAGGTGGAAGACAGAAGCCAAAGTAGAAGAGGTGAATGGAGCCAAGTGCAGGGCCATGGCAGAAAGCGAGCACCACCCTTGCCTGCCTCACCTCCCCAATTGCCACTGAGTAATAGAGATAAGTCCCTATTGGAAGACAGCCAGTCTAATCACCATATAGAGGACTGAGAACCCATGACGGAAGACCTAGCAAGGTCACATAAATCCAGGAAGTCTTCCAGTAATATGACAACCTCCTCCACAAAGAAGAGAAGGGTCCTAGTTATTGGAGACTCGCTCCTGAAAGGGAATGAGGGCCCAATATGCAGAGCTGACCCTCATCACAGAGAAGTCTGCAGTCTACCTGGAGCCCGAATCAAGGACGTCACTAGGATGCTCCCTAACCTGGTGAGATCAGCTGACTATAACCCACTGCTGGTCTTCCAGGTAACTATAGACTGGTCAGCCTCACCTCCATCCCAGGAAAGGTGATGGAACAATTTGTCCTAGAGGTTGTCTCCAGGCACATCAAAGACAGGAGGGTCATTAGGGACAGTCAGCATGGCTTTACAAAGGGAAAGTCATGCTTGACCAACCTGGTAGCCTTTTATGAGGGCATAACCAGTGGATAGATGATGGCAGAGCAGTGGATGTGGTCTGTCTTGAGTTGAGTAAGGCATTTGACACAGTCTCCCACAGCATCCTCGCAGCCAGACTGAGGCAGTGTGGACTGGATGATCAGGTGGTGAAGTGGATTGTGAACTGGCTGCAGGATAGAAGCCAGAGAGTAGTGTCAATGGGACAGAGTCTAGTTGGAGGCCTGTATCTAGTGGAGTACCCCACCCCAAAGGTCAGTACTGGGACTAGTTGTATTCAATCTATTCATTAATTACTTGGATGAGGCATTGGCATGCACTGTCAGCAAGTTTGCTGACGACACAAAGCTGGGTGGTGGTCGCCGACACCCCAGCGAGATCTGGACAGGCTGGAGAGCTGGGCAGGGAGAAATTGAATGAACTAAAATGAAGGCAAGTGTAGAGTCTTGCAAGACTAGGGCAAGAACAATCCTAGGTACCAGCATAGGTTATGGACTAACCTGTTGGAGAGCAGTGTAGGAGAATCATAGAATCATAGAATCATCATGGCTGGAAAGGACCTCCAGGGTCATCGAGTCCAACCTTTTCTCTTAGTGTCTAACCGCTAGACCATATTCCTTAAACACCTCCAGGGATGGTGACACCACCACCTCCCTGGGCAATCCATTCCAGTATCTAATAATCCTCTCAGTAAAGAATTTCCTTCTAACATCCAATCTAAACCTGCCCTGATGCAACTTGAGGCCATTTCCCCTCATCCTATCATCACTAATTGGAGGGAAGAGACCAACACCAGCCTTGCTACAACCTCCTTTAAGGTAGTTGTAGAGGGCAATAAGGTCCCCTCTCAGTCTTGTCTTCTCCAGACTAAACAACCCCAGCTCTCTCAGCCTCTCTTCATAGGGCATGTCCTCCAGCCCCTTCCCCAACTTGGTTGCCCTTCTTTGGACTTGTTCCAGCACCTCAATGTCCTTCTTGTACTGTGGTGACCAAAACTGGACACAGGTGCGGTCTCACAAGTGCCAAGTATAGGGGCACAAGAGGAAAGGGACTTGGAGGTCCTAGTGGACAGCAGGATGACCATGAGCCAGCAATGTGCTCTTGTGGCCAACAGATTTCTGGGGTGGATGAGAAGAAGGGTGGTTAGCAGATCAAGAGAGGTTCTTCTCCCCTTCTAATCTGCCCTGGTGAGACCACATCTGCAGTATTGTGTCCAGTTCTGGGCCCCTTAGTTCAAGAAGGACACAAAGCTGAAGGGAGTTGAGCATAGAGCAACAAGGATGATGAAGGAAGTGGAGCAGCTCCGTGATGAGGAGAGGCTGAGGGAGCTGGGTCTCTTTAGTTTGGAGAAGAGGAGACTCAGGAGTGAACTCATCAATGTCTACAAATATGTGAAGGGTGGGTGTCATAGAATCACAGAATCACAGAGTCAGGAGGATGGAGCCAGGCTCTTCTCAATGTCATCTAGTGATAGGACGAGGGGCAATGGGTTTAAGCTGGAGCATAGGAGGTTCCATATAAATATCAGAAGGAACTTCTTCACAGTGAGGATGATGGAGCACTGGAAGGGGCTGCTCAAGGGGGTTGTGGAGTCTCCTTCACTGGAGATGTTTAAGACCTGCCTGGATGTGTTCCTGTGCGACTTGGTCTAGGTGATCCTGCTGTGTGAGGGGGATTGGACTAGATGATCTTTCGAGGTCCCTTCCAATCCCTAATGTTCCATGATTCTGTGATTTAGATGCAAATTCTTCACAAGACTCTTAGGCACCTTTTCCTGACAGCAGTGCCTTGCTCTGCAAGTTTTCCCCAGTAACCTGTAATGAATTTTCTGCTTCTCTTTGTTCTGACCACACATTAGAGTGTCTGAAAGTTGTTCAACAGTTTGGTCTGTTTTTCTGATTCTCTTTTGTTAACCAACGTTGTAAAGATGGTGCCACGTCATTCTGACAAAACTCTCTGTCAAAGATGAGAAGAGAATTAATTGTGATTCTTCCAGTGTTTTCTCTAGATGGATATTTTTAGGTGTTGTTCGTGAGTGAGAGTGCTTGTGCAAGCGGAGAAAGCCATATACACTTATGCATCTGTGTCCAGTGAAACCTTTCAAGTGTTGAGATTTTTCCTATTTAATCTCAAGTAACAGTAATATTGAAGTGTTATGTAATGTCCAGAGCAGAAAGTTTACCAGAAGCCTAGAAATCAAATAAAGCTTTCATTTAAAAGCCCTCATTTGCAGTGATGGACCTGGGGTGCTGCTCAGAAGGGTTGTTTTTGCATCAACTTGAAACTGTTCCTCTCTGGATGTACTAGGTTTGGGCTGTTTGCTCTGTTCACTGAATTCGTGAATGACCTAGAAATTATTTGTTTTCTGGAGGGGGAAAAAAAAAATCTTCCATGAGTTATCCATCTTATTTAGGAAAAAGCATTTCTTGTACCTGACAGTGTTCGTGGAAGAACCCACGTTGACAGCAGTTAGTCGTGTCAGTCCTGGCTGCTAAGCTAGCACAGAAGGTTCCCACGTTGAATCGGGGTGATGCGTCAGCTGCACGTCTGTGTATTTTTAGTGTTTTTCCTAGGTTCCAATCAGTGATGGCTTAGAACACACTTGTGGCTGAGATGAGTCTTTGTCTTATCTTCAGAGTAAATGAGAATAACTAACGTTTCTTAATACAAAAATGCATGCATTTGGCTTCTCTGTTAGATACAGGCTGTTTTCCTCATTCTGTAGGTCAGCTTCTTTAAGGCTAAAAAGATTGGTGGCAGCAGTTCTTGAAAGAGTGGCTCTGTGATGTGCTTCTCTCAGGACTGAGATGTGTATTGAGTGCTGAGGGAACAGAGGCTTCTTCTGCAGCCTTTGGAAAGGGATGTGCAGCTCTGCTCTCTCTGCGTAACAGAATTGAACTGTGCAGGGCTTCACTAGTACAGTGAATTAACTACTCTCTGTGTTGATGGGACACAAACCTTTGCTGCTTTGTTTTGAGTTCAACCTGTGGGAAGCTGCTCTTTAGCCCTTTTGCAGTACAAGCGATTCTGTAACCCAGGCATGCCCAGATTAAGGGTTATCGTCTCATAGGATCAGAGAATCGTAGGATGGCTTGGGTAAAAATGGTCTTAGCTAAAAGAGAGCAGATCCAGAGTAGATCTTAGGAAGAAATTCCTCCCTGTGAGGGTGCTGAGGCTCTGGAACAGCTTGCTCAGGGAGGTTGTGGATGCCCCCTCCCTGGAAGTGTTCAAGGCCAGGTTGGATAGGCAACCTGATCTGCTGAGAGGCGTCCCTGTCCATGGCAGGGGCTTGGGGCTCGGTGAACTCTGAGGTCCCTTTTACCCTGAGCCATTCTATGATAACAAGCCATCCTGTGAGATATTTCTCAATATGAGCCCTGCAGTGTGTTGGCAGCAGCACAGAAGCCTGTACATCACACCATGTGTTCTGGTATGGTCTCTGGCCATGTAGGAGGCTAATTCTCAGATCTATTTTTCCCCTGTCTTCCAAGAAAAGGGAAATGTCATCACTTAAAACTCATGTTTTCAGAACAAAATGCACATCACTTTCCAGATTACTGTATTGACCGAGTAGTTCACTCACTACAAGCAAGATTTTTAAAGAACTCCTATGTTCCAGCTTACACCCATTGCCCCTTGTCCTATCATTGGATGTCACTGAGCAGAGCCTGGCTCCATCCTCCTGACACCCAGCCTTCACATATTTATCAACATTAATGAGGTATGTCAGCCCCTCCTGGCAGCTCAATATAATCAGCAAACTTGTTGCACTCTGTCTTCTCATCCAGGTTGTTGATGAGTATGTTGAATCGGTCTGGACCCAGTACTGGGCCCTAAGGGGAAGTTTAGGTTGGACATGAGAACAAATTTCTTCCTGGAAAGGGTCATCAGGGCTTGGAACAGACTGCCCAGAGAGGAGGTCCAATTGCCACCCCTGGTCACGTTTCAGTTGTGTAGATCTGGAGCTTAGTGACAGGGTTTAGTCATGGCCTTGGGACAGTTGAGTTAATGATTGGAATCAATGGTCTTAAAGTTCTTTTCCAAACTGAATGATTCTATGAGTCTAAGAAGTTGTGAGAAATGTGTGTTCTCTCTGGTTGGCTTGTACATCTGGCTTTGTGTCATATTTTGTTTTATAAAAAAATAAAACAAACCCAAACTATTCAAATTCAGACCAATAGTATTCTGAAACTCATTTGTTTCCTCTTCGTCGTAAAGGTGTTCTGTATCTGCATTGAAGCCCTCATTGGACCAATGGGCTCACACAGCATTTGAAAAATGAACACTGTGGAATGAGTTTGAAGTAAGGCTGGAGTATGGAGGGGTTTGGAGAAGTTCATCTGCAACGCTGTGCCCTGATGCTTGTGCAGCTGCTTCCAGAAGTTAGAAGGAAGCAAGGAAGGAAGGAAGGAAGGAAGGAAGGAAGGAAGAAAGGAAGGAAGGAAAATTCGCAAGGATCCAGGGCGATTGACATACAGAATCCCACTTTTCTAGTGCTAACAGCATCACATGGAAGAAAGGCCATATGGTGTGACAAGAAATGGAGCTGCAGCAGCAGCAAGATGTTCTCTGATGTTTGAACACGTGGAATCCCCTGATGCTCTCATCAGTCTTCCTTGTGGAGCTGTTGTGTTGAGACTTTCTTTGGACTGGGATTACTGTTGTACTTGTGGGAGAAGAAATGCAAGGGGGAGACAGGATGCCACCGCCACACTGGGCTTAAGGACTCATAACCCCCCAAATGACTGGACTGGTGGCCCAGCAACTCACCTTCACTAAGCTGTAACATCCTAGAGTCCACTTAGCTCTAGGTGTTGAGCTGTTGGGGGCAGGAGGGAGCATCCCACCATGCTCCCCTTAGAGCTCAGTTCACACCTAAGCTCTGGCCATAGGTCTTGGTAATGTTTTCTGCCGTTCTAGTAACAAAAAGCCCCAGTTTACAGAGTCTGGGAAGGGTGCTTAGTGGGAATATTTGTGCTGAAGCTTTTAGCAGTTCTGTTACCAGTTACAGCAGCTCGCAGTGGAATTGTAAGGATGATGAGCTCTGATTTATAAACATTCTATTCCCGCTGACTACCTAGACATATAAATCCAGGAGTACAACAGACAGATGATCATTGCCTTTGCCTGCTTTCATTTTCCTGCAATCTACAAGTTTCAAAACATTTAAAAAGCAGCTGCTCTCTGTGACAAATACAGGGCCTTTGGCAGTGAGTTAAATCCCTGCCATGCTGTGAAGTATATGGATGGGCTTTGACATGGTGCCCTACAACATCTTTTTCTCTGCATTGGAGACACACAGGTTAGCTGGGTGGACTGGTCAGTGGATAATAATTTGGTTGGATTGCATCCAAAGGGCAGTGGTCAATAGCTCAATGTCCAGGTGGAGACTAGCATCAAGTGGTGTTCCTCAGTGGCCTCTGTTGGGATCAGTGCTGTTCACTGTCTTCATCAATAACAATGGGATTGCATGCACCCTCAGCCCATTTGCAGATGACACCAAGCTGAGTGAGGCAGTTGACAGGCCTCAGGGATGGAATTGATCCAGAAGGACCTGGACAAACTGGAGAAGTGGACCTATGTGAACCTCATGAGGTTCAGCTACGGAAAGTTTGTCAGTTTTCTTAAGTTCTTCAACAATTTCATAGCATTCTCTACAGGAATAGTTGTCCAAAATGAGCAAAACAGAAGCTTTTTGCAGGTGGATGCATCATTCTAAGCATGTCTGTATGACCCTTCTGTCAAAGCCACAATGAATGTTTCAATACCTTATGGCAGCAGATGCAACTTTCAAACACACACTGGCTGTAAACTGAAGTACTTTTGCCCTCTGCCAGCAGAGACCCACATGAGTAATTTTCACTCAGCAGTGGAAAATGTAAAAAGTCAGGCCACATTCTGCCAGAGAAGGCAAGGAGCAAGGGCTGGGGAGGGTGGGACAGAAAGCAAGGCTTAAAGAAAAAATTATTCAGAAGTTCCCTGGAGGACAGAGCTGCCTTGAACAGAGGCAGTGGCCTGACTTTGCTGGACCAGACTCCCTACCCTGCCACACTGCTGGCCATTAAGAGTCTGGAATCTTCCAGGGCAGCTGAGCTGAGCTGGCTGTAGGTGGGTGCCATCTCGCTCAGGATAAAGGGGGTAGTTGCCTAGGTTTGTGTTCTTGGTTGGCTCTTCCTGTCCCTGTTTTGCTTGTGGTTGAGGCTGTTCTCCTCTGTGCTGTGATGGTGCTGTGTTTGCTGAGCTGCATGTGGCTTTGTGTAATACAAAGGTCAGCAGTTGTTAGTCTGGCAGTTTCCTTAAATCAATTTTCATTTCAGCCTGGGGGTGTTTTTAATTTTCCCTGTCCTTCTTTGCTGGGGAGGGGTCACTGGTGATGGAGTGACTGCTAGTTTAACCCCAGGTAGGAGCTAAATGAGGACAGGCAGCCCTTGTAATTGTGTGTTTATCCAGCCGCATAATGTTGTTAAGCTCCAGTTTTTGTTCCAAGTCAGGAACGGGCATGGAATGGAGAGCACAAGCAATGCTAAAGGGATCTTTCACCAATGTAAGCTCAGGCCTACAGGAAAGGGATAATCAACTTTTTCAAGCTTTGGCAAGTCCTTGCCCAGCCACTGCTGGGCAGGAGCATTAAAAAGGCCTTGATGGAGGAAGATGAGGTCTCTGCTCCCATGAATACACAGTCCCCAGCTCCAGGAGCACATGAGTAACTCTGGGTTATAAATCACTGAAACAGGCTGCCCAGGGCAATAGTGGTGAAGTCACCATCCCTGGAGGGATTTAAACACCATGCACACCTGGTGCTGAGGGACGTGGTTTAGGGATGACCTGCTTGTACAGGTTTTGAAGGTTGGATTTGGTGATCTTAAAGGTCTCTTCTAACCAAAGACATTCTGTGTGGCTTTACCTCCCTGGTTTCCTACTATCAAATAGCAATATTCAAGAGTAATGTGTACTGTGGTGGAGTCTCACACATACTAAAGTCATGCTGTGTAGAAACCCCCAGGGCTGGCAGTGGCCAAAGACACATGAGCCTGGCTTGGTATCAGGAGGACAGTTACTCACACCTAGTTTATTACTGCCTTGATGAGAGACCTCAACAGCACTGTCTGTTCAACAGTTCCATCTTGATATCACGGCAATGTCTCCTTTGCACTTCTGTGTGCACAATGCCTTGTATTTTACTGCACACTTGTGTATTTTGCTGTTGAATTAAGGTGTAGTGCAGAATTCGTGAGGAAGTTTATAACTAATATGTTAAAACACACTGCACTCACTGTAGGAATTAGCACTATTATTTCTGTATGGCTAAAAATACCAGACACAAGTGTTTTGAATGGGTTGTTTTAGTATTGAGTCACCTGTGGTGGAGAAATGCAGCATTGCCTTTTGCCTTTGTCTAAGCTGTACTAGAGCTTGTAAGCATTTGCCGCCTTGCAGCGGCATCTCCTGTAGGAATGCAGTGTGCTGTGGAACAGCCAGGTGGGAGCCTTCTAGTGAGAGCTTCTCCTTGAAGGAAAGGCTAAAGCAATCAGTGTAATTTTTTTGCCCAAGTGATGGACAAAATCAAGTAAAAAAGCAGAGGAAGTGGCAACAGATATCATAGAGTCATAGAGTCATTAGGGACTGGAAGACACCTCGAAAGATCATCTAGTCCAATCCCCCTCACACAGCAGGATCACCTAGACCAAGTCGCATAGGAACACATCCAGGCAGGTTTTAAACATCTCCAGTGAAGGAGACTCCACAACCCCTCTGGGTAGCCTGTTCCAGTGCTGTGTTACCCTCACGGTGAAGAAGTTCCCTCTGATATTTATATGGAACTTCCTATGTTCCAGCTCACACCCACTGCCCCTTGTCCTATCACTTGAGAAGTGATAGGACATCACATANTGCTAACCACCCTCTTCTGATCTACCCCAGGATGCTGTTGGCCCTCTTGGCCACAAGAGCACATTGCTGGCTCATAGTCATCCTGCTGTCCACCAGGACCCCCAAGTCCCTTTCCCCTACACTACTCTCCAACAGGTCAGTCCCCAGCTTATACTTAGGTGAGTGCTAAGTGAGTTGACAGATACTCAAGGACTACAAGAAGTGCTATCAAATAGCAGCAACAGATCTTAGTCTAGATTTTTATGATCATTTAATAAGAAGTCTATGGTTGGAGGGCTGGGTTGATGCCACATCTGTCTTTGCCTGAGCTGTGTGTTCTGTAGTTTCATACTCAAACTCCAGCTTCTCTGATAACTTATTCATTTTCTCAGCTAATGAACAGTAGACAAATGTTTGTTTTGCTCTTCCCAGAACTGTTCCCATTCAAACCTCTCTTGTTGACTTACTAGTTTATCCAGAAACACTCTTCAAAGAAGTCTATTCTGCAGTGATATGAGCCAGACCTCCTTGTGGTTTTGGACACAGCCCTGGTACCTGACTCCACTGCTATGTTTTGCTGCAGGGCATAAATTGGTAATGGCTGAAATCAGAAAGGAATGCTGCCTTTTGATCTTCTGCCCACTGCTGTAGGGGAAGGAACCAGATAGACAGGACCTCGCAGACTCTATTTTGCTATTGTTAGATTCTAATTTTGCTGTTAACATAAAGTTTGTTCCAAATGCAGTTACAGATTGTCAAGTACAAATTCATTCTAATTGCCCTTCACAAGACTACTCAATCTTCATAATGGCCCTGAGTCTGCACAATGTCTTGGTGTCATGAGCAGTGACTCATCAAGAGAAGGAGGAAAATGGAGAACTCCAGGTCCACTTGGAGCTCTGAGAAATGGAATGGGCCCAACATTTCAAAATCAACCTCCTCTGCAGGGCACCTTAAAGCCAGCTGTTTCATTCTGAAGGGAGACACGAAAATAACTTATAGTTATATGTTCACAGAAATATTTGGAAAGCGTCTGTTTGTCATTTGATAGCTGACTATGAGGGGCTTTTCTGGCAGTGCTACAGGACTTGTGTTCCTTTCCTACAGCTAAACATACCTTGGAGAGAAGAGGGTGTCACAGCTGGGGTGGACGCGAGACACAAAGTACAGACAGAAAAGCAAGCAGTCAAAGAAGATGATGATACTTTATTAATGCAACTAGTTCTTTTTTATACCCTTTCTGCACACAGGTGTCCTTACTTTATTGGTACAACACATACACAACCAAGTGGCCATTGGCGTTTCAGCTTCATACACCCCTTGCTTCATTACTGTGCCAAGTTCCTCCTAGTGCAGTCAGTTGTTTACATTCTTCAGATATTTCTGAGGCCTTGTTTTAACGGGTGCACTTTAATCTGCCCAAAGTCAAACTCTTCTGCTTCAGTCAAAGGGTCTATGACCGGCCATAGCCCCCCCAATTTCCGCTTTTTGTATTTGCGCTACACAATTGCCTTGATAGTCTGTTGCGAGGCCCATTGCACAGATTGACAATGCAGGGCAACATGAGTAACACAACTACCACTATAACTGAAATCAGCAGTCCGGTCTGGCAACCCTCACCCCTGGAACAACTTTGTAAACCCGACCACACCATCATTCACTTGCAACTTTTCAACACCATCTTTCAGCAGCTGAATGCTCTTATGTACTGACTCTGAGTGATCCGGTAAATTCATGCAACACATTCCCTCAAAATCCTCACACCCATGTCCTTGTGCTAACAGCAAAAACTCTATAGCAGCCCTATTTTGCAGCATTGCGTGTCGCACTGAATCGACATCTAATAATAATGCACTTAAAGCTTCTGAAGTATGATTCGTCTGCTTAGCAAGCCAGCAACCCATTCTCGATAGTGTGGTTAACGCTTCAGCCATCCCCAAGTTAGAAACTAAACTCCCTACAACTCTCAACCCTGTGCCCCAAAACTCTGCATTATCATTACAATCTCATTCAAATGCATGCACAAACCTCTTCTCTTTGTGGGATGTCCTTTGCAGGTCCAGAATAGTGGAAGTACTAGGTGTTAGCAGCGTTAATCGTCCCAGGCTACATGGCCCTCCCTTGATGTGTGAGGGGATTCCAGGCCATGTGCGATCCCGACATATTAAGAACACTCCTTGAGGCAAGGCAATTGGGGCCTTACTGGATCAAGACACCTTTCAGGAGATATCGTTACACTAGACAGTTAACATTTTTATAAACAGGCAGAGTGGCATTCACCCACCAAGCCTTTGTTTGATTTTGTCCTGAGTAGTTAAAACACAGGCAATAGTCTATTTGTATTGACCCAAACAACTCCAGCTCCTGAGGCTCCAATTGACTGAGTCCTGTATAAGTGGTCCAGAGATCCTAGCTGTCCACTGCATTGCCTCCTATCATGCTGCTAAGTGCTTGTGGTACAGGCCGGGTATCCCATGGAACGCCAACCAGGCATGTGGTGAACAGATTTTCAGGAGTCGCCGTCTCCAAGCATATGGAGTCCAGTCCCGTCATGTTGGCCAGGGTCATCCATATGATGGTCTTTTGTGGTGCAGGTACTCAGGCCTGTGTCATTGTGCCAAGGAAGATGTAGGCAAGTATGGCTTCACACACTGTGCAGGAACCCATTGCGGTACTTGATCTGTGGAAACACAATCATACCCTCCACCCCAGGTTAATAGTTCACAAGATGCGGACCACTGATCTGTGTGTGGTCAAAGAGCCAAAATGTTGCAGCTTTGGAGGCCTCTGTAAATAATCGGAGATGTTCAAAAAGTTCATTACATACGTAGTCTTGTTCAGTTAAGCCTCCAAAGACATACCCAACATGCCCCCTTTCTGTTTTTGAAGCTGTCTTTTGAGAGTGCTGTGGGCACGCTCCATGATACCTTGTCCTGTAGGGGAATGGGGAATGCCTTTGACATGATGCACACGCCAGAGCTGCAAAAAAGCATGCACTTGGCGAGACACACGCGCAGGTCCATTGTCAGTTTTGACTTGGGCAGGAACGCCTAAAGTAGCAAAAGCTCGCTGCAAGTGTTAAATAACGTCCCGTTCACGTTCGCTGGTGTGTGCAGTAGCTACAATAGCACAGGAAAAGGAGTCGGCCAAAACGTGCGCGTATTTGTGATGCCCAAACTCAGGGACATGTAATATCTGTTTGCCATGCAGATTAACACCATACCTGTGGGAGACATGCTGTCCTTGGCAATTGGAGCAGGCAGAAATGATGGATCTGGCTTCTGCATGCATCAGACAAAATTGTCGTCATAGGGTGCGGTGTCCTTGATGAAAAAACGCATGAGAAACAATAGCTTGTTGTCTGAGATTTGGAGGAGGGCCAATTGCCACCCCCGCAACCAGTCCATCATCTCAAGCATTGCCTTCTGCAAGAAATCCTGGCACTGAGGTGTGACTTTTTGTATGAAAACATAATAGATATGCTGACGTCTTTGAGCTGTAACCCATAGCATTTTCAAAACCCCAAATAACTTCTCATTTGACACATTCCCCAAAACTGCTTTATCCAAATGCTGCACCAAACCTAGAATCTGCCACAAACCTGCCACATAAGCAGAGTCCATTACAACTTCGCTCTGGTGAGACCCTACCTGGGGCACTGCCTCCAGTTCTGGAGCCCTTATTACAAGAAGGATGTGGATGTGCTGGAGAGAGTGCAGATGAGGGCCACGAGGATGATCAGAGGGCTGGAGCACCTCCCCTATGAGGACAGACTGAGAGAGTTGGGGCTGTTCAGTCTGGAGAAGAGGAGGCTCCCAGGTGACCTTATTGTGGCCTTCCAGTACGTGAGAGGGGCCTACAAAAAAGCTGGGGAGGGACTATTTAGGATGTCAGGTAGTGACAGGACTAGGGGGAATGGAACAAAGCTGGAGATGGGTAGATTTAGAGTGGATGTGAGGAGGAAGTTCTTCACAGTGAGAGTGGTTACAGTTTGGAATGGGTTGCCCAGGGAGGTGGTTGGGGCCCTATCCCTGCGGGTGTTTAAGGCCGGGCTGGATGGGACTCTGGCCAGCCTGATCTAGGGTGGGGTGTCCCAGCCTGGGGGGGGTTGGAACTGGATGATCAGGTGGTCTTTTCCAAACCTGAATGATGCTGATTCCATAACTTCTCCAGTGAAGTGATCCTGCTGTGGCAGGGGGATTGCATTAGATGATCTTTCGGGGTCCCTTCAAATCCCTAATGATTCTATGATTCTATGATTCTAACATTCACTGGTCACTCAAAGCATTGAAATGCTATACACATGGCTCAAAGCTCAACAGCCTGAAGGGAACCCTCCTGATTCTTGATAGCATGACACCAGTGATTACCATCGTGCCAAATCAAGGCTACTTTCCCCGATTTTCCTGACCCATCTGTAAACACCGTGGGGGTATCAACAGGGCCAAATCGGCTCAAACACTTCTGTGCAATACTCACCTTACTCCCCAGTGCAATCAAAGGATGAGATGGGAGATGATATTCAATTTTTCAGTGATAATTTGTCAGTGCTGATTGCGATAAAGGGCTGTTTGCAAGACACGACTCAAAGCAGTCCATCTGGACAGGCACCACAGTCTTTATGGGGTCTTTATCTAACAGCTCAGCGCATCTTTCTCTGATTTTTATAATGATCTGGGCAATTAAGTCAAATAATCCAGGAGAAGTTTTCGTTGTCTTATTTGGCAAAAATACCCATTCCAATATATGAAGCGGGTTGTCCCACTTTCCATGCCACTGAATGATCATAACAAAAGGGGTCATGCCATCATTCAAGACAAATGCTTGTACCGCTACAGTGAGATCACATGCCTAAATACATCCATGGTTGGTGGTGTTGCACCTTTTCGGGGGCAATCACCAAATAATATATGTAATATTAACAGTCCAGTACTTACCAGTCCTATTGACCAACCTTCTATGTCTCACTTGTTAACCACTCATCCCAAAAAAACCTCACATCTTCTTGCAATTTCTGTGTAGCTTGCATCAATCCTTTTATGTGTTTATGGATTGATTTAGAGCGATCTGCTAGGTTCATATGACACGTACCATCAAATTGTTCACAACCATGACCATGAGCTGAAAGTAAAAATCAATAGTAAGGGTTAGGCAAACATTAGGCGTAGGCAAAGGAGGCAAAAGCACGTTCAAGAACATAGGGTACATAAGCAATGAAACTAAAACCCAAACCATTATCAGCCTTAAAAGCAATAGTAAACTCAAAATAATGACAATCCCGATGACAAACTGGACAAACAGAGATCCCTGCCCTCCAACACCACGGGAGGCAGCAGAAAAGCCCTGCCAATGAAGGGCTTCTCCCAATCACCTCTTCGGACAAGGATGAACATAAGCAGGGATCTACCGCAGACCTCTCCTCGTGAAGACACAAGCACAACCATATCCCCAGGCAGTAAGAGGTAAAAGTCCTTCCTATTTTCCTGACGCAAGGTCTTGTAGCAGCACTTGAGTAGAACCATGAACCTTTTCTATAACAGGAGCCAGAGACAGAAAATGTTGAAACATACGAGAAGGCTCCTCTGTAGCACAATTAAAAAAAACCAGGACATGCAATGCCTCAGCTAAACATTCATTCGGAGCTAGGTGTCCAGCTCCCCTTTTTAGTTTTTGTAACTGTTTTAACAGGGCAAACACATATTTCATTGTTCACTTACAAACAAACTTACTGGTAAATGCAGCAATTTATGATGAGTCATGGTGGTAGAGAATGGGCGAATCCTCCAGCAACTGGTACCCCACTCTGCGGAGGAGAGGTTGGGGCGGGGGAAGCAGTTCTGGATTGCTGCTTCTCAGTAGCTGATAACACAAAGGGAGCTGGCCTCCCCCGAATGCCAGCCGCAGGGGATGCCCACACCATGGGCCCCTCTCTGGCCCGTACGCCGAGTTCTCTCTTAAAGGACTCCTGCGGTTTTGTCCGTCTCAGGTTCATCAGTGTTCTGTATATGGTTTTCTGGTCAGTTAAAACCGAAATACAAGCAAAAATTCATTTCAACTTAACAATTTCAGTTCTTACAGCTCTAGTCTGCTTGTGGTAAGATTTAATGATTGATCTAGGGTCTGAATTCACAACTCTTAGATTTACAGTCTCATGCTTCAGCCAAGCTCCATTCTCCGGTGACTGCCACCCACAGCGGTTCACCATCTGCCCAAGCTCTGCACACACGTCCGACCCACGGGTTTCAGGGGGGTCTGACTGCTTGCTCCACGGTTTGTTGCATCCACTTTCAGACAAGCTTTCAGGTTGCGATAATGAGTCAAAATCCAGTGGACTCTACACAATTCAATGTGAATCAAGCAGGAGCCGTTTATTAGTTCTTAAGCTTTCCCTTATATACAATATTTCTTTCCCTACACGTGATCACACAAGCTATGATAGGCAGTGCTATCTTGTTCACGAGACAATCATGCCTGCAGCTGACTTCCCAACTGGTCCTGCCTCTGGTGTGGTTGCTTCCCCCATATCTGGGTTTGAGGGCCCTTGATTTCTCATTCAGATGTTGCAACTTGCTTCTCTTCCTCCCTGCAGGTGGTCAAGGCCTGTCAGGACGATCCCTCTGGCCTGCAAGGCCTCCTGCTACTTAGGGCTGGTCCAAGATATGCCCATTCTCCTGCAAATACATCTCCACACAATAAGACAACATGCAGCTTTTAAATCTTGAGGAGTTAACATCTAAATCTCGGCAATGGTATGCAAAAAATTCTGGGTAGGAGGAATTCTCAAACCATTCTCTTTCACTGTCCCACAGAGATTTTTTTTACCAAGTTATACGGCATAGTTTGTCACAGTGCTTCTTTCTGTGGCTCATAAATAACCATGAATCTTTGTAAAACACCTATGTCACCAACTTTTTTCGCCTTTGTATGTACCTCTGTCTAAGTGTCATGAATTTTGCTTCTTTGTTAACTTTTCTGTGAGCTCTGTGCGATTCAGGAGACATAGAATCATAGAATCATTACGGATTGGAAGGGACCTCGAAAGATCATCTAGTCCAATCCCCCTGCAATCTAACTCTTTCTCAAAGTCCATCCTCCTCGATCAAATGGAATCTCATCTGAAGATTTTAAGAGAGTGTCACACTTCCTTTTTCTTACAGGAGTGGTCAGGCTCTTGAGATCTAACACCTGCCTGATCCCAGGGCTATGCCTGGAAATAGTCACTGCCTTCACATCTGGGATGACTGTAGAAACCCACTGCAGTAAGCAGGGCAGGATATGGGTCACCATTTCATCCTCCCTATTTGGTTTTATAGCATCGTCATCAGAATCTGAGTCAGAAAATGTGGGTTTGACAAAACCCCTGGATTTATGTCTGCGCCCATTTCCCTCCGAGGGAGGGTTTATTGTACCTGGTGTTTCAACATCCTCAGCAGCAGCAGCAGCCTGTGCTTCAGCCTCTGTCATGTCTCTCTGTTCTTTCAGGTATTTTAGTTTTCAAAAGCAGGCACCATACAGTTAACAATTCCGTATCGTCTTTAGACCCGCGAGTGGCAGCATCAAAAAGCTTATCTCCTAGTTCTTGCCACTTAGATACACTAAAAGCAGTTATGGTATTTGCTTATAATCCTTGTTTCTTACACCAAAGAGATATTTTCTGTAAAGGCGATTCCACCAAGCTAACCCCATTTTCCTTCAATACCGGTTTCCACGTAGACAATATTATATCATCTTCTTTCAAGAGGTTAACCCCCATTTTGTTCCTGGTAGCTCACCTAATCATCAGGTGTTGTCCCAAAATCATGATCCTTGTAGCAGCTCTCCCGGCTGTGCCGCTATACGGGACTCCGTCCCATGGCTCTTTCCTGCTGTCCTGAGGATCCTGCACGTCAGTGGTCACCAGATGTCACGGCTGGGTTGGACACGCAACACAAACTGATGTGCAAGTAGTCAAAGAAGATGATGATACTTTATTAACGCATTTAGTTCCTTGTGATACCCTTTCTGCACATATGTGTCCCTATTTTATTGGTACAACATATATATAAACAAGTGTCCATTGGCGTTTCAGCTTCATACACCCCTTGCTCCATCTCTGTGCCAAGTTTCTCCTAGTGCGGTCAGTTCTTTGCATTCTTCAGATATTTCTGACTCCTTGTTTTCACAGGTACATTTTAATCTGAGGGTTCTTCAAGAAAATATAACTATGTGAGATGGATGTTTTGTTACAGATCTTTGTTAATGCGGTAGTTTTGCCTAGACCTTAACTCACAAACCTGAACCTTTCCTGTCTACAGTGAGGACAGCAAGTGTGCGTTTCAGAAGAAATGCTCTTCTAAAAGGGGCTGATCCTTCCCTGGATAGAGGGATGTGTCTTATAACGACTGAAGGACTCTGATATCTGGCTCAAGTGTAAGTAGAGAATTGAACAAATATTTGTTGTTTGGGCTGACCCACATTTTCATGTGTTTACCTCCTGAAACCTGGGAGAAGTTGTCCCCATGGCTGTGCTGCTTCCTCTGGATTGGCAGAAAAGACTGTCCTTCACTTCTTCACTTGCTTCTGGAGAAGTGGTCTAGGGCTTGGTACTGCACAAATTGTAATTTCACAGCTACCACCATCTTGAGGCAAAAGATGAACTGGAGTCAGAAATACAGGCTTTGCTACCTCACCATCTCCATGAATACCATGGGAACAACAGTGTGTTGTGCCAAGTTACAGTGTTTCTCTAAATCAGTGCAAGTGAAAAAATCTCAAGTATTCCCTGAGGGTGTTTCTGAAAAGCGCTGGATCAGTAAAACATGAGGCTGTATGACCTTTTCCAGAAATTCTTAGCATGGCAGTTAGAAACTAGAGGGTTATTTAATTGAAGTGCTACTATTAATTCATTACCCATAATTTGATTGTGGCTCCAAGTTGGCATACTCCAGTAAGAAAATAAGATGGGATTTGTAAACAGCAATCCTACTCAATATTGTAGCGTTCCTGAAAATGGGAAAGTTGTTGCTTGGAACTCTTGCAGTTTGAGAACTGCCAGAATTTTCAGAGGTGCTTTCATGAAGAATGAAAAGTTTTTCTTACTTTCAAGGGGAACCCTTCCCTCAGTTACCTGTCCTGGAGGAGGTGACACTGCCCTGGAACCTTCCCTGGACAGGTCTGTCCTGGGTGACCTGTCCCCAGTTACACAGGTTCCAGGACCGTTCCCCGGGAGGGTCTGTTCTGGGACCTGCCCCGGAAGGGCTGGCTAGGTCAGCCCTATAAAAAGCGGGGCAGGGTCTTTGTTCGCGCCCTTTTTGGGGTCTGTGGCCCTGAAGGAAGTACCCCCCCACCACTCCAGGAATGGGTGGCAAGGGGCGGTGGGAACTGCAGCTCCTAGGGGGACCGCGGCTTCCAAACCAGCCGCAACCCCGGCCTGACCCCACCGTTGGCGCACACCTGCCACCACGCGGTCTGGAAGCGACCCCGGCCACAACTTGCTGCGCATGCGCGGTCCTGAAGCGGTGCCGCCGCCGCGCCATCCTGGCCCCGAACCAGAGAAGCCTCAGACGCCGCCGCGCCCCGGACCCAAAGCGGGTCCCCCGCCATGGCAGCGCGGTGCAGCCGCTGCTCGCCACCGCACCACGCTTGGACCGGAGAAGCAAGACTGGTGCAGATTTGCCATCACAACCCCTCCACCACGGACAGCCTTCAACATCGGTGAGCTGGAGTACTCCTCTTCCCCCTGGAGCTGAGACAGAAGAGGAGAGGATCTTTGGAAGACCCTCTTGGCCACGTGTGGAGTGTGGGGGATTGCAGCCCTGCTGACGCAGCCATGCAGTCGGTCCCATCTTGGATCCCGCACGTGGCCAGGGCCATGTGGCTGGGCTGCCGCCATTTTGGAAAGGCTGATCAGCAGGAGGAGAGGCTGTTTGTCATTTCTGCTGCTGAAAAAAGACTGGCAGTGCTTAAGTTTTGGGGGAGAGCTCCTTCATGCTTAGCTGAGGAAAGCAGAAGGACTCGGGAATCCTTAAACCTTGGATCCGAAAGACAGAGACTGGGTTGCTTGCTGCTGCACCGAGGGATGCAGGGGTGGGCACTGAGAAAGTCAGGCCATCCCGAAAACATTGAGAACCATGTCTGCTGCACCAAGTGATGCAGGTGTGGGCGCTGAGAGAGTCAGGCCATCCCGGACTGACATGCTCTCTTTCCCAGGTCTCTAAACTGAAAGAAGAACCAAGGCCCAAACTACAGTGATCTCCCATTATATTTTCCTCAGGTTGTGTGATGGCATTTATGACACAGTTTCTAGTTTGTGTGCACCGACTTGTGTAACCTTTTCTCCCATTCTGTATATAGTTATAGTGTTAATGAACCTTTCTGCAGTTTCCCTAAGCCATCCATTGTCTGGCAAATTTTATCCAAGATGTCATCGAGACCTCACTGCTTTGCTTTCCTTTCTTTTATCTTGAATTGTGGTCCTGAACCCACCACAGGAACCCAGGCCACTAATCATTTATATGAAATGCAGTATGGCAGGTTTTCTTCGTCATGTCTCTTCAGACTCTTTTCTAGCTGTATAATCTTCTACCCATCGTGTGCAGGGCTGAGAGGAAAGTTAAGTGCTCCCTTTTGCAGCAAACTGGGTGAGACGAGATAGAAACTATATTCCCTCTCATCTGACGAGCCCTGTGATTGACAGTGAAAAGTCAGTTCTGAAGACCGAGCCAGTGCCATGTATGGGGCTGAGCTGTTTGCAAGTGCTTTACAGAACCAGTTATAACAGCTAAAGCTCAGATGAAAAACTCCTGTTATTTTTTAAAAGGTATCAGCCACACTTGTGAGAAAGTGTTAAACACTACTTCCAGTTTGGACTAACTGACTTGTGTGAAGGATACTGGTATTGATGTATTTAGATTGAAGGGTATTTGAATCTGTAGGATCAAGCATGCCTTTAAGTTTCTACTTGCTAGATATAATCAAATAAAATTATATCCAAATATAAAGCAAAAAAACAACAGAAAAATTCACCTGGAATAAGTAGCTAAGATTTCTCGATGCTGTGTTTTGAAACATAAACACACTGCACAGAGACAGGCCCGTGAGAAGTTGCAGAGTATTTTGCTTCCTAGCTCCTTGATGCTGTTTCGCCTTTGTGTATTTCCCTTTTAAAGTATCAGTTAGGATGTCAGCACATGGTTCTGCCCTTTGAATGTGGAAAATACAGCACTTGACACTGGGGATTTAAGATCTCAGTTCTGTTCCCTGTCGTGTATAATTTAGAATTCAAACTCTAGTGTCATGATAATATTTGCTTTCTTTTGCTCTCTTGCGCACTCTATTTTTATTTTCTTCATCCCCCTCTCCTTCCAGAGTGTCTCCACCTCCCAGAGAGCTCAGACAGCTTGGACAAGATGAGTCAGAGCTGTTCAGTAAACAGACTATGAAATTTCCCTTTCCTATGCTAAACCAGTTTTCTCACCTATGCCTAAAGAGACGTCTTTCTGGGATGGTAGAGTTGGTTTGCAAGACGATCTCAAGGCTGCTGTAGTAGACCAGTTGCTGCAAAACCTTGTGAGCCTGAAAAAAGACTGATTGGGCAAATTGATAACAGCATTAGAAAAATGGTGAGTCATACAGGCCATTAATTTAAAAAAATTAATGATTAAGGGCATATTGTTAAGACACAACAGCCTTCTTATCTTCTTGTGGGTAGGAAAAAAAATGCAGGCTAAAATGACTTTAAAACTGGTTGAAGTACATGATGGGAAATGCAGCAGGGAGAAGATTTAAAACAAGATGAAAATATTTGTTTAGCTGAATGTGAACACATGTAAGACACCTTTGTCTCTTAAAATTCTAGGTCTCTTTGGCATTCTTTTCTGCTGGCATATGGAGTGATAAATGCGCACAGCTCCTCAGTTCTGGCCTTTGCATTCTAACTAAAGGAGAAGCAACCCACTTATCTGACTATTTTCCAGAAGGAGAGATGATGAAATTTATGATAGTTTGTGAGTTGGAACCTTCTCCAGCTTTCCCTGAACAAGACCTTATAGAACAGAATCTATTTCGTAGCTGTCTGGTAGAGGTTGGACTCTTGTAATGAGAGAATCTCAGCATAAACATACTGCAATTTACTTCTTATCCCGAGAGAGGGTACACAGAGCAAGATTTCTGGTGTTCTCTAGTAACGGTGGCATTCTGGATGAAACTAAATCAGAGTCATTCTCTGTAGGCTGATTTGACCTGTGGATACTCATTTTAATTGAAACAAAACAGATTTTTCAGGTGTGTTCCAGATTTCTATATCAAAAGAAGGTGTTTTCTTATTCTGAGAAGATAATCAGAGTGGAAGGGTCTCTTGGGTGTTCCCATTGCAATGCTTTTGTTCTCCAGTAACATGAGACGGAATACCCACAGTCTGTCCTCTGGGGGTGGCTTCACACTCTAGTATACTGTGGTTTTCCACATGGGCATTCGAGTATAGCTGCACACAGAGATGTGCCTGCAGCAGCATAAGAAAATACAAACTGGAGACAGAGATGATTCAGCAGGCTGTGGTTCGGGAAGAACACAGTTTGGTAGCAAAGCAGCCTCACGTTGGAATGCTGATAAAAGCTGTGTCCACACTCATTTTATTTTCTTTGCAATTTTGCCCCCTAGTTTGGAAGATATGCCTGAAAATGGTGCTTACGGAACCTGTCTAAGTTTAGAAACGGTTCTGAATGTTGCTTATGCAGCACTTCATTTTAACAGTGTACTTGTATCTTGCAAATAGGTAGGAGAAGCTTTTGCAGTAAAGGCATTTGTGCTTAGGGATGGGGTTAACAGAATTTTCCAGACCATTAAAATAATTGAATTGCATTTCATCGAAAATTTCATAGAGAAGAGGAGAAATTCTCTTATTGAAGACTGTCTGGAACTCTGCATCTTCACTGAATAATAACTGTACCCTTGAAAAAGTCATTTGCTACTTGTACTTTGGTTTTCCATTTGCAAAGGAAAATACTGACTCCATTCTCCAACTCTTAATCGTCTGATGGCAAACCAGGACCCAATTTTATATTTGGGCCATGCCCAGTATAGAAGGTTCTGTACTTGACGAAGATGCTACTTACAGTACAAGCCATCAATTCTAAAGATTTGTTTATTCAATTGGCAATTTTAGAGCCTGGAGCAGGGTTTGGAGCCAGAGCCAATCTCGCTGTGGTTATTTGGAACAGATGTATTGAACTGACCAGGAACTGACCTGGAGAGACCTTTCTTTGCTGTGTTCGGATCAAGGACTAGAGCTGTGCCGGGCTGCCGGTGACAGGGGGAGCAATCAGAGCACTGCAGTCATTTGGACTTTGTTCTTGTTCAGCCACAAGTTACAGGTGTCCAGAAACATTCTGGAAGAGTTTTGTCTGTGTTTGTCCTAGAGACAGCTACTGAAAGATCATTTAAATTCGCTAATTCTGATGTGTGTTTTATCTGGGCTCTTTTTTAACAGATCTCATTAAACTAAAGCAAAAGGCGTTTCTGCAGTTAGTCCAACTCTTCCTTTTGCCTTGCTTTTAGAATTTTCTGTGATTCTAGCTTAGCCCTGTTCTGCACAATAGATGTTCTGAGGTTACTCACATGATGCTGATTGAAACCCTGAGTCACTTGTCTTTGACTAATATTTATCATGTGAAAATCTTTCACCCACCTATGCACCTTTTGCTTAGCAAGTCTCTGGGGTTTTTTTAACTGAATTATGAGGAAACTTACGTTTTACAGAAATTCTCTGAAATGACATGGGACAATGAAAGGAACAGCTTTTCTGTGCTTACTTAAATAGGTCTTTTTCTCTGCAACATTGTCAGTGTGTTTGAGGAACTTCTAAGCAGAAAAGGCAAAATACTTGGGCTAATAATTTTGAAGTGCTTAACCTGTGGCTTTCATACAGAACTCCATTGTATTTTACATGTTTGGATGATCAGTAGGTTCAATCTATAGAAAAACTTAGTAGTCATGAAACATTTTAACAGCAACTCTCCTTACACATCATTATCACTTATTTTTTAATTAATATTTTAATCTTCTGCTTTGAAAGCCGAAAGAATTCTACTAACAGGACTATTTAAAACCTTGTTACAGCCTACTCGAAGGACAAGGTGCAATTCAATGTTTTCTTGACCAGCACGAGCACGTAGCAGGGCTGCCAGGTAGTACTTGTGAGGTGTGCTGAGCTGCGTGTGGTATGAGCGCAGACGGGAGGCGAGAGGGTGTGCACTGTACCTGATGGTGGCTCCTCGTGCTGCTTAATCCGGACTGTGGAGGGTGTTTAAATGTGTTTTACTGACGCCTTCACTGAACTGTTGGAAATGGAGCAGAGCAGTGAGGGATGTGCCTTGACAGAAGGGTTTGACTGAATAAATCTTGATTACTGGTGATACATAAAATGGAATCTATTGTCAAGTTTGGCAGCGCTGGTGGCAGTGTTTAAAGATTATTCTGTATCTTACATCACTGTTCAGAGCTTCCTAAAAAGTGATAAAGGGCTTCCCCACCGCCAGCACAAAAACGCTAGCATAGCCTTCATCTTCAGACACTGCTGCGGACTTCTGAGTCTGTTAAGAACGCCAGGGGCATGGGGGTGATAAGCACTGTGAGAAAGTCGAGGTGGCACTCAACAGAAGTAGCTTCATACACGACTACTGCAATCCAAATGTGGAATAACTTCTGAATATAACTTACTTGGTTTTACCGTCAGAGTAGAAGGAGCCAGCTACCCAGGGTGCCAATATTATTAATGGCTATTCTGTGTTTCACTGGCTAAAACTCAGCTGTTTCAGTGATTTTCCCCATTGTGAGCACCAATGGCATCTGTACAACACGCTCCACACAACTGTTATATGGCTTTTATCCATCAGGGCTTTCTCTTCTATACAGAACCTGTAATGACTCAGCCTTTGTAATTCCATACAAACCAATGTACTGCTGGTTCATTAAGGAACAAAATTGTATTTTATTCATTTTATTAGTGAATGGGAGAAATGTTCAAAATCAGCTGTGCTTTTTCAAGAGCAATGCTAAACTGGCTGAGACCCATACTGAACAGTGACTGTGTGTGCCCAAAAGGAAAAGCAGAACAGCAGCAATGGGCTTTTGTCTAGTGCAACACTTCCTAAAGTCACATTGCCTCTGGCTTAGCGACCGTTACAGATTCAGGAGACTCCTACAGCAGTACATATGCTGGTTCCTTTCAAGACTATTTGCTTCAGTCTGACAGACATGTTCAGAAATAAGGGTAAATACACAGATATCTTAACTCTTGCTTTCATTGCTGTGCTTGTGTTTGTCCAGGGATGTCATACTGGAAACACTTGCAGAATCAGCCAGGTAAAGCTTCTGGTTTCTCTTCCTAGAAACTAAATCATGGAATTGTTAGGGATTGGAAGAGACCTCGAAAGATCATCTAGTCCAATCCCGTGGCACAGCAGGATCACCTAGACCAAGTCACACAGGATCATATCCAGGTGAGTTTTAAATGTCTGCAGTGAAGGAGACTCAACAACTCCCCTGAGCAGCCTTTTTGCAGTGCTCTGTCACCCTCACTGTGAAGAAGTTCCTTCTCATATTTACATGGAACCTCCTATGTTCCAGCTTACACTTTTTGGCACTTGTCCTATCACTAGATGACATTGAGAAGAGCCTGGCTCCATCCTCCCGACACCCAATCTTCAAATACTTACAGACATTAATGAGGTCACCCCTCAGTTACCTCTTCTCCAAGCTAAAGAGACATAGCTCTACCAGCCTCTCCTCATAAGGGAGGTGCTCCACCTCTTTCACCATCCTTGTTGCTCTACACTGGATTCCCTCCAGCAGCTCTACATCCCTCTTGAACTGCAGGGCCTAGAACTGGACACAATGCTCCAGATGTGGTCTCACTAGTGCAGAGTAGACGGAGAGAAGAACCTCTCTCCATCGGATAACCACACCACTTCTGATCCACCCCAGGATGATGTTTGCCCTCTTGGCCACAAGAGCACACTGCTGGCTCATGGTCATCCTGCTGTCCTCCAGAACCCCCAGGTCCCTTTCTCCTGCACTGCTCTCCAACAGGTCAGTCCCCAACCTATATTGGTACCTGGGGTTGTTCTTGCCCAGGCGTCATACTCTACAGTTACCTTTGTTATATTTCTTTCTGCCCAGGTCTCCAGCCTGTCCAGGTCTTGCTGAATGGCAGCACCGTCTGCTGGGGTTCAGCAACACCACCCAGCTTTGTGTCATCAGCAAACTTGCTGACTGTGCACCCTAATCTCTCATCCAGAATCACGGAATGTTACTGGTTGGAAGGGACCTTGAAACATCATCTAATTCAAACCCCCCTGCCGGAGCAAGGTAAGTCTACGGTACTGTCTCAAGATGCCCTACATGGGGCTCAAACCCATGACCCCAGGAATTCGGAGTCCCATGTTCTACCAACTGAGCCAAGCAGTCATCAGTGAATAGATTGAATAGGATTGGTCCCACTACTGACCCTTGGGGTACTCTACTAGATACAGGCCTCCAACTAGACTCTGTCCCACTGACCACCACTGTCTGGTTTCTATCCTGCAGCCAGTTCACAATCCACCTCACTACCCAATCATCTAGACCACACTGCCTCAGTTTGCCTGCGCGGATGCTGTGGGAGACTGTGTCAAATCATAGAATCGTAGAATCATTAGGGATTGGAAGGGACCTCGAAAGATCATCCAGTCCAATCCCCCTGCCACAGCAGGATCACCCAGACCAAGTCATACAGTCAGTCAGAGTTAGAAGGAACCACATGATCATCCAGTTCCTTCCATCAACTATCCCACCCACTTTGAATCTAGTTTAAAGCCCTCTGAATGAGCCCTGCCACCTCCTGCCCCAGAACCCTTTTTCCCCTCTGAGATAAATCACTCCCAGTGGACCCGTGAGACCTGCTGCCTTATGGATCCAATTATTTTCAAATAACCCAAAGCCCTGCCTGCACTTGAGTGAAATTTTTTTCCTTTACCTGTTTCTGATACCTCTGTATGACTGTGCTGCTGTAACAGAACAACCTTTCTTGATGTTATTTAACGCTTTCTTTTTCCTTTCTGTGCTTTTGTTTCCTAAATAGGGACAATGGGACAGACAGATACTTGCCTCTGTTGCGCAGGAGTGGATTGTGATAGGATATGACCAGCTCTTTGCATTTTAATCTGCTTTGTTTGCAGGAAAGACCAAAGAATTCTCCTAGGTTCCATCACTTTTTCTACTACTGCCATATTTTGTTGTAGCATTTACATCTAGAGCATTTATTTTCAGACCATCTGGGGCAAAGCTCTGTGCAAAACAAAAAATCCAAACAAGCCCTCTGCTCTTTATGTAGGTCTCTTCAGTGAGCCACTCTGATCTATATGGCAGCTTATCGTGTTTTTCTTGGGGCAGATGTAACACCACTTATGTAACAATGCACTGAGTTTTATCCTTCAGAATAAAAAGTTGGGTAACTAAGCAACAAAAATCATTCTCACCCTGAGCAAGATTGCTTTCCAATAGGAAATAGGATGCTAACACCAATACTTTGCAGAATTAAAGACTGATGGCTTCGGTGTGAGTAAGTACCTTTCAACCTTCCCGTTCTCATTCTGTTATTTCAGTAATGCTCAAAATGTCTTAAAGTTGTTTTCTTTTTTACAGGAAAAATCTATCAGCCAGAACTGTGCTCTGACCCACAAGAAGCATTATCTTTACCAGGATCCTGTATGTTTACCTGCCCCTGAAGAGCCAGACCCCCTTGGTACATCTCACTTCAGACTCCTGCTATGACTGTGAAGAGGGGTGAAGTGGTGGATTCACCTGGGATTTGCTGAGGTATCTGTGTGACCATGCACCTGCCTGCCAAGCCTGCGCAGTAGTGATGGCAGTGCTCTGCTAACTCAAGGAGCAACCCAGACAAACCACTTTCCAGGGCACTGACAATAGCGTAGCTCAGTTAGGAACGTGGAAGAAGAGGGAAACAATCCCATTCCCATCCCAGGCTGCTGCAGGCACACTATTGATGGAGTTGTGTGGCACCTTGTTCCTCTCTATTCACTCTGCAGTGCTGAGGGCCTGAGCTTGCGTTCAGGAGCTGAGTGTGGGCAGCATCCACCCTCCTCTCCAGATCAGAGCTGGGATCATTTCCAGGCAGGGACTTTTAATAAGCCAAGAAGTCTGGTAAAGCTTAATGTGATTATCCACACAAACACAGTTACAGCACAGCAAGACTGAGCTGGAAGTGGCATATTGAGAGACACCAACAAGACTAGATCTTCTTACAGAGTCAAGTATAATGTATATGGTAAAGGATTCAGTTTAAAGATACCATTGAAACTAAAGGTGAGAGTTCTGTGGTCAGATCTTTAACCACAGGCTTTTTAGGGACTACAAATGATGAAAGGGACTTCATCAGCTGTGGAGGATGAAAGTTTTTCAGACTTGTTTCAGTGTAGACTTTTCAGGTAAATTTTTAAGTCTTTAAAATATTTGTTCATGTATCTTGTATGAACAACGAGTTCTAAACTTGTGTTTAGGTGTTGTGGGAATACACCCAACAGGATAATGAAAAATCAAATGAAAATGAGGAAAGTGCTAGTTTTCAGATCTGGACCTATTTAGTTTGACTGGAAGATGGATTTAGAGTCAAGACCCTACAATGCCTTGTTTATAATCCCATTTGCTTGTAGGGTTGTTAGTGGTGTTGACAACAGTAAATAATTCACTGGCAGAAATGCCAAATACACAGTAGAGCTTCCACCTAGGGCAGTGACCTGGCAGTGCTGGGTTAATGGTTGGACTTGATCTCACAGGTGTCTTCCAACCAAAATGATTCTGTAATACCTGGAGAGTTTTGTTCAACATCCGTCGTGTACCACAGTGAAGATAAAGATTAACAGCACAGGCATGGACAGAAGCTTTGTCAAGACCCTTGTGGTGGGGGGTGCAGGTACCAGGTGTCAGAAAAGGAAGTGTCGGGCTGTTTGGGAAGTCAACAAGCTCATGATGAATTTTAATGCAGCCTTTGTTTTCTCTGGGGAGTAGGACCATGGATGCAAGATTTGGCAGTGCGTTGCTTCCCTTGCTTCAGAAGGCACATTTTTGGGTGTGGGCTGTCTACCATGTCACAGTAGACACTGAGAAATCTGTTGCTGAGGATGCCGTTGTACCCGAATATTGCAAGGGTAGGGTCAAGAACCTGTGCATTTTGATACGGAGGGAAGGAAGGTTGTCAAATAAGTTGACATTTAGTCACTAGTTATTCTGAAAACTGAAGAAATTAAATGATTTTAAGGATGGAAGAGAGTATGGTACAACCCCCCCAAAAACAGACTGAGTGGATTTGCTTAACAAAGCCTAGTCTGGCAAAAAGCCAAAGAAAGAGAAAGGATCTAAAACTGCACAGAGCACCTGGAGGCAGAGGTAACCCTCAGTGCGGAACTAGTCGTGTTCATATTTCATAGCATCTGGGATACTGAGACAGAAGGATGAATAATGAATAGCAAACGAAGAAGATCATAAACACAAGGAATAGAAGGTCTGTTGCAGCAACACAAGAACACGACTGCGAGCTGTGTATGCAGACCTGCGGTGAGGGCTTTGTTTTCGGTACACAACCATGCTCGGACATGGTAGGGTACAGGGTGAAGGTTTTATTCAGGAATCAGAGTACTAACCGTGAAGTTGTCTGCTTCAAGAAAGCACGGAGATGTCTCCTGGCCTTTTTGGCTTGTATTAAATAATCAGATTCTAGTCTTTCCCTCTCTGGCATCCTGGCTGCTAACAGCTTCTCCACAAAGTGCTCTGAGATGCACATTGCCCAGTGCTCTGTGATGGGAACATCGACTACATTTGTAGATAAAGGACATCAGATGATCTTTCCAGTTCCTCTGAAGTCAAACTTTTCTTTTTCCACTATCCCTAAAAAAAGGGATAGAATTGTGTTGATTTGTCAATGCTTTCATATTCTCAAGCTGTTGCCAGTCTCCCGCAGGCCAGTTTTAAATGTGTACTTTCCCCCTGCTAGACGCCACTGTTGGCAGCTCTCTGGGACAGAACCTGCCTCATGGCACCTTCCTGGAGTTACTGTGGATTTGTAGAGTACTTCCTCTTTTGTTCTCTTTTTATAAATAAAGCTTGCATGTTAAACATGTTTGAGAGAAAAACTGTTAACAAAATAGATTGGAAGAGAAAATGGTAGATGCTGAATAGGATTTAATGGAAATTAAATATTTACAGACCAGAGACCTGAGAGCTACAGGATTTACTGAACAGTCTTTATGGCAAAAATCTTCCAGATGGCCTTGATCCAGTGAAGTGCTTAAGGTGCAGGGGTAGTTTCACTGAGTTAATTGAGAGTCTATGTGTGTTTAAGTGCTTTGCTGGACTTCAGTCTTGAGAACACTATCATTTCATTTCAATTTCATTTTTAGGTTTTATTTTTGTGTAAGGATATCTGTCTTAACTGGTTCATTGCCTTGTGTTTCAACACCAGCAAGAGACAGTATCAATCTGTAAGTATCAATACCTGCAAATTGAGGTGAGGGCTGATTTATGTTTTTCTAAATATTTAATAACTATCCTTGAGAGCCACTAGGTCTGTACCATTTGTGATACGTGACTCACAGAAGCAGATATACTTTTGGGCTAATACGAACTGCTGTGTTTTATTCTGTGATGATCAGCTCTGGGTGCAATGAAATCCAATGACACAAACCCAAAATTTAAAGGCTTGCCTGAATCCCTTTCAGCTCCTGGAGTTCAAGGGGACATTATTTCTGAGATGTACTATTTTATTTAAATGACTGTGCACCAGACAGAAAGTGTGGGCTGTGAATAATGTTGGTTTGTGTCACCTACCCCTTCGCTGTCCGTGCATGGAGGTGAAGCTGGACTAGAGCTTTGTCGCTTAGCCCATGTGGTGAAGGCAGTAGTATAGTATTTCAGAATCACAGCTGATTAACACTAAGTCATTCTCTATTAAAGCATAACTGGATCAAAATAAATACTCCTAGTGAAAGTATCATTAAATTAATCTTCTGTTTCTAGCAAATGACCAACATATGAATTATTAATTTGCACAATGAATTGAAATGCTGAAAATGTTCATCTGACTTTCATTTTAAGAAAAACCAGCCCAACACTGAAACAGCTTTAGGCAGGGATATGAACATTTGTGTTACAAGAGTAACCATAAGACTGTGAGATGAGATGGTTCACAGAAGGACAATGTTCACAGTCATGAAACGTTGATGGTACAGATAAATAATGAATGAAAATGAAATCCATTTAGAGAGACTAAACACAGCAAACACTAAACACAGCTGTGTCTGCTTCCTGAGAGAAATTTTATATAATGAAGTTTCCCTTCACGTGAAACAGGGGAAATACCCCAGATGGAACCAATCCAGAATGTTTTGGCTATAGAGGTGGCATTTTGTGGTCCACGTTTGGTGTTCTGTCAAGAGTGAGGTGTCTGTGTTTCAACTGCTCTGTTTGAAGTGTTTCTTTTCCTAACAGGATTATGAGGAACAGCGTGTGATGCCCCAGTGATAACACACCCCATGACGTGCTATTTGTCCCACCACCTTCTGCAACGAATACAGAATGTGTTCCAGACAATTCTTTCACCAAACTGTTGCTCTTATTTCCAGGGCGGTATTCCAATGTATTCTGTCTGCAGAATCTGGGAAGGGAGAAAGTGGGCAGCGTGTTGGGTGCCGTGGGGGTTTGGTTTTTTAAGGTTTTTTGTTTTGTTTAGATTGTAAACTTCAGGATACTCATGTGGAGNCCCTTACACATATCTGTGTTATAGGTTCTGTTTCTGCACATTCATAATATTCAACAATTTGAGTTTAAGTAACTCCCCTGGGTTCTTCCTCCCTGGCAGTAATGTTGAATGATGGAACAGGAAAACATCTGATTGACAATACTTTCCAAACTGTTTTAAGTGTAGCTTTAATTCTACAAATCATCTGTGGAGCAAAAGCCTTCCTCCTTCAATAAATTCTGGGTAAATATTTTATACATATTTAATTATACAAATATACATATTTTAAGATATATACACATATATTTCCATATAGGAGCTCATGTGAAATTCATTCCATAAACATGTGTGGCAATGGAATGAAACATAGGTTTCATAGCAATTTCACTGTGCAGCTCCCTTGGGATGTCAGACTGAATAGAGGCCTGGCACTGAGTACCCGGCTGAAGGGTCAGCACACTGAAAGTTGGGTGGGGGAGGCGTGAACCGTCCTGCATCGCCAGAGCAGGCACACGATGAGCATGTTCAGCTTTTAGCAGAATTGCTGGGGTTCTGTTCCGCTCCTTTATCTCTGCTAGTGACTCATACTGCAGTGCAACCAGAGGCATCGCATCTGCAGCACCTATCAGCTAATTACTCAGGGCAAGATAATTGCTGTTGGCATACTCCACTGAGTCCTTCATACTTCAGTTCAGAAATACTAGAATATTCCTTCAAACCAAATCTCCTCTGCCTAAATCAGCTTAGCATGTCCATGAAATCCCCCCTCTGGCTTTCTTATTAATGTTATTTCTAATAATAAGAGGGGTTTTGTGCTGCTGTTTTTGTAACAGCTGGCAGGGTGTGTGTTTGCAATCCCAAATCTTATCTGAAAGCACAGTTCTGCAATACCAGAAGACAAGCAGCACTGGAACCTTGTAGAACTTTCCAGTATGTCTTTAGACTGAGATTTCCTAGTGCAGCATGTTGCCAGAAGCAGACGTTTTTCAGTAGGACTGGGAGGCAAGAGAGAAGCTGTGAGATTTGGATCAAATGTAACAGTCAGTTTCCTAGGGAAACCAGAAAGTACCTTTTCCCACCTCTTGATAAGCCTTTCTATGTAAAATTCATTAACTTGACTTCTGTTCTGTTCTGCCTATTTTTGCTTGAAAACTAAGCTTCAGCAATCCTGTGATCACTGAAAATACATAAACTAATTTGCTGATAAACATATGTATTCTCCGAGGGTTATCCTTATTTTTGACAAGTTTACTCTATACCCATGCTTATACCCATGCTCTGTTTGATGACTTCAATTGCACCCGTGTCTGGAGGCTGAGGGGAGACTTTATCATCATTTACAACTACCTGAAAGGAAGATGTAGAGAGCTGGGGTTTGGTCTCTTCTTCCCAGTCACTAGCAATAGGATGAGAGGAGATGGTCTCAGGGTGTGCCAGGGGAGGGTTAGACTGGAAAATAGGGAAAATTTCTTCACTGAAAGAGTGGTCAAGTTAAAATCTGTCCAGGGAAGTGGCAGAGTCACTGTCCCTGGAGGTGTTAAAAACTGTGTGTATGAGGCACTTGGAAATATGGATTAGTGGGCAGAATGGGATTAGGTTGATGATTACACTTGATCATCTTGTAGGTCTCTTCCAACCTTAATGGTTCCATGATTCTCTCAAGCGGATTTCAGAACAAATCATCTTCCCAGATATTTTGCTTTCTCAATGGTAGCACCTAACAGGAGAACAAGCAAATGGGAGCAAGAACGACACACAGCAGACATGGTAGTAAATCTCTTGATGTGTTCACACAAACAGCAATGTCCAGCACGATTCTACAACATTTTAGAAATGTTCTGCTTCCAAATACATTCATTGACCAATACCTAGATCAGTTAAATCCATCTCCCAGCATGTGCTACTGTTTTCAGAGACTGATTTTCCTAACATGCAGTTGAATTACAGGAGGATTCTGCTGCAATCTTTGTTTTTTCTGTTACCTGCCACTAAACCCCCCCCAGACTGGCCAAGTAATAGTCTGTCAGTCTCCACATTTCTACCAGGCAAGTTTCATTTCCTTGCCACTTAAATCCTCTGCAATGCAAACAGAGCCACTGTCAGAGGACTCACACGTGCTTTTGTATTAGTGAAGCAAACTGGAGCAGGTTTTGGTCTGTTTCTTGCATTAGTTAAGCTGTGTGACTTGAGAAAGCTGTGAACCCTTTCATTTAAATCTGGTGAATTTAGCCTGGTTAACACATTGGCAGCCAACAAATAGTCAGGAAAAATCAGGTAAGAAGGATGTCTAACAAAACATTCTGCTCTTTTTTGGAAATGGCCTCTTCATGCACAGGATGTGGAGGTGACAAGGACAAACTGGTGTGTTATAAAGCAGCAGCTTTGTCCTATATATCACCTTCTCACACCTGTTGCCTTTAAGAAAGCAAGGTAAAAGGTCTGTTTAAATTAAAGCTTATGTTAAAATATCCATATTGCTTCTGTTTCAGGCAGAAAACAGCTAGAACACCACACTGGAACTGAGGCAGACATTTCAGTTCTCCAAACCATGACAAATCTGGAGACCATGAAGCAAGTAGCGAGTAGGGTTTGTGTATCTTTGCCTGAAGAATGGTTATGTACCATCTGTCTCCTGTATAGCACCTTTTTAATTCAGAAATGCTTGACTATATATGATTTTATTGTATTAGATTTTTAAATGCCTTTTTAAATTAAAGCAGCTTAATAAACTGTTTCCTTATAAATTTGTTAGATTATCCCTGTAGGTGTTTTGTCACAAATAACTGAAGTGTTTCCTCTATCTCACTTAGTCTAGCTGCTGTAATTTAAAAGTGTATTAGTATCACAGTTGCATAACTTTATAATTTTATACTTATAATTTAAAGTTTGTCTGTTTCTTCATACAGTTGTCTATCTGCAGATGCAAACACTTTTGTGATAGCAAGACTATCTTGGCTGTGTTTGCATCAGTCTGGTGAATGAAAAGTCAGGTTTTGTCAGAACTGAAGACTGAAGCCACAAATTTAGAAATTAAAGACAACTCCTTGGATGCAAACTGGTTGCCAGGGCTGGCAGGTATTTCCTTTGCCTACACAATTTTCCTACGGTAAGTTTTTTTAAGTAAATTTTAAGTAACTCAGTTTTACCTCAAATTAAGCTTCTGAATGAAAAGTTTTTTGTGTGTTTGTGGGTTTTTGGTTTTCCCCCAGCCCCTTGTGTGATCAGGTATACTGGGCGAACCAATCACTGAAGTCAACTTTGAGATATTTTAGAGTTGTAGAGTCTATCATA
Organism: Rhinopomastus cyanomelas; assembly: GCA_013400115.1. Lineage (NCBI taxonomy): Eukaryota > Metazoa > Chordata > Aves > Bucerotiformes > Rhinopomastidae > Rhinopomastus > Rhinopomastus cyanomelas. Next base: position 451,608 of record VXBP01005054.1, on the reverse strand, counting down.
AAAATGACTTGTAATTATATTAATGTCTGTATTTGAATATCCTAAGCTTTTGCAGTGAAGGTTTTGGATATCAGTTTGACACTGTTCACTGCACTTTCAGGTTGTTATCAAACCTCTCCTAGCAGTCACAGGTTTGGACACAGAAGACTATTTTAGCTCTCTCTTCCATTCCCTTTCTCTCTATGCCAGAAATACAACAGCTGGTAACAGGCTGCCCAGGGAGGGGTTGAGTCCCTTGATGTGTTTAAAAGTTGTGTGGATCTGGAGCTCAAGGACAGTTTAAATGTGGCCTTCAGACAGCTGGGTTAATGGTTGGACTTGATGAACTTAAAGGTCTTTTCCAACCTAAATGATTCTGTGATCATTTGGGTCAGACAGATAGGGATGGTTGTTAGTGGCATCTGGTGAACGCAGCTGGAAAACAGAGCTATGTGGAATAACTTGTAAGTGGAGCTAAGCAATTGTGAATTTAATGATTTATAATGAAAAGGCTGATGTTTGCTTTTTGTGTCTCCTGTTTGTAAGTATTGGAGCACCAAATCAAAAATTCAGTATCATAGCTCTGTTTCCATGTTTTGAAAGAAACGAGCCGTTCTCAGAACACTGGTGTGAACAAAACTAGCTGTTCAACCAGCAGCAGCTCTATGTCTGAGCCATCTTCCATATGGTAAGAATGTCAGTGGATATTTCTGATCTACACTCTGAATGGATTTATAGCTATCACAAGTAATAGCATAGCACAAATTATAGTCTACAAATGTTTTTGTAGATAGGCCAGAAATATCGTCTGTTTTGGCTATGATAGATTAGTTGCTTTGTAAAGCAAAACGGCTGTCTTGAGCAATCCAGAAAATAGATGACTGAAAATCTAGGTGTTAATGCAACCACACTGAATGCAGCATTTCATTTTACCTACTGTGGACAGCTCAGCCCAACTAACTGTAGTAACTTGGTAAAGACATGTACATTTATATCTTTACGATTTGGATCATGAAGATATGGTTGATACTACTAAATTATTACTTAACATCACAACTGATGTGAGTAACGTCTATTAAAATGATGGAATACTTCCCTTTGTTCAGGGTTGATTCTGCTTATCTGGAAATCCAAGCACAGTTACTAAGACCTCTTTCGTTGTGTTCATGCCTTGCAGACTTCTTCATAGCCCTGACAGCTAGCAGAGCTTTGTCCAAATGAAAAAAAACTGCCTGGGCTCTGGAATATGATTGAGTTATTCCTGCATTCTGTTTCCCAGTTTATGCTTGTCACTCATATCTTAAAATAACATAAAGCTGCCCAAGCTGTACTCATTAGCTCTATGCTGTAAAATGAATGCTCTGATATGTTTTGGCACAAACCTTAGAATCACTTCTCTGGCATAAATTAATGAATTTTGCTTTAATCTCTGTAGCATTTTAGGGAAAGACTGAAGAGTTTAAGTTATGTGTTAGTTACTGACTGAGTGCCCAACCTGCAGAGCTGTAATTAGTTTGGTTATCACACCGTATTGTGTTTATGCCAGCTGCCTGTCTCTTGATAAATACTTACCAAATGACTTGATATGGTGAAGGTAGTGATATGGTTTTTCTTTACTTGCTTTTTTCCCCAAGGGCCTTGGATTGCACTGCAAAACCTGGGGAACTTTACTGTTCTAATTTTATGTAGTTGTTTATAAATCCAACGATCGACAGGGGAGCAGTGACCAGATTACCTTTGAGAGGTTAACGGTACAATTACTTTTCTGTCACCTCGAGGTTGTAATTCCCTCCTCACAACAAAATACAGTGAATCCTTGCAAAGCGGTGATTCAAGCACACTTGGAAACGGCGCAGGCAGCGGGACACCAGTGTGGTGCTAACCCAGACCCTCCATGTCTGTCTGTCAGTACAGCAAACAGCAATTGAAAAGCAAAGGACAGACTTCACATGAACGTTTGTATTCAGTGCCTTTCTTCCCAAAGGTCCTACACAGCATAACCCTTGGCACCCTGAGAGACTGTTGTTTTGTGCTTGTGTTCTCTTCGCTGGGGTTTGGTACGTAGCCTTGGAAATACAAAGGAGCTTCAGGGAAATGCAGATTTTAGTGGCAAAGGAGAAACTCTTCTCTGTGTAGTATGAGGCAGGACACAAAGATCTGTCTCTCTTAGCTACTTACTTTTACCAGAGGTAGATTCTTTAAAACTATAGGAATCAGAACACTGTTTAAGAGGTCCTGTTGTCAATTTGTTACCCATCTAATCCTAGAGAGAGCTACCTGACTAGGAGATATCGTGTGGCTGATAGCAATCAAAGTACTCCTTGTCTCTCAGAGCTGACACACAAGATCACTTCATTCCTAAAAGTGATGCAGTACTGCAGTAATGCAGCCATCTAAACAAAAAATGCCTGTGAAAAGACAGTACGCTGTCAGAGACCCAGTTCTCTTACAAAGCATGAAGAACCATAGAGAAGCAGCTGCCAAAGAACACAAATATGGTTTGATACTGCTAAGTCAATGACTACTGCTGTAATAATAATTTATCAAATGTTAGGTTCCTACTTTATGCTGCAAGGTGCTGTTGCTCAAACCAGGTAACACAGATGACCAAATGTATCCTCCTCTTTTAATTTATTTTTTTTTAAGCGGCTAGTTTTGAGCCTTCAGACTCACTGCTGGATAAAAGATAAGGCTGCGTTGCCACATTAGAGAACTGAGGGCTGAAAAGAATATCCCAATAAAGGATTCCTGGAGAAAGAGACATCACAACTAAGGGTTAATTTACTGTATAAATAAATTAATCAAATAAATTACTGAAAACTCTACTCAGTGTACAGTAACACAGTTTGTTTTTATGGTTTAACCTTGTTAGAGACTGAAATCTATGATGTCCCAACACGGCAGAGTTTTGGATAATCCCCCACACACCATGGAAACACACCATGGATGCAGAAAACCACAAACAAAAAGCACCAGCAAAAAGGATTTATAAAGGCGGGGGCTTGGCTCTTATGCCACGAGAGACTTCTCCCCACAATACGGACCCTCGGGGTGGTACTTTCCCGTCTTTCTTTCCCTCTCTCACTCTTTCCCCTCATTCCCCCCTCCTTACCCTTCTATGTGATTTGTGTGAGTGTAATAAAAGCTACCCTATGATTTGACACCGTTTGTGTGGGACCAAGAGCATTGTACCTCTCATGACTGGAACTCTTCTGGATCATGACAAACCTTTACTTATCTGCATCTGCTAATCAGCTCTCTATTATGCAGATGCTATTTATAAAGGCATAACCGAGTACTCTTGGTACTACAGATGCAAGATTTTTGGATTCTGTGTTTAATTCTGCTCCTGGGTGGACATGTCATCACATCTCAGATGAGGCTAGCTAATCTATTTGCTTCCTGCTGTGAGAGACTGTTGCTACAATACGATGACTCAGCCAATCGACAGTGTGACTGTTCTGCCTGGATTTGAATCTTGTCCCTGTATATGAAACCAAAATATAGAGTTTTCTGTAAAAACATTCACTCTCAAAAGGAAATTCATAGTAATTACTGATGAAACTAAGTAATTCATGTCAACTACTTTGTCAAATTCTGTGATAAAGGTAGATTTCATCTGGCTTTTTTCATCACTCTCACTGTCTTATAGTCAGGATTAAAGTTTATGGATGGATTTGGGTATGTGAAGAAGCAGCTTATGGGAAATGGCAGGAGCTGACATAAAGATAACACTGGTCTGCACATGAGACAAATACTAACTACTAAATATTTTTCTATAAATAAAGTGTTAAGCATCAAAATCAAAATCTCCCCATTATGTTTCATAGGTGGCCAAGATGACACCGTTTCACAACTAATTATTGTTATAGGATTCCTACTGTAGAGGAGCCCACCTCTATCTGCACAGTGAGCTCCTGTATATGCTACAGACAATGGCTGTTGTGGGAGGGAGCAGTTCCCATAACGTTCTCCTGGAAAATGTCCTGCCAGCTGTCAGAATTAGGTATTTACTGGGAGGAGGAAAGGACTATAACTTGTTTGTTTCTCCTTGTAACAGATGGCAGAGAAAGAGGTACATCCTTGGAGTGATGCATGCTCTTCTAGGTCAGCACTAGCATCAGTGAAGTGAATCATCTAAGTGCATTTTGAATAAGACCCAACATCTCCTTTTAAGAGGGAGTAATTTTTAAGGGTTCTTATCTCGGCTGTAATTCCTCATCTGATGACATTTCATGTCCTTTTTCAGTGCTCAGGTTTGATTTTCTGCTCACAAGCTGTAATAGTTTCTCAGCAAAGAAAATGGTGGTTAGGTTTTCCATCCCAGACTATTGCAAGAGCTTTAATACTAAACCCTATAAGTAAAGAAATATTGTGTAAGGAGAAAGAACGTTACTTACTTTACGTACTGTAGTTAGATTTTGTTTCACACCGAAAATACTAGAAGTAAGAATATTTCAGCACAGCACTTTTGTAAAGGGTAGGAAAGGAGGTAGCATTTCTGGGCATCAATCAGGAATTAACCTCTAAACCCTAAAATGGTTTTACAACCCCAAATGCTTAAAGCACAATTATCCTTAGAGTGATTAAAAACTCTAGGATTAGTGTGATGTACTATAATATAGTAGGAGTTATAATATAACTATAATATAACTATAGCTATACTAACTATAATGTAACTATACTAACTATAGGAGTTAACTACAATATAGTGGGAGTCACTATAACTATAATATAGTAGGAGTTAAATGTCTTCCTGATTTGCTAAAACATTCCAATCTTTAGAAAAAGGTCTAAACCTTTTGTTGTCTTGCACCTTCATCTTTTAGTCCTATCAATTTCAAAGAGCATATTGGAAAGGAGATGTCTCTCTGTTTTCCTTCATTCATGTGCTCTGAAAGGAGTTACAGCACTTCATGGAACAGATGAAATTTAAAACCTGGCATGAGTTTCAAGAGTACTTATGGCACGCTAACAACCACTGCTGTGCGAGGTCATTTCACAAAGTCATGTAAAGATGTCACTGTGACAGGCTGTTCTAGCTGACAGTGTGAAGACAGATCAGGTAGATGGATGTAGATTTGCTTTTAGTCACATCCTTTGTGCCCAGTGGGCTCTACACCCAAGAGTGGAGTAGAACGTATGCTTAAGACTGTGCTGCAGTATTGTTTAGTCTTCGTGGTCAGACTACCAGGTATGACCTGGAGCAGAAGTCTTTCTCAGTTGTCTTGTGGGCTGTAGAATTACGAATCTCTGAAACAGCTTCCTCTCTAGTGGGCAGCTAAAGCAGTGGCTGCACTTCATAGATGGCCACATGTTTGTAGTGATATAGGCCATGTATTTGTAGGGACATAGGCCACAACTTTCACAGTACAATACAGTAAAATCAATTTATTATTTGGAATGTGCAGATCACTTGCCCTCTTTTTGCATACACGCACCCCCAAATACACAAAACATATAAAATCAGTCAGTTACAGACTGGAAAACAGGAGGTGAAGCAGCAAGGTGAAGTAAAGGGTAAACCCCAGGACCTGACCCCAAAGACTGAACCGGGCATCGACTGACTTCTCCCCCTCCTCTCTGATCCGCCTCCGTGGGTAAGAGCTCTGCTTTTTCTCCTGTACCCGCATTGCTACGTTCATTTACCTGTTTGTATCCTTTACCCTCTTTGTAGCTGTAGTGCTTTTGTCCAGGGTCTATTTTGTATCCCTTACGGGGACACACTGTTTCTGCAAAGTAATCTTGTCCCCGACAACCCAAAGAATCTATTTAATGTTGCTTGTGAACAATAAATAATACCATTTTATAATCCGGTTTGGATTTTATCCTCATTGTCAGTTGACATTTGTATTAAGGTTTAAACTCAGCCGCCCCTAGCCCCTCCATCTGTGAGGACTTGGCTAGAACGCAAGGGGGTTTAGCCTGAAGGAAATTTACACCGTTTTCACGCAGCAGATGAAAGGTGATTTTTGAATCCTACGCAAATTGCACAGTCCTGATTTTTAATTAGTGAAAAAAATCTGTATCAAAACATAATTGCATTGTTCAGCTTGTGCTGTCACCCTTCCGATTCTTCGTTGGCCTTGCATGTTGCACATTATTGGCTTACCAAGTTTTTGTGTACATGCCTTTCAAAATTCACGTGTAGCAAATAGAGTAGCCAGTTAATTAGGTGGCAGTGAATTCATCTTAAGCATTTGATACGTTGCTTAAAACAAAACGTAACATTTTATTGTGAGGGGCATTTTGGGTATAACTGCTGTATTTTGTTTGCTGTGTGTCCTTTAAAATTGTGGTTTAGGGTTTTTTAACCTTTTTCATTAGAAGCCAGTCCTGGCTTTATTTTTCGCTACCTAAGTGTGTGGCAGTTGATCTCACACTTATCTGTTGAATCAATTAGAACATGGGTCAGAGTGGCAGGACATTTGCACCCTACATTTTGTATCATAAATAAAAGAGAATGTCAAAAACCAGACCAAAACATCTCTGTGGTGATTATGTTTGATTTAGCTGGCAGACTTTTGGATCTTCAAAGGACATTCATACACTGTTTAGCTTCTTATTTGGAAAGCAACCCTTTTGTTCACATATCATTGGGTTTTCTCTGCCTAGGAAAATTTTCAAGTTGTAAGGGACCAAAAAAGCCCACTCCTGAGTAAGCACAGTCTCTCCTACTGTGTTTATTTGTGCATCTAGTGCAACTCTAGACTTCAGCTCTGTTGTTCTTAGCAGGGAAACATCTCTTCTGTACATTTTCTGGAGTATTTGTATCGCATTCCTTGTTAGTTTTGTTCTTTATATATCAAAGGAAGTTGAGTTGTAAATTATGCAGTAGGGAGACATACCTTAAGTACAACCTACGAGGAATTCCTATTTTTCTCTTTCTTATAAATATGTTTATTCTTCTGTCTTGATCAAATTCTGAGGTAACATTCACTGTGTCTTATTTTTGTTAGTTTTTACTGTATTTTTTTACTTGTAAAAGAATTTTTGTCTACTACTCTGCTTTTTTCTAATGATTGCTCTCTACCACACTGAGAAAAGTCTAAGGTTTGTTGGTATGCTTATCCCTAGAGTAGTGTGTGTAGCTGGTAGGAAGGTAGGTAGGTGATGCAGATGATTAAATGACCACCTGACAATAACCAGTTCTGGTTAATTTGTGTCCAGTGTTCATAAATCAAAACATGAGAGTCCAGATATGGGAAGATCCAGCTGATTTTATTCCTTTCTGAAGCAGTAACTGAGGTAGTTACCCCTTGGTGTGCGTATTTCTGTCACATCTTCGCATGGTTTAACTGCATTTCTGCCACCTTGGACAACAAAATGCAAGAAATACCAGAGATGGAAAGCTGACAAGTTTTTTCTTCATGAGTGTTGTAACAGCAGGAGTTCTGAGAGAATCTAGTTCTAATGAAACTAAGTGAAAGTGAGGCAGCACAGGAATACAGGTGGGAGGAGTTCCTATTATGCGTTTGGAAAACTGGAAATTAGAAAATCACATATGAGTTTGATAGAAATAGCACAGATGAAGAACATAGAAAAGGACTAGCTTTTAAACAAATGTTTAACAGGTGAAATACGGATTTGAAATGAAAATATTTAAATAGGAGTAACATTTCATGAATTCAGCAGTTCCATTCAAACACTTCTCTCATGCTAACAGAGCAGATGCATGTGACTCCGTTAATGGCAGTGAAGTCTTAGACTAATGTGATTACTGTAGCTTTTCTACTCGTTTGTATTTCTCTTTTAAGGGAGAAAAATATGTACGGCTGCAAATAAAACATGGGAAAGTGTGTAGGGTAGTGCCAAACTTATGTCTGTTTAGTGATTCTAGTTATGTCGTTAAAGAATGGCAGCATGTTGTATGTCACCTTCATAGACCGCGTGACATCCCCGGCAGATAGAAAACACTCAATGCAGCCTGTATTGCTGTTGTGGGGTTTTTTTGTGTATGTATTCCTTATCTCTCTAACAAACGAGTGTCATATTTCTGTGGAGTTTGATGACCTGCTAGCATAGGATTAAATAAATGATGAGGCTTTTAAAAGGCCACATAATGCTGATCTCTCTGAGGATTGCCAGGTGATACACCACAGCCCAGAACAGCACTTTCTGTGTAGCATTTATTTCCAGCACAGAAATTCTGCTTAGTATTCATGCCAAAAACAGGCCCAAGCAACTGCTGTCCCAGACCTGGTAACAGACATCTGCCAACAACATGATGTACGGAGGACTGCGAGTCTCAGAACATGTATTAGCACATAAAATGTAAAGAAAATGTTTCCCTGGATTTTTCCCATTCCTGTGATCTGTGATTACATGCACAGTACAAGGTGCAGCACACAGGCAGAGACAAGTGGGGGTTTTTTCCTCCATTAAATGTAACTACATTTTAGTAGACTTGTGTATTTTTGTAGCTGAATAGCTGATAGCATAACATGAAATGTTGTTTTCATGTAAAATGTATTAGATGGAATCTGCCAAAGCCATGGGTATCCCCAGTTTCTAGCATCTATGACTTGACTCTCATTTCCACTGCATACAGTTAGTTATCTGAAAGTTACTTCTCTAAAGGGCTAATATAATCTTAAGAAGGCATTTGAACTGCCTAGAGTTGAGTTTTACATTACAATAGCAAAAGAATATGAAATCAAATCATGCTGGCACTAATCTGCCTTTACATTTCATTTATTATGTCTTGAACACAAGCCCTTCTGTAGCTGTTTCTGTGTCAATAGGAGTAGGTAGATGGGAGAAGTAATTCTAAAATGTACTAGTTTGCATGCTTCATCCTTCCTTTTTCTTTTTCCCCTCCCTCTTGGTTTGCCAACACAACTAACAACCCCAACAGTTTGACAATTTTAGATAAGAAGGGAGTGTGTGTGGGGGGGGCTGTTCATGGACAGCTGTTCAGTTGTGATTTGTACCATCTTGGCACACATATTATCAGGAAGAATGGTACCTATGCACTTGCCACGGTGGTGAACTGCAGCATTCCACCTCTGTCTACAAGGGACTTGCTTCCATGTCACATGCTGTAGGTTGATTTAACTCATGTTATGGTGCTTATTTACAAGCTTTTTAGAAATACAAATAGCCCCAAGATAACACTACAGAGGGAACACAATTCTCTCTAGATTCCACTAGACTCAGATTTATCTGGATGTAAGTGGAGGTCCAGAACCTTAATGGCAGGGCAGGTAACTGGTGAAGTGACAGAACTTCACCAGTCACCTTGGGGAGGGACTATTTAGGATGGCAGGTAGCGACAGGACTAGGGGGAATGGAGCAAAGCTGGAGATGGGTAGACTTAGACTGGATGTGAGGAGGAAGTTCTTCACCATGAGACTGGTGAAGGCCTGGAATGAGTTGCCAGTGATTGGGGCCCCATCCCTGGAGGTGTTTAAGGCCAGGCTGGATGGGGCTCTGGCCAGCCTGGTCTAGGGTGGCGTGTCCCTGCCTGTGCTGGGGGTGTTGGAACTGGATGATGGTTTCTTCCTACCCTGAGTGACTCTGATTCCTTGGGTTCTCCAGTCAGGTGAGCCTGCTCTGGCAAGGGGATTAGACTAGATGATCTTTTGAGGTCCCTTCCAATCCCTTATGATTCTATTCTGTTCTATTCTATTCTATTCTATTCTATTCTATTCTATTCTATTCTATTCTATTCTATTCTATACGTTCTAAGTGTAGCCCTGGTCCAGGACAGGTCTGTTTATTCAAATTTTCGGGGCCCTCAATGCAAAAGACTGTACTTGTGTGTGGTCTGGCAGATGGAGTTTGTATTTTTGATAGGCTTTTATTTAATTTTCTGACATAATACATGAACAGTTCTATATTGAGTGATTTGTTAAAGAATCCTGTGTGGTTCTGCCTTTGAATATGTAAATTTTGAACTGTGAAAGCATCAGCATCAGGAAATCTCTAAAAGAATGTGCTGCATGAATTTACCAGGTGTCATCTTGTTCCACCTGTTACGTGTAGCACGACCTGCAGAGATGAACTGCAAAGGGTTCTGCAGTTATGTAAATCCTTGGTAAAACTGTGTGTCACACCATAAATGCTGAGTGACATGTTTTATGATAGAACACATAGTGATAATTGCAAAACCCACGGAAAGAAAATTAAAATTACTGTTGAAGCTGAGAGTTTTTAAAACATGAAAATGCAACAAACACCCCCCCCCAACAATGCAAAACAAAACAAAATACCACTGCTAGTTTGTAAGAGGCTTGTGAGTGTTTTGGGGATGTGAGTGTGGCAAAACCTGACTTCTCTGACAGTCCCAGCACAGCTCGAGCTGGTCTGTGCCACCCTGCAGCGGCTATGCAGAGGGGAGCTGCTGGAACAAGTGATTCTGGCCTGGAACGTCTCTCAGTCGTTTTAAAAATTGCTGCTGTTCCCTGCACAGTGATTTAAGCCGGTGCAGGGCTGCTTCCAGCCTGTATGTTTGTTCCTCTTCACCTTCACGGCGCTGCCAGCCGTTGCTGCGGTGCCAAGCACCGAATGCGACCAGCGATGGCTCCGCTCCGCGGGCTGCTCGCACTTCTCTCCCGCGTCCCGCGGTGTCCGTCAATAAATTAACGCGCTTGGTGTCTGTAAATAAACCCGAATTCGCGCCGGACGCCTCACTCTGAGCCTGCATGCTGCTGGTGCCGCGGTTCACGCTGTCACAGCGGGGTATTCCCGGAGCGGCGCAGACCGCGGCTCGCAGGAACCCGCTCACCGCTTCGCGGGGTCAACCCCGCCGGGGCCGCGCAGGGACCTTAGCGGGTCTCCCCTTGGGTGGGAACGAAGCTCCTCGCTCGCGCCGCCCCCTAGCGGCGCACGGGAGCGCGCACGGCGGCGCTGAGGGGAAGGCGAAGGCGGCGCCTCCCGCCGCGGCGGCAGTCGGGGCTGCTCAGCGCAGAGCCCGGCAGCGGAGTGCAGAGCCCGGTCCGGTGCCCGGCCGCCCTCCCTCCCTCCCNTGCTGCTGGTGATCGACGAGCCGCAGACGGACTGGTAGGTGCCCCCCGCTTGCCCCTTCCCCGCGGGCCGGTCGCCGTCCGTGCGGGCTCCAATGGGCGCAGGGAGGGCCGAGGCGGGCTGGGGCGAACCGACCACCGCTGCGGCTGGCGCGGGAGGAAAGCGGCTGTGCGGCACAAACCCAGACCAAACCAGATCGATACTGGTGCGGGAGGGATTTGGGTGCCTCGGGCGCCGGCTTGACCGGCGTGTGGCTGCGGCGTTCGGTGCGTTACTTGGTGTTCCCGCCAGGAGCGGGTGTTGGGGTGGAGGTGCTGCAGGGTACTGAGGAGCGGCCCCCAGTCTTCTCTAGCCCCGTGAGTTGCGGTCCATTGGGTTTCGCTCGGGGTGGGTGCTTTGCTTCCACTCTGGTCACAGCAAGATGCGGGATTTACAGTGTAAGAGACAGGACTTGTCCAGCGGCTCGTTTTTCCCCTTGCCCGGCTGAAGGTTATGGCTTTTTCAGACCCACCTGTCAGCCTGTGGGTGCTGTATTTTATACAAATTATTGGTGTCTCTGCCTGTTCCTCATCCACAAACTCGCTTCCCGAGACATGTTTACATCACAACCTGTGAATCGTCTCCTTCCCCGTTGCTAATTGCAGCGTCTGAGGTCTTCACAGCGCCTTAAAATAATTCGGGGTAAAACAAGTGTGTTTTTAGAACCCTGACATCATTCAGTAACAGATTGTGGGTTTGTGATTCTATCATCAGTTTCTTGCATTGAGAGCCCTGCTGCCGCACTTGCACTGCTGTGTGGTTCCTTACAGTTTGCTCTGAAATGGTAGTTTAATAAAACACTTAGAAGAAAAATGCAAACCTTTATCTATTGCAGATGTGTTACTGACGTTGAAATAACGTTACCTGTTAGATTTTTTTGAGTATTTTTTCTCCCATGTTTGTCTTTTTGGTTGTGTGGTTTGCTTTGGGTTTGTTTTTTAACAAAAAATAAAGGTGGTTGTATCTGCCAGACTGAGGCAGCCTCTGTACCTACGTCATGGAGATGCATCCATGGACACTGCTCACTGCCATGTAGATAACATATAATACCGGATGGCACGCAGATCCTGGTAAATCAAAGAACTGCTTATGTTTATAAAGCTTGTTTCTGATGGAATTTTTCTGTGCCTACCAAAGGCCCCTTGTGCATTGTAAGCATGGCATGTTTTATGTACTTGATGAATGCACCCAAAATCAACCCTGCTGGCAGCAGCGATGCTTTTGAGTATCTCCTGTGGATATCACCCACAGCATTCCAGGCTGTAGACTAGGTGCAGCCACAGATGCACCCAGGGTTACTTGTGCCTGCTTGCTTTTTCCTTGTTCTGGTTCTCACAGTATGTGACATGGAGATGTGGTAGTGCTAGGAAGAGGAGCTTGTTAGACTGCCGCTTTCCCCTCCCAAAAGCTAATCATTGAGTACTTGAAGGTTTTTAAACAGGTGTTGAACAATATATATTTTGTGTATTCTGATAGTACTGCAGAAAAGTTTGTTTCATACCTTTGGGAGTGTGGATCTCCATATTGATGTCTTCTGAACTACTGCAGAATTTGATTGGATGGGCTGAAGTGGAATACTAATTACAATATGAATTAAAAAATTAATTGAAAGTTTGCAGCTGGCAGGATTTTGGTGGTCTGGTAGCCACACACAAGATTCCCTGCATGATGTGATGCATTGAGTTATGGTTCAGCAAGATATGTGAAGTCTCTGTCATGTGATCCACTCACCAAACCCTGTCAGCAACAAGAAAAACAGCATCAAATAAAGCTCTTGGTGCTTCCTGAGAAACAATTCCAGTTGATTTATGTGTTGATTTTTCTAGCTGATTTCCTGAGATGGAGATCATGTGCCGAGCATTTGTTTTCATAGATGTTTTGAGCAGCGTTGTGTTTGTCTGAAATTGGAAATGTGTGTATTGCTCTTGGATTGCAGTCCCAATCCGTCTGAATTATACCGAAATCTCACTAATTCAGCGCCTTCCTCCTAACAAGAGCCAGAGGAAGCACTGAGCACATTCTTCTGTCAGCAGAGGATATTGCCTTGTACTTCTAGCATTGCAATGACACCTGGTTTCTAGTATATTTTATTTCTTTTAGAGATTGACTCATTCTTGAAGTCTAACATGTAGTAACCCAACAGTATTACGGTTGCTAATGTTGCCCTATGGAACAATATGTAAACGTAAATGCTCAGTCATTGCTTGCATTTATTTAGTCTTGACTTCAGTATCATTTTCTTGCCTTAAGAAGTTTGTCCTATTACAAGTTTTGAAATTGCCCTTTTCAGTTTCTTTTATTGTATAGGATGGGGGAAAATGGATTGATTAAGTTAGCTGCACACGTTTGTGTGTTTTTATTGGGTTATCTGACTAAAGGAAAGAGAGCAACTGCAGCCATTATGTCAAACATCCTGTATTCTACAGTAACACTCTCAGTGAAAGATGTGTTAGAGCAGTGGAAGGCAATTTCTTTTCTACAGGTTCTTTGAGAATTTGCAGCTACACAGATAAGCTCTGAGGGCTTCTACTAGCTGTACCAGTGCAAAAGAAGCTGGTCCCGGAGACTTGTACCTGCTGGGAGCTTTGTGCATGCCTCAGGGGCAGGTGTAGGAAAAAACTGAAAACACACTAAAGCTTGTAGTCACCTGCCAGAGACAAACCCATGGCAAATGGTCCTGCTGGCTCTCCTGGAACCCTGTCTCCTAGTTGCTTTAGACATGCTGTATCACCATACAGGAGGGCTGACCCACTTTGAATGGAATAGTGCTCTTCAGTTACATGGAGGTGTTGGGAATGCTGGATTTATTTTCTGATCTATTCTGTATGCATTTTAATGCTACATTCTCTTCAGCTGCAGCTGCATCGTGAGCAGCCATTTTCAGTATCTTCATTGAGCTGCAGAACCCTTTTCTGAGTGAATGCACCTAAGCTGAGAACCAAATGAAGTGTTTAAAGATGAAATGGAAAAGTGACTTGCTTATGCTTCATGGATCTACGGGGTGGGGGGAGAAGCTTCAAGGGCCACTTCTTAGATTTAATAATGGCGTACAGCAGACTTCAGTGATCATTTTACTGCTTTAGGTATCTAAACACACGGATTGCACAGAATGTTAGGAGTTGGAAGGGACCTCAAAAGATCATCTAGTCCAGCCTCACTGCCAGAGCAGGACCACCTAGATTGGGTCACACAGGAACATGTCCAGGCTGGGTTTGAATGTCTCCAGAGGAGGAGACTCCACAACCTCTCTGAGTAGCCTGCTCCAGTGTTCTGTCACTGTCACTATGAAAAAGCTTGTTTAGATGGAATCTCCTGTGCTCCAGCTTGCCCCTTGTTCTATCACTGGATGCCACTGAGAAGAGGTGTTGGTATCTTTGTTGGTATCCTCACAAATGGAGGAAAACAGGAAGTAAAATAATTGGTTCAAGGTCATCCAAGGCATGTCTAAATGAGAAGCTGGGCAGCTTGCTTAACTTTTTCTTTTAATTCTCATTTCCTACCTCTTGGTCTGTGTTGTGTCCATATTCTTCAGCTAGGTAAGTTTAGCTTTAAACTGCATTGAAATTCCTCAGAAAATAGACATTTTGTTCCGTATACAAAATGTACTGGCTATTCAGTGCTTCACAAGCAATTGATTTGAGGCCATACACGAGGGGCAAGGTGCCAGAACATTGGGTATGTAGATTACCACCTTTATTAAAAGCTTACGTGAAACATTTAGAAAGCTGTTTCAGAATTCAGAGCTAATTTCCGCAAAACAGACAAAGCAGTAGTGGAAAAAATTTGTTGTCATCGTTTTAAGCAGGAGCAAGTATCAGTATAATTTTCTCCCAAAGATTTATGCGTTTCTTGTGATGTTTACTGCCTTAGGAATTAGTCATCTTGTGGAAGGCCCAAGAGAGTATTTCCAGATGGCTGAGACAAGTGCTATATGAAGAGTAAACATTGTGCTTTAAAATTACTGAGTCATTTATGGGCAAACATTGCTCATCATAAATGTTTTTAATACGAACGTTATTGTTGTAGTGGAGAAAAATGCTGGTTTTCAATGGAGAAATTTACTGAAGTAAGCAGAATGGCTTTCCTGGAGTTGTTTTTGCATTTTCTGGAAGGTGGAAAACAATTTCAATTAAAAATGTGCCTGGTTGTTTTATGTAGGGGTAACTACAAAACAAATTCCATACTACAAAGCTCATTCACTGCAGTTTTTCTCTTCAGCAGGGATGGTTTAGTTGTGCATAACTAATTAGTACTTCATAACTCCAGTTAGAACTAGAATTCTAATTTGTTTAGTTTGATATCAACATGTTGATTTAGTGACTGCAGTATTTATTCCTTACTGCAGTAAGTGTTTGGTTAGCGAGTTTCTGCATTTCAAAGCATGTCACTTAGGTTTAAGTAATGCTCAAATGAGGGCAACTGCTGTGCCAGAGCTCTCTGGTCCCCTGGGATGGCCCTGGCTGGAAGGAGAGCACTGTGCTGTAGGACAAACTGTGTAAAATGGGGGCAAACCTGAAACTGGTAGTGACTGCACAGGGGCAGGGGCTTTGGAGGGATCTTTTGGTACTTGTTTAGGATGAGGTCAGTGAGCAGCTGGAATTTTTAAAAGTGATCTAGGAAAAAATGGCAGTTTTTTCTGTTTATCTACACTTCTATCATGTAATACTGGCTATACTAGTGTAAATAGCAAAACAGCATATGATGGAGGTCAACTTTTGGACTAGATATATATGTTAAAAAAGCTTTTAGTGGGAAGTGCTTTGTTCTTCATACTTAATGTATTGCTCTATCTCACCAAGCTTTTGCATGCTCTAATGTTGTTTTAGTCAGTTTATGGTCTATGAGGTGACGGGAGACTTGGACAGAATGTGTCTGGTGTCATCTCTCATCCTGTCCCTGGTGCTCAGAATCTGAGTGAATCTTTCTTTCTGTCCTCTCCTTTACCTGTGAGGAGATCACACAGATTTTCCTGAGATTAATGAAGCCCATGGTAACAGGTGTAGTTGAATAAATAAAAATTTGCCATTTTTTTTTTCCAAAATTTTACTTAATAGAAAAGGAAAAATAGGCAAGGCAGTAATAGAATTTCAGTTGGTATATTTCAAAGTCATGAGACCAAAGAGAGAGCTAAAAGGAATAAAAAATTGCTCTGTAGACTTTAAACCTAAGTAAAATAAGAAATTGTACTTAGAATTTGATAATGAGTTGTCAGTAGTAAACTGTCATCTGTTGATATAGGAACAGTCTGAAACAAAAGGTTATTAAAAACTGATGTTAGACCTTTCATTGTTTATCTGGAAAGGTGTGTCCAGAAGACTTGCTGTGTTCTGAGCTGTATCTGTGTTAAATAGGTGTTATTTGCTGTAACAAATAACTTGCAGGACACTGCAAGACTGTTTGCCCAGACGATGTTTCACCCAAAGATGGCTGAGTGACCATCCCTGGAGGTATTTAAAAGTCATGTAGATGGGATGCTTAGAGATCTGGTCTAGTGCTGATCTTGGTAGACTTGATCTCAAAGGTCTTTTCTGACTGAAATGATTCTATGATTCTGTATCACAAAGTTTTATCACATTTTGCTCTTCAGGCAACACATACGGTATAAACTACTTTTGTAGATAAGATACATTGCAGCCTGCATTCAAACGTGATTAGACTGCAGTGGAAATATGTGCTTGAGTATAAACAACCCAGACAGAAAGTCATGTTTGGGTGCAGTACTTCTACAAGTAGGTGGAAAATACACAAACAAGAAAGAGTAAAGTGGCAAAGACATGTGTGTTTTGAGGATGACAGGAAGTGGGGCAGTAAGTTACAAAGTAGTTGTTAGTGGGAATAATGCTGCTTCCAAAGGTGAGACTGCTTGACTTGGGGAAGACAAAAAAATGTGTGAGGAGGTGGTAGGACTTGAGAGACACGGTGGGTGGGAGGACAGGGTCATACCTCCATCTGGAATGCGCAAGACTTGCTTGACTGCACTGCTGCTTCTGCTAGTTAAACGGCTTTGTCTGTGCCTAGGTGAACTTCACTTCTCAGGGGAAAGCCAGTGAACTCTTCCCAGCCAGCTGGAGAAGAGCAATGACCAATATTACTGGTAGTGTAAGACTGGGACTGCTTTCACCTCTTGTGAACAGTGTAAAGACTTTGTCAGTTTTGCACCACTCACTTTGACCACAAGTGTCCTGTCTGGCTAAACAGAAATAGTAATTAACTTCTCTTGACAAATGCACTGATTCCTGACTAAAAGTTGATGACAAAGGCCAAATCCTTGTATGTTTGCAAGCAAAAGCAGTGGAAATGTTTAATTCACAAGGGTGGAAATGTTTAATTCACAAGGGTGGAAATGTTTAATTCACAAGGCACTAACTGAACTGATTTTTCTGCAGACAGGTAGCATCTTAAAGCAGAGCAGGGCTGGCCCTCAGCTGCAGCTAAGGCTCCGTGGGTTTTGCCTCAGCTGTATCAGTGAGTAGAAAGGGCTGGTGGGATTTATTTAATGAATGGATTTGCCTAGTAGACACTATGGAAGAACACTACAACATGCAAGTCTGGAAGAACCTTTCTGGTTTTTCTGCATGCTTGCATGTGTCTTTAACTTTTTTTCCTGTGTATCTGTGGTTGAAGAAAGTAGAAGATGCATGGAGTGTCACACCATTGTCAAGTCCATCTGGGAAGGAGTGCGAGCAGCGTTCTCTCTGTTCATTCCTGAGCACTTGGGTTTGTTTGGTCACAGCCCATTTTTTTTTAAGTTACTGTGCTCACCACATGTGAGACATTGGAGCAGGGGAAGAGAAGCTCTTTTCTCCTTCTGTGGAAACTGAAAGCATAGTACAGGCATAATCAGAGGGAGAGCAAACCCATCACATGCCAGTGTCAGCCTGTGAGGTGCCAGAATTGGTTACCAAAGGCAGCTCTGGTACAGCCATTGAAGTGAATTGTCTTTCAGTGGTTTGTAACGACTGTTCCCCGTTTGACCTGGCTTTGATCTCGGTAGTCTTCTATATTGTTGCAGCTGGAGATTGGGGTTTATAATGCATCCTGCCAAGTCCTGCTAGTAGGACTTTAAAAAACTCCCTTTTTTTTTATTTTATTTTGTATGAGGGGATTGCAATATTTAGAAAAAAATTACCAGAACCTCAGATAAAATCTTACAAATATCTTAATCATAAAATGATTTAATATAAATTAATAAACTGCTTTAACTTAATGAATTATTTCTACTTATTTCTACTTACACGCTGAAAATTTTGAAATACTAAAAAAATAGTATTTCAATACTACTCAAAAATACTACTGGTTATATTTTAATGTAAACATATTAAAAGACTTAAAATCTTTTAATAAATATATTTCAGAGAAACAGTGTATTTTCAGAAAAACAAAAATGATACAGGCTTTTAAGAAAAAAAAAAACAAAACTGTGATTTCTTGCCCTAAACCTCAAATAAAGCATTAGAGAGTCTTGCAATGATGAGATAACAATCTCTGCATTTCTCTGTAGAAGTGTAATAGCTACGGTTTCCTCACGAATGGTTAAAGCTGTAATAGAAAGCTGTTTGTACGGCTCGAAGTGAAGAAAGGGTTTAAAACTCCAGAAGAAATCCAGCAACAAAATAGCGTGTGCATGTCTTTGCAAAGTGCACTGGCACACTGTAAAGAGCAGCAGCAGGACCTAACGAAGGGTGACCAAAGCCTTGGTGTTACTTCATTAGGCTCACTAGGATCACATCCTCTGGAGGCACTGCACTTCGTTGTCAGAACTGGGCACTCTCTGATGGACTACCAATACCAGTGCATCTTTATTGCTGCAGTAATCTTTAGACTTCTCTGTTTCTGATTTAAGCTAATTTGTCACATCTTGTATGCAGCACCTGTTTCCTTGTTAAATAGGCATGATTAGAATAGGGGAGAAGGCTTTTAATGTAATTTCTAACAATATAAACAGTCATAAAATGCCAGCAGTGTGCTGTTTGTTGGAAAGCTCCTGCAGGTACTTGCTTTGGTGTTTGTTGAGAAGGTGAGTATAGAGAAGACATAAAGATAGCTCCTGGCACAGTAGTAATAAAACCTGTGTTATGTTTGTGTGTGGATGTGCCCCTGTCTTTTGGAGTCAAAGCTGTCTGTACCCCAGGAACTTTGAGTAGATGTCTCAGAAGTGGATGCCAGTTTAGATAATATTCCCATGCACACCGGAAAATAAAGTGCTTCTCTCATGCAAGAAATATCTTTATCTCTCCATTTTGACCCTATGCTCACTTCTTGTGAAACAGTGACTCTCTTTGCTGAATTGATTGGGCTGGAATGGACTGAAGTCTTGCTGAGCCACTGTCTTGCAGTTTCTGTTGATGGTGTGGTGGATGTCAAGGCCCTTTGTTGTGGTAATACTGACTTCTTTGCAGGAGAAGCCAAGGTATAAGTGTGCATAAGTGTAGGGGATAAAATCGGTCCTGGAAGAGTCGGGGAGGGAAGCACAAATTAACTATCTGTCTCTTGGTGTTAACAAATGGTACTCATTTGAAAAGAAAGCAGTGATGTGTTCTTCTCATTGTGTTTGTATATGGAGCTCTGTGCTTGACCAGGCTTTTTTCCAATGAACCTTGTTTCTTCTTTATTATTTCTGAGTTCTTACTACTAAAACCCAATAGTAGTAGTTCTACTGAAACAATACAGATTTAGTAGATTGAATTGTAATATGAGGTCTGATACAGTCTCAAATTTTGTGTAAAGCAACATGGGTGCTTCCACACAGGAAGATTCATCACTCTTTCACTGTCTCTTAGATGGCTTCAATGATTAATTTATTTTCTTTTCAAGATAATTTCCAGTGAAAGTTTTCTCTGTATATGACTAATTTATCATGCTTCATCATTAAGAAAGCTTTAAAAAAAGTCAAAGGCTTCTTTCCTTTGTAGGACCAATAATGGTTAACATTAGTGAAACTGTCATCTGAGGTTAGTGATTGTGGAAGGGCATATTTTAAGACACTTGATTCAGTTCATCCATCTGCTTGCACATGTGGTTTGCTTGTACACGTGAAAACAAGTGGAAGTTTGATATGTTGTAGATACTTCCATCAATAATGCAGGTGAACAAGTGTGATTTTTTTTCTTCACTGTAGTTCCTGTGAATTCTTGTTTTAGAGCCATGTTCACGTAATTTCCCAGACAGCATGACAGTAAAAGACAAACAACAAAAAATCCTGGCTAAGACAAAGCTAAAATCTCTATGCCGTGCAGGAGGAGTACCTGCTCTTTGTGACCGAAACAAACTGTCTGCTGGAATGAACCTTATTTGGAGTGAAATACAGAGCGAAGTAGGAGATTCTGACATTGTTTTTGCATTGTAGGTAGTTGCCAGGTGAGGAACTACTACAAAGTTGCTTTAGTGGTAGTGTGCTAAGACTATGAAGGGGGTGCAT
The DNA here is from genome assembly GCA_013400115.1 of Rhinopomastus cyanomelas. NCBI lineage: Eukaryota > Metazoa > Chordata > Aves > Bucerotiformes > Rhinopomastidae > Rhinopomastus > Rhinopomastus cyanomelas. The sequence goes on along the minus strand of VXBP01005054.1, from coordinate 431,204 downwards.
GTGTGCATATATCTATCTGTGGGTATATTTTTAAGAAGCAGAAATAGCAGTTATCACTGATTGATGATATTTCTGGGGTTGTAGTTTTCTTACTCTGGTGCTCCTGGGTTGAAGTGGAATACATGGAGGCTCTTTCAGTGTGGCACTGGAAAGCCACTGGGCTGATTTGAAGATAGGTCACGTAGACAATCTCTTGTATAGGTTGTAAAGACAGAAGACATGGGATTTAGAGATTCACTATTTGGTTTGAGGTTGTGCTCAACCTAAATTTTTTTTAGTTGGACCCATGTTCTAGAACATTTTTGCTGACTAATTTTCTTACTAGGTAGTGGTATCTAATATGAACTAGCAGCAGTTCAGTGTACAATAGGGTAAGATTAATTTTCTTGGCACTAGTAATACTTTAGAGAAGTTGGGAGACATAAATATAAAACATAATTACTGGGTGTAAAGGGTTTACATTATGTTTGTTAAAGTAACTTCCCTTAAATTAATCTTCATTAGTGAAGTGTGTGAGTAGCAGCAGGCTACAGGTCTGCTCTGTTGATCTTACCAGCAGTGGCTGTCTAGGCTTTTGTTTGCTAGAAGTCCTTTCTAAATTTGGGCAGCTGATGATGGTTTTAGGTTGTTTGGTTTTTTCTGCTCTTTTTTGTTTTGTTTTGGTTCTGAATAGTGTGGCACATTGTAAGTATTCATCTGAGATCCCTAAGGCCTTGGTATTAGGTACTGCAGCGGTGCCATACCAGATCCGAAGAAGCTTTCAGAAAAACACACTACTTGAGAGTGAAATGAGAAGGTACCGTGTGATTGCTTTTGCAAGTGAATTGTCTAAGTCCCTTGGAGATAGTGTCCAAGTATTTGGAGGACAGTACTCTGGAAAGCTGTTGATATAGAACAAACACACCAGGTACTGTTACTGTGAACCCAGGTGTTGTGTGACGTTTGTGTTCATAGGATCATAGGATCATAGGATCTTAGGGGTTGGAAGGGACCCAAGAGATCATCGAGTCCAACCCTCCTGCCAGAGCAGGACAAAACTATCTAACACAGATCACAGAGGAACGCATCCAGGCGGGCCTTGAAAGTCCCCAGAGAAGGAGACTCCCCTGGGGAGTCTGTTCCAGTGCNCTGTTGTCCACCAGGACCCCCAGGTCCCTCTCCACAGGACTGCTTTCCAGTAGATCACCTCCCAGCTTGTACTAGTGGAGTTTGTTATTCCTCCCCAGATGCAGGACTCTGCACTTGTCCCTGTTGAACCTCATCTGGTTTCTCTGTGCCCAGCCCTCCAGTCTGTCCAGGTCTCTGGATGGCAGCGCAGCCCTCAGCCATATCAGCCAAATCTCCCAGCTTGGTGTCGTCGGCAAACTTGCTGAGCAAATCGGGTTGTAACAACCTGATTAAATCTGTATTTCCTGGTTTGCTGTGTCTGAGGTGGGTTCTCATTGCGCTAATGCGGGCTTTTCCCTGAGCATTTGGTGGGCACTTGGGTGATTTTGAATGATGTGTTTATGCCACTTCCTATGGATCAGCATTCCAATATTGGTTTTAGCTTTTGAAAAAGTAGTAGTATGAAAGCTTTGTGCATATGATTGCTTAACAGACGCTAGTGTAAGATTTAAAGCGTGTTAGCTTCGTTTAAATACTTGTTTGCAGTCTTTGAATTTTCAAACGGGTGTGTGAAGGGAAGCAAACCAAATTGAGGGTGCAAACCCATTTATTTTCAAGGGGCAAACAGTAATTCTAAAGAAGTACCTTGATTTGGTAGGTATGTTAGAGCTCTTGCCTGAGGCAGTGTTATTTATAAATGTTTGATTTTTTTTTTTGTTTAAACCTGCTTTTACTGGCCTTTTTCAGTTATTTGATGAATAATTCAAAGAATCCAGAGAATTTCAACCTTAGTGTGGTTTTCAGTGCTAGGATTTTTGCTTAGAATAGCTGAGATACTCTTCTAATGCTGTGTATCTGCAATATCCAGTTGTAACCACAAGATGATTGTTTACATAACACTCCGTGTGTTTATATCCAGGCATATGAAGTCAAACAGTGATAGGTGGGAGATCTTACTCCAGATTTTAAGCAGTGTAGAGCCATCTATCAGGAAAAGATGCTTGTCACCTTTTTGGTAGTTGGTCTGGGTGCTGAATTGAGGTCGAATAGTTCAGCTGGTCAGCGGTATACCAGATCTCTGCACTGGACTACTTTACTGACAGGTTTGTCATAGCACTTTTCCTAGTACTGAAGTTGCACTGAAATGGCAAAGGAACAGTCAACTTTCCATCTTGAAATTATTTGGTCTTATTGTCAGAGCAGTTAAACATGCACTTTTCATTCTGGATAATCTAAAAGGTACTGTTGACTTTTAAAATTTGTAGCATGCACAGACAGTGAGTTAGATATTGTTGTCATTGTATTATCATAATGAGTTATTTTAAAATGTTTGATAAAGTTACTTAGAAAAAAAATCATAGAAGCAGAAAGAAAAATTTGAGTGAGCAAAGGATAATTAAAAAAAATCACTGCTTCCTGTACAGAACTTCTCCTGCTTCAAAACTGGCTATTTTGCCAAAGTCTTACAAGGAGCAGAAAGTGTGCTTTTGTATTTGTCAAATTGGTCTGTATTTTAGGCTAGACATTTGATACATGATATAGAAGCTCTTTATATCTGGATACTGCACCCCTCCAGATGAGAAGAGAATGTTTTCAGTTTGGAGATTTTTAGCAAAATAACTTTCGGGGTGGAAAAATAGGGTGATGTGTAACATATATAGCAAAGGAAACACTGTTAATCAGCAAAAGCAGCTTGTTAGAAGGTGTGGTTGATCAAAGTCACATCTCTGCATCTCTGTTTAAGTAGTGTGTCGTAGCTGATAATCCAGTTAGCACACAAAATGTGTTTTGATTTGTACGAGGTTTAGTGTGCATGTGTAGATGCTTGCCTCTCTCTGCAGTAAACCAGAAATCTTTCCCTTCAAGAGCTGTCCAGGGCATAAAACTGTTCCACAAATGAGGACAAATTCCTCTTTTGTCTGAAAGACTGCCTGAGAACTCAGGCTAAGTATCTGTTACTGCATGGCTGGTAGCAGCTCTCCAAGTATATAAATTAAAAAGAAATTGATTAGAAATGGCTTTGATCAGATGGTTAAAATTATGAATGTGTGATCATCATTAATTTTCAAGAAAAAATTCCTTTTAGGTGCCAGTACACAGTGTAGGTCCTTTTAGTCTCTTCAGAAGGAATAGATTATTTTTTCTTTACACTTGAATTAAACTGAGTTGAAGAGATGCACGCTTACTGTCTTTTACAATTCTCTTTGTCATCCTTCTTCACTAATATTGCCAAAAGAGTTTTGAGGTGAGTGTGCAGTCAGTTAACATAGTTGAAAGAGGTTTTTCAAATAATTTCTTAGGGATTAGTTGATATTTTGGAAGAAGATTTTGTAGTGTCGTAAGAATATGCCAGTCTGGTGAGAGTTGGAAGGAACCTCTGGAGATCTTCTAGTCTGATGCCCTGCTAGAGCAGGTTTGTCTACAGTTTGTCATATTTTATTTCAGAAAGAAAAACAGTGTGATGTGCTGGTCATACGTGTCTAGCTATAAGCTAAGGTCAGTGCCTAAAAATAAATAATAAAATCCAAAGCTTTCCCAAGCAAATAACAATACTCATTAGGTAGAATTTGCAGGGGTCAGTGGAGTGTTGTTGCAGATTGAGCACAGCCCTGTGGCTGGGGAGAGCTTCACTTGTGACAATTTTAGTCTCTATGAGCCGTTAGCAATCAGCCTCCCAATTCAGTGCATGTAGGGATACCAAAGACTGAATCCATTGGGAATTTCAGTTAGGAAATGCTTTTCCTGCTCACCTGTCTTTTTTTTCCTGAAGTCCTCATATGCAGAATTTGGAAGTTGCAAGAAAACTCGGTGTAGTCTTTTTATATCAGTACTTTGTTCCAGACTGAGGAATGTCATCGTTCTTGGTGGTTCATTTAAACTGCCTGTGAACAAATGTAATACTTGCCGTGATTCAGAAGTACGTTCCAAATTCTAAGTAAAGAATCTATGCAGTTAATGTGGGTATAGGCTTAAAAAAAGATAAAAATTCAGCTCCCCTCTCCATTTTTGTGGGATAAATATGTGTTTGCTTTACACCTTCTTCACTTAAAGAAATCTGCATCTCTGTTTTTAGTTGTAGCACTTGTTTGGAAAAAAAATAGATGTCAGATGAATGAGACTTGCAATTTTGTCGTTAGCCAAAATTAGTCGTTAGTTGTTGGTAGATCATTTTGCTGGAATTTCATTCTACTTCAATAGTGGGGATTGTATTTTCTTATTTCTGTAGTCTTCCAACAGCCTATTGGGAATAGTGTTATAAATACAAATCATGGTTAGACCAAAAAATCAGAAGGAAATGAGAACTGAGCACTATGCTTGAACCGCCGTAGGCTGTTTCCTGTGCTCCCTCGGTTTGTTTTGATATGTACATTTCTACAAGAACACGTTTTCCTGATGCATGTTTCTCTAGGGTTTGTTTTTCCTTTCCCCTCCTCAACTCTTTCCCTTTCGCAGCCTTACATGTTCTTGTCCTTTGGCTGTTCAGCTCCTAGTGATTAGAAGTACTGGGTTTGTTGTAAAGGGCCGTGTGACTGATTTGCTCCATGATCTGGAGTAAATTGTCCTTTGCCGAGCTCTAACAATGAATTTTAAAACATCTCATGACTAGTTTTTGATATACTCAATGCATCAGTGATATGCTGAGGTAGGTGCAGTACATGAATAGATTCTCTTTCTGGTATGTATTTCAACCACAGTATTACCTGCGTTTGGGTTGTCATCATTCAAAGTTCTCTCCTTGTGCTCTTGCTGCCTGTGTGAAAATAGCTTTTCCTCTTTTGAGAGAATTTATCAAGGAAAGAAGCATTGTATTTCATTACAGTTTGTTAAGACTCTTGTTAACTGTCGTTCGTGTTCCTCTTTATCTCAGTGTCTCCCACTTCTTAAAGCCAAACAACTTGCCAGATTTCCTATGATCTCTTAGCACTGAAAAAGAGTAAAATTAAGGAAATACATGCATGGTTTTTAAATGTAGATGTTGGTTCACGAGTAATGCGAGCATCTTGTGGTTCCAGTAGTCAAGTAGACACCGATAGCAAGTTGGTCATAGCTGTGCCGTGTAGTGAAATGTGAGTATGCAGAAACAAACATTCTCAACTACTGTCCCTTACAACCGAAAGAATCTTGAAACCTCCTTCTCATGGGAGTGTTCAAAATGGCATCAACTTCCTTCAGTTTTTTCTGCTCTTTTGGCAAGTTCAGAATTTCTAAAGTAGGTTGCAGGATACTCACAGGGAAGCAGTGTACCTTCATAATGACAATTTTTTACTGTGACTCCTGATTGTGATTAAGGACAGAATCATATGCAAGAGGTAGTAACACTCGTAAGCTGCTTACTGTATTTTGCAGTAAAGACCAAGAAAGATTAGAAAAGCAGGCCCTGATGGCGGAGTGGAGAACATGGCGAACAGCTTATTCACCATTCAGAAAAGGCCAAGGCTTTGCTGAACCAGTTATTTGTTATTTGGCTTTGTCTGATGTGCAGAGTGCAGTGTTAGAAACTGCAGAGTAATTTGGGAGCTGAATGAAATTGCGAGCTGGAGGGCTGTGAGTTTTAACTCACAAGGATGAGCAACTTGATGCAGATGACAAATATGGCTGTTGGTCAAGTATTGATGCAGGAAATTATTTGGAAACAGCAACTGCACAATAAATACAGGAACTGCACATAGCCCTATATTCCACTTTTTGCTTTTCAGTTTTCTCAAAAGTCAGAATTGCTTTTGGTGATGAGATGTAGGGAACACCCTGAAATTGCAGATTTTGTAAAAATTTAAAGTCTAGCAATAAATAACTATTCTGTGAGTAAGAAGTTCCTTAAATCCTTGTCAGAAATACCTGTGTAACTGAGCCATGTTTGCTAAGATCTACATACAGAGAGGATAAATTCGGATCAACACAGCTCTGTGCTGAAGTAGAAGCCGTAGAGAATTAGCAGGACTGGAAATTAGCCACTGCAGTGCAGGGCAGGGTTCAAGTCTTGCAAACCTATTCCAAATCCTGCCTAGACAGCTAAAAGCCAATGCATAACCCTTCCCTTTGCCATGGCAGCATTTTATTTCTGCTGGTGGGATCTGTGCCTGTACCTTTTATAGCAGTGAACCACAGAGTGTGTGTAATTGCTTCATTTGAAGGAAGGAGGACTGGTAGCTTTCAGTAATAAAGTTGTGCAGTTAAGGTGAAGTATTGATGTGATATCGTGACTTTGTACAAAGCAGTGGAATTAAGAATAAACAAAACAACCATTGCTGCTTGGAATCATTATTTACCGTTATTTCTTTGCTGCTTTTCAAATGCTTTCACAATAAGTAGCAACACATAGTTATCCCCATAGGAGTCCAGCAAATTTAGAATTAGAGGTATAAACACTGACATAGATTTTCAGCTAAGTAATTATAATGAGGCTTTAGTCTTGTTTTCATATGCTAACTGTCCTGGAGCAATGAAAGTCTTTGGGTAGCAAAGAGTAGATTTTGTTCATTTGGCTTAAAACAATAAATTTGATGGTTTTTTGCCCACAGTGCTGTAATTCCTCCAGTTCTGAACCTTACCTTGAGAGCATTTTTTCTGTCACTTTCCCTGTCATTTGCAAAAAACATTGCAGGAAAGGTGAGCCTGTCCTCCTGACAGGTGACACCAGCAGAGACTAAACTTCTTCCTTCGTAGCAAACAGTTGGAGCAGATTCATTACCTTCCTGATGTAGTGGCCTCTGTTACGTCAATTATTTCATAAGAAGTTCTTAGTTTGGACCTGTCTTCCAGATATCCAGGGTTGGTGAAGATGTTTGTGGTTATTATAACATAGTGCATGTTTGTACTTTATCAGAAAAGGAGCTGAGTGTTGGGTAAATACGTATTTTTAATAAATAGACCTTGTGTGCAATTAACAGACCTGGAAGTTTCCACTTTTTTTTTTTTCAAATGTATTTTGTTTCATCCCTGGATTTTGGGAAAATCCTCAGTAGAGGTATTGAAGGGAAAGGGAAGGACAGCATTAACCATTGACATGGGAATAAGGATGTGCTTTTATAAATTCCTAAAACCAGAAGTCAGAATGCTGGAAACTCAATCCTTTGAAAAATCGGAGCAGAGCATGTATCTGAGCTTAGAGCAAATCCCTTTCCCGAGGGGGAAGTCAGCACCATGACTCAGCTGCTGCTCTTTTCCGATAACACTTCAGTGGGTGGTTACGCTGCAGCTATTGCTGCAGCCTTCGCTTAGCCCGGAGCCTACAGACGCTTGGCTTTCACCCACGCCTGCAGATTGCTGGCTGCTTCTTGACACCAGGAAGATGTATGGGAGAATCTTTCCTGTTTGTGACCAAGTCAAGTACTTTCATTGTTTTAAAGAAAGCACATTTGTAGAGTAAAGCAGATTTCAGTCAGAAAGGTGGAAAAATGTATAAATAAAGCAGTTAAATCTTTAATGTGATCGCTGGACATCTCTACCCTCTGTAAACACCAACAATTTATCCTATTTCCAGGGTGAAGTGCATCTGGTTTTTCAACAGGGTTTTTTGTTGTTGTTCAGAAGAAATCTGCAAATTAGAAATGCCTTTTTAAAGCTAAAATATTCTACAATATTTTAAATGCTACCAGATGTTTTACTGAAATTATTTTCCTTTCAAAGTCTAAAGGTAATGGTAAACTATCAGAACGTTTGAGAGGGGAGAAGTGGAGAAATGAGGAAGATCAGGACTGCTAGTGTTTTTGGGGAAGACACGGGGAACATTATGATGTCCAGGCTCTGCATTGCTTGTGTCATTCCATATGCAGTGAAGAGGAGAAATCATGGAATTGTTGGAGTTGGAGGGGACCTATTGAGATAATCTAGGCCAACTGTCTAGAGCATCCAGACAGGTTTTGAGTATAGAGAATGAGACTCCAGAACCTGTCTGGACAGCCTGTTCCAGTGCTTTGTCACCTGCACAATAAAGAGGTTTTCTTCATATCTAAATGAAACTATGGTGTTCAAGCGGTGTCTGTTGCCCTATATCCTGTCACTGGGCATTGCTTAAAACAGTTTGGCTCTATCATCCCTATAGCCACCCTTCAGGTATTTGCAGATGTAGATAAGGTTAAATAGGCCCACTTCTCTCAACCTTTCCTTGTAAGACACAGATTCTCCAGGCCTACAGTCATTGTCCTCTGCTGGACTCCCTCCAGTAGCTCCCTGTCTCTCTTGAACTGGAGAGCCCAGAACTGGATGCAGTATTCTAGAGGCCTAACCAGGGCAGAGGAGAGCCTTGCTTGACTTATGGGCCCCAGAATACAGTTGGCCAGCTTGGCCACAAGGCGCGTTGCTGACTCATGGTCAACACACTGTCTGCTGGGACTCCAAGATCTTGCTCCTCAGAGCTAGTCTCCAACAGGGCTACCCCAAACCCATACTAATGCATGTGGTTGTTCCTCCCCAGATGCAAGACCCTACATTTACTCCTGTGGAACCTCATTAGATTCCTGTCTGACCAACTCTCCAGCCTGCCCAGGTAACACTGAATGGCAGCTCTTCTCAGCTTTGTACCATCTGCAAACTTGAAGAGGGTGTACTCTTGTCGCCTTATCCAGTTCATTGATGAGTATGTTCAGTTAGACCAGACTCAGTACTGATGCCTGGGGAACACCACTGGTCGCAGGTCTCATGTTTGACCCTGCGCCCTCTGAACTCTATCACCCAAAAAGCTCTTGATCCACCTCACTGTCCACTCATCTACCCTGTTCTGTATGAGTTTCCTAATGGGGATGTTATGGGAGATGGTTTAAAAAGCCTTGGTAGACAATGTCAACTGCTCTCCCCTCATCTACCCAGACAGATAACGGTGCTGTAAAAAGATTTCAGACTGGTCAAGCATGACCTCCCCTTGATGAATCCATGCTGGCTGCTCTCAATAACTTGTCTTCCAGATGGTTAAAGATGGCATCCAAAAGAATTTGTTCTATCATCTTTTCAGGGATGAAGGTGGAACTAATGGGCCTGCCCAGGTCTTTCTTCTTGCCCTTCTTGAAGACTGGAGTGGTATTGGCCTTCTTCCAGTCCATAGGCACCTCTCCTGTTCTCTATATGACCTTTCGAAGATGATGGACAGTGACCTGGCAGTAACAGCTGCCAGCGCTCTCTGCACTCATGGGTGTGTCCTGTTGGTGTTTATGGACTAGTGGATGTCCAGCTTAGCTAAGAGAATCTAATCTGGTCCTGCTCTACCAAGAGTCATCTTCTCTCCTGGCTCTCATGCTAAGCTCTACCAGATCTACCTTTTATCTTATAATCTATTTAAGATTCTGAGGCTTGGGCTTCATGAGGGCTGGCTTTAGCAGTGAAGACCAAAGCAAAGAAGACCTTTAGTAACAACCTTCTTGGGCTCTTCAGCCAGTAGAGTGCCCCAGTAATTTATCAGTGGGCCCCTTGTTTTCCCTAGTCTTCCTTTTTTTTTGGATGTCCTGGAAAAATTGCTTTGTACTGTCTCAGATAGCCTTTGCCAGATTTAATTCCAGGTGGGCCTTAGCTCTTCTCTTTCCACCCTTGCACTGTGTGACAGCATATCTACTGCCCTCCTGAGTGGCCAGTCTTGTTTTCCACATTCTGTAAATTTCTTTTCTTCCTTTTGAGTTTTCCTTCAAATTTGGATTAGGATTTTATCAGGTGGAATTGACCACTGGGGAAGCCAAATGCCACTGATGAAGTATTTCAGCTAAGTGTAGTACAAATTCTGGAATAACTTTGCGCGGTCAAAGCCTCCATTTCCTGCTGTATATCTGTGCAGTAGGGCAGAGAGCAGTCAGTAGCTTTTCTTACTGCTCCTGTTTGAAGCTGTACCCACCCTTAGCAGATTAAACTGCCTTTTTGAATTTACAATTCTTTAATACCTGATCAGTTGTCACTTCTATAAAATTTCTCACTACACCCCCAGGCTGCTTTTTGTAACTTGTGTCATTCTTTGGAATGATAGTGTGTTGGAAATACCTTGGTGGAACACACGTGTTAACCAATGTTTTGTATAAACCAAGCTTGCAGCAATGATCTTGATTCTCAAGATGGTGCTAATCTGAGAGGCTTTAGATTTTATTTCTTAAAAGAAAAAATGGCAACTGGGATGACATTTCGGTAAGCTAAGAATGAGATCCTGAAAGCTTTAGAGGATTAAAGCTTTGGGTTATTTTCTGTACAAGTCTCTGAGTGTTATCTAACAAATTATTCCTGCTCTCTTTTTATGGACTTCCTTGGCAAAACAAACTGAAAATTTGCCGCGCTTCATACTCTTTTCTCATTTATGTAATTAATCAGTTGGATCTGAGCTGACTGTAAAATAGGTTTCCCTAGGAATAGGAAACCTATTTTCCTCTTAGGAAGTGTTTCGGTACAGTGAGAGGTTGTACTATGAAAGATTTGCCCAGGAAGTTTATAAACAACTCCAATTCCAGGTAAACTTCCTCAATGAAATTATTCAGAAAGGTTCTTGTGACAGGGAAGATGATGCTTTGGGGTCTGGTTTTCATTGTTTTAGCAGACAGTATTAGCAATTCTTCTACTGCAACCAGTAAATGCAGTAGTTTAGATAAATTTCTTATCAGTAGCAGCAACAGTATTAGAGTTTGGGCTTCAGAAAGTATTTTTGTGCTTAACAATCACAGACTTCAGTTTTAATTCAGAAAGGCATTCAGAAATTGCCTGACTGAAAAGTTGGGCTGAATGAACTTCTAGTCTTTCTTTCAATTCTTCTAGCATATTGTTTAATTTTACACTTGTGTGTTATTCATATTTGGTAGTTTTATGGATTTGTTTACTGTTTCAAGTGGCACCCAGATTTTTATTTAAGCAAGATGAACGCAGTTTTCTGCTAAATTTGAGGATTTGGTTTAACTTTTTCTGAACTCTGCAAAGAGAGAGGTTGTATGACCCTGTATGCTGCATCTGGTAACAGTATTTCAAAACTTAGATGATCAAGTTGTGTTATGAGTGTTGTCGTTAATAGAGGGCATTAGTCTGTGTTCCTGTATATAGGAACCTTCTGCCCCACCTGGACCATTTCTTTCAACAGTGCAGATTGTCTGTGTTAGAGAAAAATGCCAGTTTATGCAGTTAGCATTAGGAGAACTGTGCCACACCTAGGCACTAGGGCTTCAGCCAGGGTTTGGTGACTTGCCACACAGAGCTGTCTGAGCTGTGACACCATGTTAACGTTCCAAGTGATGTAATGTGACGTGTGTGGGGGAGGGAAGCTTTAATTTTTATTCTGTTGAGAAGATCTTTACGCAGACAGGAATGGTGTGACGTAGTAGTGTGGTGGTGCGCTTTGACGGCTTCGTATCCTGCTGCTCTTACCATTAGCTGGCATGGCGAGTGTGCACAATAGAATGGTGATGGCTGTGGGCATTGCTTGGTCACATGTGCCTGTAGCTGCTGCATGTCCTGTCCCTCAGCAGTGGCTCTGGAGCTGGGGCTGTGCTGACAGCAGCACTGTTAAATGTCAGGCTGCATCTGCAAACAGATATGAGAGACTGCCAGAGCCAACACTGTTAGCCGATACTTGGCCAGAGTGGTACTGGGTAGTACCTGAAATGAATTTACAAATATTAACAGAGAGGAGAAATACAGAAGTAGAATTCATTACAGTGAAAACATTTTAAGCTGTAGTTTCTGCAGCGTGTTTAACTCCGCTATGAAAACTGTTACCTGCTGGCAATGCCCGAGTGGACCTTAGAGCTTGTGAAAGCACAGCGTTGCTGCTTGCAACAGTCTTGCTGCCACATATTGCAGATCATCAACATCCACAGTTAAGGGTGATAACTCAGTTTTCCTCTCTCAGCTGTCGAACAGTGCAGCATTCAGTGGGATTTTTGAAAAAGCCATTGCTGTAAACAGCAAGAGAGTGCTGTGTCCTGGGTGGGAGTTCATGCAGTAATTCCCTTTTGCAACCCCAACTCATGGACAGAGGTTCTTTCTCCTATTCAGCAGTCATGGCTCTGTAACTTGAGTTTGGCTTCTTTCTTACCTCTAAACAAAATTATGTTTTCTGTTTTGTAGTTTGACACTTTTTAACCTGAATTATGGTTATTAATATCTCTAATGTAGTTAATGTATTACTGTATTTAATAATACATCAGAAAATCGTCATTAGTTTGTTTACAGTTCATGTTCATTATGTTCCTTACCATTTAGGATGGAACCTTCTTAACCTTCTTCCTGTTTTGAAGGAGTTTCCTCTTTCTCTTGGTACTTAAACATGACAGGGCTGAGAATACTGTTGCTCGTTGCAGTCTTTTAGTTTTTGAAAACAGGGAAGTAAGAACTGGCAGTCTGAATTTTTGGCATAGAGTATCCTAATCAGACATTGCTGTCAGCTCAGCTTTCTTGTAGCATATGTGGTAGCTTCACATTCCACTGTTAATGCTTTGTTAATAGTAGATGTTGGATTTTAGTTTTTTGAAGGCATTTTCACTTCCCTAGAGGAGCTGTGCTCTTCTGGGGCATCTCTTGTTTTGCTTCTGTTGTTTTGAAGATGAGCCTGTGGCAAATGTTCAAGCTAGAATCCCATGCAGGCTACAATTACATAGGTAAAAAGAGGGGAAAATAAGAAAGTCCTTATTTTTGCATGAAATAAAAAGTGAAATGAAAATAGTGAGCTTCTTTCTCTTCTGGAACAAATATTATGTAAATGGCTAACATTCTCTTTGAAACTGCAGTTTTTCTCATTTCCAAGAGCACACTTATCTCTTTTTAAGAAGGAGCTAATGATACAGAGATTTGATTTATAACGTGCTTATGTGTAGAGAAAACAGCAATTAGAAGACTAGATCAATACCTAATTTGTATATAATTGAAAGTACTGTTGCTTCTTTTTGCAACATCTGCCATTGAACCTGAATGTCTTCACAATCTTACCTAAAAAAAAATTAATTGGTTAATGTGAGTGGAGTATCTCTTCTGTATGACTGATAGTGGAAACAAAACAAAAGCAGAAAGCATTGGGAGAAAAATCTATAGAAAGAAACCCAACCCAGTTCAGATTGGAAAGTTTTAGCTTTGTCCTCTCATCTCCCGTGAGGGGGAAATAGGAGAACCTGTTTTTGTTAGCTCATACTATGAGAAAGAACTTTGTTGTTTTGGCAAGACACTGCCCAGTAAAAATGATGAGTAGCTGCGTTTTCACCATGTCAGCTGTCTTCGCTAGAAAATGCTTGTTCCTCTGCGTAATTTTTAATGATTCTGGTGGTAGTCGGGCACTTTGAGATAGTTTTGTTGTACCTGTGTTAAAAAAAGCAGTGATCAGTTAGCCCAGAAAGATGTAGATTTGTTCTGAAGGTGCATTACAATTATGTATTTTTAGTTTGTTTTATCACAGAATCACAGAATCATTGGGGATTGGAAGGGGCCTCGAAAGATCATCTAGTCCTACCCCCCTACCACAGCAGGATCACCTAGACCAAGTCACACAGGAACACATCCAGGCAGGTCTTAAACGTCTCCAGTGAGTGTTCTTTAAGGAACAGTAGCTAGACCAAAGTGAGACAATTTGCCTTTATGTAAATTAACTCATTAGTGGAGGTTGTGTCCTGAAAAGATTGAAACAATTTTTCTGAGGTGACGTACAGTTAATTTGCTAGAAGCTCTGGGTTGAGAAGCTGAAGAGATGTTATTTCTAGTCTCTCCTAGTAATCTATTAATACATGAATGCATGCTAAAAATTGAATTTTCATAACTTATTTCCCGAATCTTCTTGCTGGTAACCATCACTTATACTTTGCAAAATACGTGCTGAATTTTTCATATTGAAAATGAAAGCTTTCTGTAATGGTTGTGCTCGGGTGGATTTACAGTGCATACACAGGTTTTTCATAGACTGTTTGCAAACAGCATTCTTGATGTTAGAGTAGCTGAGCTAAGTTATGTTAGTAAAATACTGAATGCTGTCGACTGAACAAAACTTCTTTTTCTCCACTGTTTTTAAGTTGGGGAGTTGAAAAATGTTGCTTCAGACTCTGAAGGTGTTATCTTCACTCTGTACATACCTCTCCTGTTGCTATTACGGCTTGCTTGTCTGGGTAGCTCCGTACTCCCTCTGGGTTCTGTAAAAGCTAATGTAAACCTATCTGAAATAAACGGGCTTTGTATGCTGACCTGCACAACATACACACAGCTCTCACCAACCTGCCAGCGGTTCAGGAATTACTGTCTGGATCAAATCTGAGGTGGTCTGCTTTTACAGACATCCTTCCTTCTAAATTGCTTCCCGCACTGTTAGAATGTGTGACAATGCGTAAAGAAGATTATAAAGGATGGTATTATAAGGACAAATACCTTCTGAGTTTTATGTCTGTAAAAAAAGACAACTGTTCCTCATAGAATCATCATGGCATCATGGAAAAGACCTCCAGGATCATCAAGTCCAGCCCTCATCCCAGCTTCTCCCTAACCCCTTGACCATGGCCTCAAGTGCTCTATGTCAGGGGTCCTCAAACCCCGGCCCGCAGGTCCGCCGGCACTCCCTCCCCGAGCGGCTGCAGTTCGCCGCTTCCTGCCTACTGCTCTGGCCCCCGACACGGTCCGAGGACAGGGAACCGGCCCCGTGTTTAAAAAGTTTGAGGACCTCTGCTCTATTTATTTGTATTTTAATCACCTCCAGGAATTGTGACTCCACCACTTCCCTAGGCAGCCTGTTCCAGTGCCCAATCACTCTCTCAGTAAAGAACTTCCTAAAATCCAATCTGAACCTCCCCTGACACAACCTGAGGCCATTTCCTCTCGTCCTATCATTAGTAATTTCAGAGAAGAGACCAGCACCAGCCTCACTACAACCTCCTTTTAGGTAGCTGTAAGAAAGCAGTAAGGTCTCCTCTCAGCCTCCTCTTCTCTAGACTAAATAACCTCAGTCCCTCAGCTGCTTTTCATAGGGCTTGTTTTCCAGACCTCTTGTCAGCCTCATTGCCCTTCTCTGGACCCACTCCAGCACTTCAGTGTCCTCCTTATCCTGTGGTGCCCAAAACTGAACACAATGCTGAAGGTATGGTGAAGGAATGCAGAGTACAGGAGCACCATCACCACCCTACTGCTGATTACACCATTAACATTTCTAAGCTGGCTGGCAGTGTCTCCAATCCTGCAACATGGGTTGTTTTTTATGTTTAATTCTCAGGCTCACTAAGCAAACAAAAACTGTTGTCCTCCTGCAAACTGGGCCTGCAGGATTGTTCCTCACAATACCTGGCAAAACAGCCCTGAGTTTTCTTTAGGTTTCACATCAAATGGCATCACTGTGGCTTTACAGTGCCCGAGTGGAGCAGGTGAAATTAGTTCCTTTATCAATGAAATCTATAGCAGGTTGGGGTACTTCAAAATGTTTGTTGAGGATTTCAGTGATTAGACTGCTTGATGGTGCACTGCTCTGAATATCATGAGGTGACTAAGCGTGTTCTGGGTGTGTTATTGCACAGATGACAATTCTCGCAGTGGTACATGTAGAATTGCTCGTGCTTTGTCACTGCTGCCACACTGCCCATGTGTCCAAAGTCAGAGCAAGTTTAGCATGTTGCCTGACTCCTCAGCTTGTACTTTAGAATAGCATGGGATTTGACATCTCTGCAGCAGGGAAGGAAGTGCTTCAGAAGAAAAAATGGAACAGGCTGCCCAGGGGGGTTGTGGAGTCTCCCTCACTGGAGATATTCAAGACCCGACTGGATAGGTTCCTGTGTGACTTGGTTTAGGTGATCCTGCTGTTGCAGGCGGATTGGACTAGATGATCTTTCGAGGTCCCTTCCGATCCGTAATGATTCTATGATTCTAAAACCTGGCTTCCCTCTCATCAACTTGTTTTCCCTGTGCTATTTCATTAATGGCTGTGGCATTCAGAGTCATTTTAATAATGCGTGTAATAGGTGGAAGGTAGGTGCTTTGTCAGTGATTGCACTTGATAACAGCCTTGGACAAAACAAAAATGAATCTCCAGCTATGATAATTACATCAGTGTTGGGGAGTCCTCTTTCTAGTCTGCAAATGCCAGGCTTGCCTTTGCTGCACTGTAACTCACTGCAGTTGTTGCTTTGTGTTGGATTTACTCTGGTGTGAATAAATCTCTTCTATGTCTTTTTCAGTAAGTTTATTGTGCTCCTTTCCTTTTCAAGTGATAAAATGGGACAAAGACAGCAGACTTCAGTACTGATGAATAATGATTCATTCTCTGTGGTGCAAAAGGCAGAATTTAGGCAACTTTGAATCAGTGCGGTATTTTCAATCCTCTGTGTTATAAGGTAGTAGAAATGACTCACCTATATAAGTTAGAGTATCTAATAGTCTCTGACATGATTTATGTCTGCTGTATTGTGAAGTTGTTCATGTTTTGGTGTATTATAGCATTCTCACAACATGGAGAACAACTTCTGCCACCCTGTTCTCCATATGTCTCTTACCAGAGAACTGCAAAAAGGATTTAATGTGAAAATGAGCAAATTTAGAGGTAGTTTAGTAAATGTACATGAATAAGTATATTATGTCTTAAATTATTGCTAAATAACCATACATTCCTTTACTAGTAATTGTGCTGAAGTCACAAAATACAAATCTCACAAATTTGCATGAGCTTTTTAAGGGTTGTTCCAGGAGATCTCTCTTAACATATCCAGCTTTTCTAAAAAGCAATCAAGGCTTTGAATTTTTAAGCAAGAAATCACCTCTGTTGTTCTGATCCTGAGCAAATTCATGGTATCTCTTGACTTTCGTGCTTCCAGCCCCCACCATGTAATTATTCATATTTTTTCTATAGTTAATGATTGAGAATGATCACAGAACATCAGGGATTGGAAGAGACTTCGAAAGATCATCTAGTCTAGTTCCCCCGCCACAGAAGGTTCATGTAGACCAAGATGCACAGGAACATATCCAGGCAGATTTTAAGTGTCTCCAGAGAAGACGACTCCACAACACCCCTGGGCAGCCTGTTCCAGTGCTCTGTCACCCTGACTGGGAAGAAGTAGCTTCTGATATTTATATCGAACCTTCTATATTCCAGCTTGCACCCATTGCCCCTCGTCCTATCACTAGATGACATTGAGAAGAGCCTGGCTCCATCCTCCTGACACCCAACCTTCACATATTTATAGACATTAATGAGGTCACCCCTTAGTCTCCTCTTCTCCAAGCCAAAGAGACCCAGCTCCCTCAGCCTCTTCTCACAAGGGAGGTGTTCTACTTCCTTCATCACCTTTCTTGCTCTATGCTGAACTCTCTCTAGCAGCTCAGTGTCCTTCTTGAATGGAGAGGCCCAGAACTGGACACAATACTCCAGATGTGATCTCACTAGTGCGGGGTAGACAGGGAGAAGAACCTCTCTCAATCTGCTAACCACCCCACTTCTGATCCACCCCAGGATGCTGTTGGCCTTCTTGGCCACAACTTGCTGGCTCATGGTCATCCTGCTGTCCACCAGGACCCCCAGGTCCCTTTCTCCTACATTGCTCTCCATCAGGTCAGTCCCCAAACTATACTGGTACCTCAGGTTGTTCTGGCCCAAATGCAAGACTCCATACTTACCCTTGTTACAGTTAATCAGATTTCTCTCTTCCCAGCTCTCCAGCTTGTCCAGGTCCTGCTGAATAGCAGCACAGTCTGCTGGGGTGTCGACAACACCACTCAGCTTTGTGTCATCATCAAAATTGCTGAAAGTACTCTCTTATCACTCATTCAAGTAATTAATGAATNACCCAGCTCCCTCAGCCTCTTCTCACAAGGGAGGTGTTCTACTTCCTTCATCACCTTTCTTGCTCTATGCTGAACTCTCTCTAGCAGCTCAGTGTCCTTCTTGAATGGAGAGGCCCAGAACTGGACACAATACTCCAGATGTGATCTCACTAGTGCGGGGTAGACAGGGAGAAGAACCTCTCTCAATCTGCTAACCACCCCACTTCTGATCCACCCCAGGATGCTGTTGGCCTTCTTGGCCACAACTTGCTGGCTCATGGTCATCCTGCTGTCCACCAGGACCCCCAGGTCCCTTTCTCCTACATTGCTCTCCATCAGGTCAGTCCCCAAACTATACTGGTACCTCAGGTTGTTCTGGCCCAAATGCAAGACTCCATACTTACCCTTGTTACAGTTAATCAGATTTCTCTCTTCCCAGCTCTCCAGCTTGTCCAGGTCCTGCTGAATAGCAGCACAGTCTGCTGGGGTGTCGACAACACCACTCAGCTTTGTGTCATCATCAAAATTGCTGAAAGTACTCTCTTATCACTCATTCAAGTAATTAATGAATAGCCCTATGAGGAGAGGCTGAGGAAGCTGGGGTTGTTTAGTCTGGAGGAGAGAAGACTGAGAGGAGACCTTATTGCCCTCTACAACTACCTTAAAGGAGGTTGTAGCAAGGCTGGTGTTGGTCTCTTCTCTCCAATTAGTGATGATAGGATGAGAGGAAATGGCCTCAAGTTGCGTCAGGGGAGGTTTAGATTGGATGTTAGAAGGAAGTTCTTTACTGAGAGGGTGATTAGATACTGGAATGGATTACCCAGGGAAGTGGTGGTGTCACCATCCCTGGAGGTGTTTAAGGAACGAGTGGATGCGGCGCTTAGGGATATGGTCTAGTGGTTAGACACTAGGAGAAAAGTCTGGACTCGATGACTCTGGAGGTGCTTTCCAGCCATGATGATTCTATGATTCTAGTGATATTCCTGATTTGGGCTCCAGATACCTGCTGTCATAGGGATTTATGAAAATAGGGTACAGACTGTGAGTTTAGAGCTGGTGTAGCCAATCCAGATTGCTAATGTGTGCTTATCCAGAGCTACCTACATTCCAGTCCTGTTATTTCAATTTAGTGGCTCAGAGCAAATTTAATGGTTTTAAATTTATTTTCTCTGGTGAAACATCAGGTCTTCATATATTAAATTGTTTTGCAAAGAGAACAAAATCTTTCACTTCTAAAAAATGCCAATTGTTTTAAGAGACATGCATTTATGTGTTAATGACTTAATGGTTAATCTATGAAGGATATCTGATCTGAAATTGCTAAAGCTGCATAAATGTTCAGTTCTGTGTAGATAAGCACATTTGTGTCACGTATGCTGGATACTTACTTGTGTTTTTGTGTACCTGGATTATTCAGTCTGTGTCTCTCAGATTGGAAAAGCATGTAAGCTACATGAAATTCAAACTATAGTAAGCTTACTCAGAGTTAACTGGTGTTTATTTTAGGTATTGCTCAAGTCCTTAGATTCAGGAGAGCATCCAGGCTGAAACTTTGGCATTCACCATTGTGGTGGGTTCAAAACCACAATTAAAGATAAAGGAAAGGAAAACAAAGCACTTAGGTCTCAATGAGATCTTGGATAGAATTTGCGAGACAGTGAATAGCTTAGGGAAAATGGAGAAGGGTTTTCCCTCTATAACTGTATATGGAGAAGAAGAAAAGGTTAAGGAAGTTAGTGCACATGAACTAGAAACTGTGTCACAAATGCCATCACATATTCTGAGAAAAATACAATGGGAGATCACTATCATATTGGTCCTTGGGAACCTATGTGTGGAACCCAAGATAGAGAGTGACTGCATGGCTGGGTCAGCAGGGGCCCCCCAACACTCTGAAAACGGGGTCAAGAGGGTTCCATGACCCTCCCCTCTCTTCTCTCTTACTGTCTCAGCTCCAGGGGGAAAGGGAGAAATCCCTTCAGCTCACCACAGGTCACTGAACAACTGCTCTGTGGGGTGGAATGGTAGATCGGCACTAAGGTCTTGCTTCTCCTGTCCGTGGTGCCAGCTCTGGACTGGGCTGGACTGAAGCTGGCGCCACCGCTACTGAGCTGGGGCCACGCAGAGCCACTGCATCCTTCCCTGCAGTGGAGTGGGGCTGGGGCCAGCGTCCGGGCTTGCCTGTCTTTCCACCCCCACCATTCTGGAAGTGTGTATGGGGACGTGAGCATGGAGCAGCGGCTGGGCTAGGAGCCCTCAGCAAAAAGAGACTGGGCTAAGATCACAATTCTATAGTGCCCCCTCCCTCAGGACAGGTCACTGTGGGAGGGTCCTCTTAAATTAAGCAACATAACATTTTTCTTTATGAAAGCACAAATCTATACATCTGAAAATTCTGGTAATTTTCAAACTGCGTTTTGAAGCATTCCACATCAGCAGCCTCTGTCAATAGTGGATGTGTACCTCTCCAGCTGAGGATTTCAACATCAGAATTCAAGGCACGACTGTAACTACACTGCTAAACACTGCCATGTTTGTAAATATGAAAGCTTTTGGAAATTAGAGTTTAGATGCCAATGTTTGAGGTGTTGTATGACGTATTGCAAAAAAACTGCTTTTTTTTCTTTTCTACCTCTGTGCTTTTCTGCCTGCATTGTTGTTACACCCTAGGGAACAGCACTGTCTGAGCAGTACTGCAAGTAGAGCTGCTGGGTTTTCCATTTCCTGAATGGAGGCAGGAAGGGGGAAAAGGGTTTGTGACAATTGGTGTCACTGGTGGGAAAGAAGAGCAAGCAAGGACTGAGAGAAAACAACTGCAGATAGGGACAGGGACCTACTGTGGCCGTGAAGCTGAGGAATGTTAAGCTTATTTTGACCATTAGAAAAAAGGCTCAGCCCAAATTCAGTTTTTTTCTCTTGGTCTTTCCATTAATCACATACATTTATAAATTTCCCTAAATCCAGTAAAGTTGTGAACAAAGTACCATAAATTACCTTTTCAGTATGTGCCACTCAGGGCAAAAAAACTGAATGAGGAAACAGCAGACCTGCTAATAAACCTGGATAATTTCAGCATAAACTCATTTGATGTTGCAGGAGCTGTATGTGTATGTGGGAAAGTTGGAAATGAGTGTTTAAATGACCATTTTGAGGTGTGTTAGCCCTGTTTGATCAGAGTGGCTGCATCTGCCATTGGAAAAATTTAAAAGTGGTATCAGTCCAACCAATGCAGAGATGAACCACAGCAGTGACAAAGGGTTTGTTAAGTACAACAGTTATGCGTTAGAGAAATGGAACTTATTTCCTTGTTCTTAGGAAGGGGAAGCTTATAGCTCCCAGATGGTCCTGTGGAAAACTTGAAATCCAGTCTTTTCTTTTACAATTCTGTTGGTAAGAACTGGTAAAAAGAAACAAATCCTCCACACCAGTACACATGCTTAAATGATTGATTTTTTTTCTCTCTTCCATACAGAAAGTGCTTACTCGGATGCAGCTGTTTGAATAGAACAGGGATGGAGCTTTCTCTGATACGCATGAGGCTGTATTTAGAATTGTGCTGAGTAGTTGTCAGTATATTTCCACCTCCCCTAGTTGAAAAACAGGTCTGTGGCAAAATGCAGTTTATTTCTGGAATCACTATTTAGAGTAAGAAATGTTAAGAAGTATCATTGAAAATACCCTCTCTTTAAAATAAAGAGGAAAACCCTTCATTTACGTAAATCATTAGTGAGAATTGGTTCCAGGATATAGCTCTTCTTCTGAGGCATACTATGTGTTTTCAGCTATGCTGTACCTGCTAGTTGGTCTAATTAATGAGGAATGATTAACATCAAGCAGGTGTCAGGGTAATCTGATACTGATGTAAAACTGTTTGACACTAGAGAAGGGAGTCTGTGTATGCTCTGGTGTTTTGTTCACTGTCTGACTCTAATGCTCTGAGGTCTCTTGATAGAGATAGTCATAGTTTTTTTGTCTTTAATGTGCTTCTCCTGCAGTGACTGGTTTGTATCGTAGTGACACATAGGAGCTTGATTTGTGAACCAGGAACACATGGCATGTGCTAGATGCTGTATGGGAACAGAATAAACACAGTCCTTCTCCTTTTAGAGTTAACTTTAGTTTCAAAATATGTTGTCATATCAGTAGACAGAGAAGATTTTAAAAATGTTTGTAAGTAATAACTAGCCAAGTATTCATTCAGTTAGTGCAAAACACCATTGCCCTGAGTCCATGAAATACTTGTGTTTGTCCTTTTACTGGTCAATATTGAGAAGAGTCTCGCACCATCTTCTGCAGTCTCTCCCATCCGATATTGATACCCCCCATGGATAAGATTCCCCTGTGTCTTCTCCAGGTTGAACAGTTCCAGTTCTCTTGAATTTCCTTGCTAGTTAAGGGCCTGGAGGGCAGGTCTTATCAAGAGTGTCTGAGGGAACGGAGGTTCTTTAGTCTGGAGAAAAGAAGGCTGAGGGGAGACCTTATAGCTCTTTACAGCTACCTGAAAGGAGATTGTAGAGGGGTGGGGGCTGGTCTTTCTTCCAAAGTCACTAGTGATAGGACGTGGCCTCTAGTTGTTGCAGGAGAGGTTTAGCTTGGACATTAGGAAAACTTTCTTAATTGAAAGAATGCTCAGGGAATGGAACAGGCTGTCCAGAGAGGTGGAGTCACCATCTACAGACATGTTCAAAAAACGCGTAGAACTGACACCTGAAAACAGGATTTAGTGGGTCTGGGGAGATTGATTTGATGGTTGGGCTTAGTGACTTGGAGGTCTCTTCCAACCTTGATGATCCAATGGTTCTGTGATTCTGTATGCCAGATGCTTTTGTGCCTTAATCACCTCCATGGATCTTTGTTGGACTTGCTCCAGTAAGTCTGCAGTCCCCCTTTTCTCCCTTACCCTGCTTCCAAATAAATTATTCCTGGGTTTTGAACCAGTAACCAAAAAAGTAAACAGTTGCCAAAACTGTTGTGAAGCCTCTTATTAGTGTGTCTTGAGGTTGCTGTGGGTATTTTTGAGAATTTCTTCTTTTTCTGTTTTAATATATGTGAAGTGTTCTACTAAATATTAATTTTGTTGTGTATTCATGACTGGAAGTCACTAGTTTGCTCTTAAGAGTAAACTTTCGGGCATAGTTGTGAGATGTTAATCATAAAACTTCCTGCATTTTATAATATGTGGAACTTAAATGCATGTATTTGCTTATAGGACTGAAATTCTTGCATGATAATCCACTAAACTATGAATTAAAGAGTGAGCTCAAATGTTTTTAAGCTATGAGACAGCATCCCAGATTTTGGCAATAATGCTGGTTTTGGTTTTGTGAAACTGCTGTTTGTCTTAATAGTTCTCATTCAGGCAACTGTTTCAGTTCTCTAGCCTGTAACATTTAGAAGCACAGAGTTTTCTTCAGTATAATTATGTAGAGTTTAAAAATAATAATTGTTTAAAAAGTTCAGAAGAATTTTTCATACTGAATTTAATGTAAGAAAACAAAAGGAGGAGAGGAGCTGGAAAGGAAATGGGAAGGTAAGTGAACTGAAGGAGAGAGAAGTCTTTCTAAAAGTTTTATCTGTCAGTTTCGTATCAGCTGTGTATGAGAATGACTGGAATTGTGTGCTTTTAGCATATGAAACCATTCCAAAGGAAGTATTCTCTCTTCATTCCCAGTGAAAAAGTTCAGCTCCTGCATTTCTCGGTTGTGTTAACAGGTTAAATATTGCTTTTGCAATTCAGCGTGGACATAACCCGTGTATGTGCTAATAATTTAATAAATGTTGTTTTCTACATCCATCCCTAAATGTGGATCTGCTTTGAGAAAAGGAAGTGACAGCTTTCAGAAAACGAGTCTGGATTGCAAGACGGGTTACAGGTTGGGTAAGTCCTGATAGAGAGTGGAGTGTTTGCCTAGAAACGTGGGGTTTATTACAGTTTTTCTAAACATAATATATGCAGACAGTTTGATTATAGTCCATAAATACTTTGTCTCTTGTACTGTCCTGCTTGCTTTTATGAAAGCTGATTACACTGGAACTCAAGACTTGGGATTTGGTTCTTCTTTGCTTGCTTGGAACTAAGTTGTTTGAATTTTTTTTTACTTTATTAAGAATAAATTTGCCAAAATTCATTATTATTCTGTAGATGTGTTGTAGGAAGCCAATTGCTTTGTTTATGTTCTGCACAACTTCCAAATATGTTTTAGTGATTTTGTTTCATGAGCAGTAGCACAGTTTATTCCAGGGGCTGGAAAGCTGGTGTCTGTAGGGAGCAATTGAATGCTGTAGACATCTTCCAGTAGGGCAGTTTTATATTTAATTTTCTACTGCTTCTGATTTTGCTTGGAGCAGAATTTTGCTAGTACTGATTAATCCAATAGAACTATTGCTTTATTTCAGTCAAGTATCTGTAAAGCTCGAAGTTCTGTGTGCTCAAGGGAACTTGTAAGGTGTTTTCCCACCCATCTGGAAACTCAAGCTCTACATTACCAAAGCATTTAATGCACAGTACAACAATGCTAAACATTTGAGGAGGGGGCACAAAGAGTTCCAACTTTCAGAAATTTCTGTCTTTGAGATCCTCAAGCACAGAAAGCCACTCCAGAAGCATAAATAAAAGGAGCTACTAATACAAAATCTGGCAGCACTGGAAGATACGTCTGTAATTCAGTAAATATTAACCACTGTCTTGACTGATATTTTCATAAAAGGAAAAAACCCACTAAAAACCAAACAAAAAAAAAAGCCACAACAAAAACACAGCCCAAACCCCAGACAAGTTTATGGTAGGGTCTACTTATGCTGCACATAATATATTTGCATCTTTTCCATACACAGCATATGGTAATTATTCAGATTGCAACAGCCAAGTGTTAGGAGCTTCTGTTACTTGTTTCTAAGTATAGCTCACATATAGATTGCTGCGCTGATCAGTTTGATCAAAGTTTTAGTTTTTTCATGCCTCAACTTTCATTATTTAAAATCTGTCCATTTCAGTTTTGGAGAGATGAGTCATTTGCATTTGAACAGTTTGCCTCTAGTTAGTACCCAAATATTTAAAGATAAGCAGAAATCAAATACAAGGAAAATGCATCGTATTTCTTGTAGCTGAAGTGAAGCTTATAGAGGTGAGTGGTAGGATGTTTGTTTTAAACCCAGCCAGAGGGCTTGCTTTTTGTCTCTATCAGGGCTCTGCTGTTATTTTTCTGTGCTGTCCTTTGTTTCCACGGTACTTTATTCAGTAACATTCAACAGCTCCCTTCATAATTTAAAACTATTCCTAATTCTCCTGCTGTATTTCTAGAAGTGGGGTAGTGTATAAAAATAAGATTCTGCAGGCATGCTAATCAAATCTTTTATTTGCATGGTAGTCTATGGATTTTAAAAAGTCTGAGTCAACACTTAGCTACCAGCTTCAAAGGAGAAACATTCATTTTAGATTTAGTAGAGGGTATGAGTCAACTCACTAGCTTTCTGGAATGCGCTTTTTATCAAGGCAGAGCAATGCTGAAGGTCAGGATGTTTTAGAAAATATAGGCTGTATGGATAAGTCGAATGAGCAAATCACAGCCATGTTGAAGTACAGGTCTCTGTGGAGGAATGCAGAGCTTTAGGTTCCTGGGGTGAGCTTTTATTAGAATCATCTTAGACTTATACACTAATGTGAACTCACATCCAGTTTCCAAAACCCCAAATAATTAAAAAAGGAGCAGTCCTGTGCAGAAAGTTCCCTGCAGTGGAAGGAAGTAACGTGTGAGGAGCAGAGAAAGGAATCTATTCCATGACAGTGAACTCTGTTTCTGTGTAGTTAACTTACTGATCTTTAAAATGCCAGCCATTGAAAATGCTATATATGCATCACATCTGTGTAAGTATCTAAACATGCAAGGTGTGATGTGTAAATCGTTATGTAAAATACATATAATGCATATAGCAATTTTGTCTGCCACATAAAGAAAGCAGCGCTTAATGCATCAATGCATCGTGGTATTTTATTTTGAATACTAACGTGAGAAGAATGCATCAATCCTTAGCTTTCTTGCCACACTGAGGGCTGTTTCCCAGTTTGTTTACTCAGTACCTTTACAGATAGTTCCTCACTACCTTGGGCAGAAGGCTCTGTCTCATGGGCCCAAGTTAGTTACAGAGTTACAGAATTGAGGCTGGAAAAGACCTCTGAGATAATCAAGTCCGGCCTATGACTTAACATCACCACAACCTAGACCATGGCACTAAATGCCACACCCAGTGCTTCCTTAAACACCTCCAGCGATGGCAACTCCACCACTTCCCTGGGCAGTCCATTCCAGTGTCTGATCACCCTTTCTGTGAGGCAGTTGCTGCTCATAGAACTGCTGCAAAAAGAGGTTTAGATGTGCTTCAAGCAATATCTTTCAGTATTGTACAATCTTAAAGAAGGACACTTCAGAGAACTCAAGCTCATAGCTCACTTTAAATAACTTACCGTATAGTTACTGGGCAGATCAGAGACACAGCATGGTAGGATGGTTAGAGCAGGAAAGGGGTTACCCTATAGAACTCAGGCAGCAGAGAAGATCCCAGTGGAGGGTAAGAACAGCAGATTTGGTCTAGAATAGGAGACCTGAAACAAAGAAAAACAGTGAGGTGGGGAAAGGGATGCATTAGCACTGCATTATAGCAGTGCCCATTTCAGTCAGACATTGCATGGAAGAAAAAGATAAACTAATGTCTCTGGCGAGGAAAGAATCTTGACAGAATTCTTTCTGTGGTGCCAACCACAGCGGAGGATGAACCTTTGTTGGGTATAGTTACATCATGCACATTCTGACCTACAGTATAGCTTGATCTGAGAGAACTGTGGGTAACAATATTGGAGAAATCCACTCTTATTTGCAATCAAAAGTTTCTTATAAAATTTTCTTTATTTCCATCACTTTGATATAAGGACTTTTATTTGCATGAACATGAACTTAGAAAAGTGTTGGGTAAAGGACACACTGTATTTTAAAACCAAACAGTAAACCACCCCTCCAATTCATGTATTCGCACAACTTTTGACGTCCCTATTAAAATGGATATAAACCTGGCTATATCTGTGTTTTGCACGGATTGTCGTTTCCACAAGAGGACGATAATCGTACAAATTAAAGGTTAACTTCTAAATTAGTGTAATAACTCTGCTAGTTCTTGAGGAAACAGAGTATGCTTTTAGGACCTGTGTTGTGCATGTAATGAACCAAGCAAAGTTACCTGCAGCTTGAGTAACAAAATCTTTTGGCTACATTTGGCTTCTCAGGCAGCATTTCATAACTCTAATTAATAGAAACATGTATTAGCCAGTGATATGGTGACATCTGAGGATAATCATACTAGTATTCACAGTAAAATGGACTTAAAAGAACTTCCTGAAATGACATCAGGTACCTTATGCTCATTTTCTTTCAGTACTTTGTCCTTCAGGAATAATTTTTAGTTCATTTCATAATTAAAAATGATTCTAATCGAGCTGTTGTAAATGTGTTGTACTAGAAGAGCAATTAAAACCTTGGCAGCAGAGGATGTTCTTCCTTGATAAAGGCACGTATGACTTCCAGGGCATTTTTCAGTTACTTCTGCAATTTTCTGGATTTCCTTTTTTTTTTTCCCTGTAACTGTTCAGGCACCAGACTTTAATTTGTACATACCAGGTAAAAGCTAACTTACAAAAGAAATAATCTGCTGTGTGGAATTTAACTTCTTGTCTGTGCAACTCAGGGATCAGGTTAGGAAAGCAAAAGCATGGAGATAATTGGATCTAACAAGAAGAGTTAAGGACAATAAGGAAAATTTCTATAGGTATGTCAGTGATACAAAGAAGCGTGTAGGTCCACTCCAGAAGGAAATGGGAGAGCTGGTCACCCAAGATGCAGCGCAGGCCAAGGTACTCAATAACTACTTTGCCTCTGTCTTCACCGGCAAGGACTCTGATCACGGCCTCCATGTTACAGAGACCAAAGGCAGGGACTGGAAAAGGGAGTATCCCTCCACTGTAGACAAAGAGCAGGTTCAAGACCACCTAAATAAACTGAAGGTGAACAAGTCCATGGGATCAGATGGGATTCATCCATGGCTCCTGAAAGAGCTGGCAGATGAAGTTGCAAAGCCACTGTCCATCATATTTGAAAAATCGTGGCAGTCTGGTGAAGTTCCCACTGACTGGAAAATGGGAAACTTAACCCCCATTTTCAAAAATTGAAAAAAAGAAGACCCAGGGAACTACAGGGCAGTCAGTTTCCCCTCTGTGCCTGACAAGATCATGGAGCAGATCCTCCTGAAGGCTCTGCTAAGGCAAGCAGGTAATAAAGGGGTGATTGATGGCAGCCAATATGGCTTCACCAAGGACAAGTCTTGCCTCACTGACTTGGTGCCCTTTTATGATGGGGTTACAGCCTTGGTGGACACAGGCAAAACAACAGACCTATGCAAAGAATTTGACACTGTCCTGCATGACATTCTGATATCTAAACTGGAATGATATGGATTTGATGGATGGACCACTCGTAGAGTAAGGATCTGGCTAGATGGTTGCACCCAAACGGTTGTGATCAATGACTCAGTGTGATGAGGGGGGTTCCTCAAGGGTCAGTACTCAAACTAGTGCTA
This sequence comes from Rhinopomastus cyanomelas, assembly GCA_013400115.1. Taxonomy (NCBI): domain Eukaryota; kingdom Metazoa; phylum Chordata; class Aves; order Bucerotiformes; family Rhinopomastidae; genus Rhinopomastus; species Rhinopomastus cyanomelas. The sequence continues at coordinate 402,812 of VXBP01005054.1, read as the reverse complement.
TTTAACATCTTTGTTGGTGACATGGACAGTGGAATTGAATGCCCTCTCAGTAAGTTTGTTGATGACACCAAACTGTGTAGTGAAGTCAACATAGCGGAGGGAAGGGAGGCCATCCAGAGGAACCTTGCCAGGCTTGAGAAGTGGGCTCTGCAAACTTCATGAAGTTCAGCATGGGCAAGGGCAAGGTTCTGCACCTGGGTCAAGGCAATCCTATGCATGAACACAGACTGGGAGGAGAAAGGATTGAGGACAGCCCTGAGAAGAAAGACTTGGGGGTGGTAGTGGAGTAGAAGTTGAACAGGAGTCATCAGTGTGTTCTTGCAGCCCAGAAAGCCAGCCATGTCGTGGGCTGCATCAAAAGCAGCAGTGGCAGTTGGCCCAGGGAGGAGATTCTCTCCCTCTACTCTGCACTGGTGAAACACCACCTGGAGTCCTGTGTCCAGTTCTGGAGTCACCAGCATAAGAAGGACACAGAGCTCCTGGAAGGTGTCCAGAGGAGAGCTACTTGAATGATCAGAGGGCTGGAGCACCTCCCCTATGAGGACAGGCTGAGCAAGTTGGGGTTGTTGACCTGGGGAGAAGAGGGGACTCCCAGACTTTCTAGCAGCTTTCTGATCAATGAAGTGTGTTACAAGAAAGCTGGAGTAGGGCTTTTTACATGGATGGTAGCAAAAGGACAAGGGGAAAGTGTTCCAGACTTGAAGAGGGATGATTGAGTCTGGATGTGAGGAATAAATTCTTCCCTATGAGGGTGGTGAGATGCTGGAACAGGTTGCCCAAGGAAATTGTGGCTGCCCCATCCTTGGAAGTGCTCAAAACCAGGTTGGATGGGGTGCTGAGTAACCTGATCTAGTGAAGGTGTCCCTGCCTCTGCAGGGGTTTGGAACTGGATGATCTGTAAGATCCCTTCCAACCCAAGCCATTCTATGATTCTATGAACTCCAGAGCTGAAAAGCGCTGCTTGATCCACAGCAGATACACAGAGGTCACTCCAAAGTGTAATAATGTAAGTGGGGATCAGAGCTGTCTGTCATTGGCAGTCTGCACTTTCCAGGGAGGAACTCGTACTGGAAAAGTTTAAATATTTCCACACTTCCTTTTTACCCTTAACCTATCTTCTGGTTTTGCAGGACCTTTTTCTGTGGAATGTGTGTCTGTACTCTGCTCATGGTCGGTTCTTTTTTAATACTGGTGTTCTGGAGTGGCTTCTGACAGAGCTTGTTGCATCTAGCAGGAGGTGGTTTACCATGACCTGGTGTTCCTGGTGTCACATAAGGAACAATTGCCTGAAGATGTGATGCAGGGTAGCTTTGATCCGTGACGTGATTCAATACAGCATAACAGATTGGCAGTTGTCCTAATTTCTTTAGCTCTGGTAATGTCAGAGGTACCAGTTAAAAGTTTATTATCATTGATTATTAATAGAAACTTGCAGATATGAAGAGGAGCAGCAAAGGTTTCTTGCCGTTCAATGTTCATCCAGCAGGATGTCATGCCAGGTGATAGATCAACTTTGTGTGCAGGGCAAATCCCATCTGTCATGCCCATGCACTGAGTCATTGCTTAATCTCTGAAGAAACCAGCTTTCCTAAGCAGAAACTGTCTAAACACAGTATTCCAGAAATTGAATTCTCAGGTGTGGAGCAAGTATAGAAGATACTGTTTTAATGTTCAGTTTTAGAGATAAAAATTATTTGGATTATTATATACTGCAGAGGATCACCCTCAAAGCTTCTGTTTTGCTTGGTATTGTTTTTTTATGACACCTAGTGATTGTCACATCTTTGTTTTAAAGAAAGATATTGTTTGTGCCTGACAGCTCTCAAATTTCTCTGGGCTCTTGCTGTAAAACACTCATTAATTCCCTAAATAATTTTTGTGCAGAATCCTTGTTACATTTTCTTCAGAAGTGTTTTTCCAGTAGCAAACATGCTTTCAGTGGTAGAAAAGGAATGCTTGATTTTGGGGAATAGTGAATTTTCACAGGTTGGGGTAATAATTTCTTTTTGTAAGCTCTAAAAATGGAGTTGAAGTGTTAAAAAACAAGCTACAAGGCACAGCCAGTTTTCGGTTATATTCAGAATGTTCTGTTACAAATGATGCAGCTAGATAACTGCTTTTCAATTAGGGCATTTGTGCCAGTGATGATTATTGCAAAGCATCATTAGAATCTTAGCAACTGGAGCAGTGTCCTAATTGAGGCCCGAGATGCAAAAAGTGCTTGAGAAACATGATGCTATAGGCTTGCAGTCATATTTTAGAACTTCATTGTCAGTGGATAGAGTTATGCTGTCCTTCTCACAGGCACTCAGAGTATTGGACATCATCGCTGCGTGAAGTGTGTTACATTAATAAATAAAGGGATATTTACATCAGAGGACTCATGTGCCATTGGCCTTGGCCTCCTGAGCACACTGCTGGCTGATGTTCAGGCAACTGTCAGTCATTACCCCCAGATTCTTTTCCAGCCACACACCCCCAAGTCTGTAGCCTGCTATGGGTTTGTTCTGACCCAAAGGCAGGACCAGGCACTTGGCCTTTTTGAACCTCATACAGTTAACCTTGGCCCATCAATCCAGCCTGTCTAGATCCCTTTGCAGAGCTTCCCTACCCTCCAGCAGATCACCCCATCCACCTGTCTTGGTGTCATCTGCTAATATACCAAGGGTGCACTCAATGCCCTCATCCAGATCATTAGTAAAGCTATTAAAGAGCACAGGCCCCAATACTGAACCCTCAGGAATGCCATGTCTGATGACCAGATCTAACTAGATTTAACTCCATTCACCATCGCTTTTGGGCCCAGCCATCCAGCCAGTTTTTTTATACAGTATTTATCCCAGCCTTGTGCCATCAGTTTCTGAAGGAGGATGCAGTGGGAACAGTGTCAAAGGCTTTACATAAGTGCAGACAATGTCCACAGCCCTTCCACCAGCTACCTCAGCACGCCTGTGTGGCTCGCATCTGGCGCCATAGACTTGTAACCTATCTACGTTGGCCAATAGGACACTGATCATTTCCTCTTGGATTATGGGGGCTGTATTCTGCTCCCCGTCTCTGGGTTCCAGGCCAGGAAGCAACTGGTATTCCTAGTGAAAACTGAGGCAAAGTAGGCATTTAGTAGTAGCTGAGCATTTTCCTTGTCCTTGGTCACCAGATCACCGTGCCATTTTCTCTGGCATCCAGTAGAGGATGCAGATTCTCCTTAGCTATCCCTTTTCATCTTTATAGAAATGTTTTATTGTCTTTGATGGTGCTGGCCAGATTCTAAGTTCTAATCAAGCTTTGCCCTTTCTAATTTTCTCCTCACACAGCTTTGCAACAACCTGGCACTCTTCCTGAGTTGCCTGCCCCTTCTTCCAGAGATTATAGACTTACTTTTTCTTCCTGAGTTCCAGCCAAAGCTCTCTGTTTAGGCAGGCTGGTCTTCTCAGTTCATTTTAGAGCACACAGAGTCAGCTTGTTCCCATGCTTCGAAGGTTTTACTCTTAAAGAAAGTCTAGCCTTCATTAACTCCTATGTCTTTTAGGACTGCCTCCCAGAGGACTCCCAAGGGTCAACCAGTCTCCTAAACAGGTCAGAGTGTGACCTCTGGAAGTCCACTGGGGGAGGAAAATGCAGTAACTGTGCTCCCAATCCCTTGACCAGTTGACCCAAGGCCTTGAAGTGTGTTTTGACTGCCTGCTTCTTATTTCTAGTTTGTCCCTGCTTACCTGAAAAGTCAATAATGGATAATAACTGAGGGCCATGCCAGGGTAGGAAGCTTTCTTACCATGTGTATAACCCAGGCCCTGGGGAGGCAGCAGACTTCTCCTAAGAAGTGAGTCAGGTCTGCATATCAGGCCTTGGGAATAGCTTACAACAATGACTGTTCTCTTTTTCTTGGTGGAAGCAATTCTCATGGTGGGCTTCCTGAATCTCAGGAACTCTTGTAAGCCAATCAATTAGTCTTCCTCGTTGACCATTTCCACTTGCAGGGCATCATTGCTCTTCTGCAAGGGCACTTGAGAAGGTGGGGACGTAACTGAGGCAACACACCTACTGCACTGGACAGGATCAATGGCCATTGCCCCAGTTTCTCCAATCACTGTGGTCAATAAGATGGAGCAAGGACAGGGAGCCCTTGTATTGCGATTTACACTTGTGTTTAAAACTGTGTGCTTTTGTAGGCTCAAGTGCTTTTCAGAGACAATCTATGTGTATACATCAGAATCTGTATCAGAACCCCATAATTAATTTTTTTAAATTGAAGAAATCTTGTAGCTACAATAATAAATCTAACATTATCTCTTTGCAGCAGGGTTTTCTGAAAAGTTCCTTCTGTTTTCTGTACCACATATCTACTCAATTTCTCTCACACAAGCAGGATGTATGAAATACAATACCTGGCATTTTAATCACAAAAAAGTGATGCCATTAAAAGCCTTATTTAGTTGTTTACACGTGTCTTTGTGCAAGAATGTCAGAGAAACTCTCTTTATGGACTTAATTCTTTTTTTTTTAAAGTCAGATACAGTTTTTTCAGTTTGAAGGTGTCTCCTGCGGTTTGATCCACATGAAGATGTGCCCTGCCAAATCAGCTGTGAACGTTAAAGAACTAGAGTGATAATATCTGAAACAGGAATGTTCCTTTGCATCTTCAGTGGTGTCTTCATTCTGTCCAGGATGCTTACAAAGCAAAAGGGAGATTTCTACCCTTTTTATTGAATTTTCTGATTTATGGGTTCCAATTCTAGTGCTGCCTCTGTGATGTCACAGCCACGCCTGCTTCAAAGCTTACCAAAATGGAAAGACAATATTAGAATCTCATCTCTGTATGCGTGACCTGATTCATACCTTCCTATCACGTAGCCTTCATTACTCCTCTCTTCTGTGTTTCTGTCTTCCCTGTTTACCTTGGGTAGGCACCAGCTAATGGTGACCTGAGTAGGGCATACGCCCCCAGACTGGAAAATGGAAGCCAAGATAGAAGAATTTATGTAGTTGCTGAGAAAGCAGGTGAGTGGAGAGAGTGTTTCTACTTCACACATCATTTAACAGTCAAGGGGAGGAGAGGTTATTTTCTCTACTGACTTAGTTTTGCCTGGAAACGCAAGTCTGTGTAGGGGGCTGTGAAATATGTTAACTGGAGCCATTCAGTCCGCAGGGAAACTTGGGGCTGGTAGGTGAGGTTGTATTTTTAGTTCCTCTCGTGTGTTTCATTATCTGTTGATTGCATGAACAGCTGCTTTCCCTGGGGTGTGGAACTACTTGCTGTTTTGAATTTGAACAAAGTGGCTGTATGTAATTTTTACAAGTCATAATATAAATTAACCACATCAACACCATGTATGCAGTTCTCTAGCAAGTTTACATTTCTGTGATCTTGTTATTGGAGATAATGCTACCATTAACACCTTTTAACTTGCCATGCAGTTATTTAGTCCAATAATTTCAGCGTAAAAGCAGCACCAGATAGGAAAAGAACTGTTCAAAAAATTGTCTGCAAAAGATATAAGTAGTAGTGTCTTCTTCCTTTCTATATAAGCTGTAATATATTCTTCTTGCTAGAGTGACAGGAATTCTGAAATAAATACATACATTTCTTCCAATATAGCTTGCTGTAAGTTATAGGATGTTTGTGTGTGTTTAATCTCTTTGAATTTTGGTAAAGTCCTGCTCTTTACTGTTTTACTGGTTCAGACGTTCCTTCCAAACAAACTTTGCATTAATCAGTTTTGGTTAAATTTGGGGTTCAAAAAGAAATGCTTGTTCTTCCATGGTAGAATAAAGGCACTTGATCTGTCTGTAACTCATATCAATCATTATTTTATATACTTACTTAAGTTTACCTTTTATTAATCTCACTTCTGAAGTAAGGTCTGCTGCTCTCTTACTGCTGTTGAGTATTTCCAGCCAGTGCAGCAGGTACAGGTATGAGACTTTTCTATAATGCCATGAACATCATCCTTATTCTAAATATTTTACCTGAGTCCTGTCCAGCAGATCATGGGATACTAGCTGAAATGTAGTCTGTGAGAGCCAAGTAATCTGAATCTTACAGAGTAGAAAGCAAAAGTTTTCAGGTTTATATCAGAGAAGCACTTAAAGATTTGATGTGTCTGACTTTTTAGTCCTCAGATTATTTTAAAGGAGTCTATGGAAGATGACTGAAAACCAGATTCATCTAAGTTATAGTGCTGCCTCTGTGTGTGGCCTTGCCAAATGGATGGAGAATTCAGCAATAATTATTATGTGGCCTTGCAGAGGGATGTGCTGGACTCTCAGCCTTTCCTTTCCTCATGCCAGCCCTCATCAGATATTTCTCTGGCTGTTGCTGCTCTCTGCCTAAACCAGTTGGTAAACTGTTAAATGTTTCTTCTCTGCCCTCTCATACACAGCATGTGATGTATTGGTGTGTACCAGGGCCAGCAGCAGCAATGGGAGCGCAGGGCAGCAGGTGTGCTTGGCTGAACGCTTGGCTGGAAGATGGGAACGGCTCAGCATGCAGCTGGCAGCGGGATTTTAGGAGGTACCATATGTACAGAGAAGCTTGCAAGAAACAGCAGAGCAAATTTTGATTTGCATCACACCAAAGATCTATTTGCTTGACTCTCCCTCTCTGATACTGTTGATCCAACTGGGATTTTCCCTGTCCCAACACAATATGTTTCCTTATTGAGAGATCACTCGTATTTTTGTAGGGAATAATGTAAAGATAAACATAGAAGACGTGAAGGATTTAGAGAAGGATTCAAAGTCATGTAGAAGGCGCTTAACAAGATTGGATGAAAATATCAATGTCTCTTCCTATTTCTCTTAGAAGAGACACTGTTTAAGGATTTTTATACTGCTTTTTTTTGGTTTCACAAGGCTAAATGGATTGTTGGATTCTGTCTCTCCCTCAAATTTGATTAGAATTGCCCATAAAGCTAAACAAGGTTTAGGAGTGAAGGATGATAGCACAAACCTCGCTTTTATGAGAAACTGAACTAGCTTTTTTCAGTAACACAGGATTACAGAACATTAGAGATTGGAAGGGACCTTGAAAGATCATGTAGTCCAATCCCCCTGCCGCAGCCGGATCACCCAGACCAAGTCACACAGGAACACCTCCAGGCAGGTTTTAAATGTTTCCAGAGAAGGAGACTCTACAACCCCCCTGGGCAGCCCCTTCTAGAACTGGACACAATATTCCAGATATGGTCTGACCAGGACAGAGTAGAGGAAGAGGAGAACCTCTCTTGATCTGCTAACCACTCCCTTCTGATCCACTCCAGGATGCTGTTGGCCTTGGCCACAACGTGCTGGCTCATGCTGATCCTGGTGTCCGCCAGGACCCCCTGATCCCTTTCACCTATACTGCTCTCCAACAGGTCAGTCCCCAACCCATACTGGTACCTGGGATTGTTTTTGCCCAGATGCCAGAGTCTACTCTTGCCCTTTTTATAGTTCGTTAAGTTTCTCCAGGCCCAGCTCTCCAGCTTGTCCAGGTCCTGCTGAATGGCAGCACAGCCTGCCCCATCATCCAGTCCACACTGCCTCAGTTTGGCTGCAAGGATGCTGTGGGACACCATGTCAGATGCTTTACTGAAGTCAAGATAGACCACATCCACCGCTCTGCCATCATCTATCCACCTGGTTATGCCCTCATAAAAGGCTATCAGGTTAGTCAAGCATGACTTCCCCTTGGTGAAGCCATGCTGACTGTCCCTTTTGACCCTCTTGTCTTTGACCTAGTGACAGCATCAAGGATAAATTGTTCCATCACCTTTCTTGGGATGGAGGTGAGGCTGACCGGTCCGTAGTTACTTGGGTCCTCCTTATTACCCTTTTTTGAAGATTGGGCTTACATTTGCACCTCTCTGGATCCCCATGACTTAGAAAAGGTGATGGAGAATGGCCTAGCAATGACTTCTGCCATCTCCCTTAGTACATGCAGGTGCATCCCATCAGGGCCCATGGATTTATGTACATCCAGTTAGCTCATTGTATCCCTAACCCAGTCCTCATCAACCAGGGCAAACTCCTCTTTTGTCCCAACTTCCTCTGGGGCCTCAGCAGTCTGGGGCTTGATATCAGGACAACCATCAAAAGTATAGAGAGAGGCAAGGAAGGTGTTAGAACAATTGTGTATGAGATTTGTCAGTCTAAAAAGAAATCCTGCCTCATACTCTAGGTTTTGTTTTTTTAATTGTAGATCAGAGAGACAAACCTTTAACTAGCAATTAATTTTTTCAAGTGTTTGCCAGGCTACCTGGTACAGTGTAGCTGTTACACACTAGATGGCAAAAGCAATTAACTATACCATGAAATGAATATCTTAAGAACTGTAATTTATATTGGTCTGAGGATGCAGTTGCAGGACATGATATAACATGTATAGTATCTTGCGTTCACTGCTTCGTACTTTGTGACATGAGATTGTTAATTCTGTGAACTGGATGAACTGTATGAGTAAGGCCTTAGCTTTCCTGTTTTAAAATCAGTCTCTCTAAGTCCTTCATAATTTGGTGAATGTGAACATAAAATGCTTTCTATTATTGATACCTGTCATTCAGAGGTGCTGCCTTTTGATACCTTTCCTTACATTTGAGAGTGGTAATATGCCAGTGGTGCCTTGTGACCCAGGGAGCAGGAGCTGTTAAATTCCAGGTTGGTGATTTTGGCACAGCCCATCAGGTGGGGCTGCCTTTTGGTGCCAAAGTCTGGTTTGTGAAGCATCAGCATTCTTTCTGGATATCACATCCAACACAGAGGCCACACAGAGGCCACAGAGTTTCCAGCAGAGATGCAGGGTCAGTATTCTAACAATTACAATTCCCAGGCTTGTCTTCTCCAACGTTGAATGTTAGTCAGTTTCTATAGATTTTCTTACTGTAGTTTAGTTTACCTTCTGAGGTTTCTTATTGGTTGTGCTGTTTGTATTAATCAGCTGTTTGAAATGGTTTTACAATATTTATGGTATTACGGTCACTAAATTCATCACTACATACTTACTCCCAAATATTCTGTGCAGCTGTGAGGAAGACAGAAGCAAGGTAAATAATGCTGGTACTCAGCAGGTAGAAAGATTGGATTCTGCCCCACAAAAAATAATTTAAATGTGAAGCTTGATTTTTCTCTACTGCTAAGTGCTGATGCTAATGGAAGTGCTTGCTTATTTTTAGGTACTTCTGTGCCTAAATGCCTAAGTCGTGGAAATTTAGGCACGATTACCGTGGAAGTCGTGCTACAGTACTGAAGCATGACTGCAGCTCTTTACTAAATATATATTGCACAGAAGAAAGTGCATGTGTTAAGCCTTAGAGATTGGTAGCTTTGAGTGTACTTATATTCAGTGCTCCTAGTCAATGAATTGACTAAATCTGCTTATGCCACTGACTGCGTGTCCTCATCTGTTGTGAGATAGATGGAAATCATTAAAATGAAGGTGCCTCTCTTTCCTGGCTGATGCTTGTGTGCCTCAAGGTGCTTGGCACGTGGCACTGGCTTACTGTCACCTTCCAGCAGTCTGTGCCGCATCACTTTTTGTGCCAGCCAGGCTCTGTATGTGCGAAGCCACACACTGGTAACGTCAGCAAGCATTTTCTTCAGGCATGTGTGGTCCCAAATGAGCGTGTCTGTGACATTCCAGCTCTGAAGCTGTGGCGGCCTTTGCGTTCTGGGCAGTTCTGCGTAGAGAAGCAGAGGGTGTGCCAGCGGCTCCCTGCTCTCATAGGTTACTGCTGTGCTTGCTATGCCTGGTGTTAGCGTGGGCCTTATGCCTTGTTCCACTTGGATGAGTGGCCACCGGCCTTGGCATCAGTATTCATGTGCAGTTAAACTGTGGCAGTTGTGAGAAGTGTAGGAAAGCTGCTGCCTTGATCAAGCTGTTCATTTTCAGAGGTACATGGGAACGCAGGTGATAGATTCTTGTGATTCTGTCTTTTGGGTGTAAGTTGTCTGCAGATAAATTATTATAACAGCTTAGTTCTATATGTGTCATTTGGGCAAAATGACTTTTAGTCAGGTAGCAACATCTTGACTCAGCTGGACACCAGGCGTGTCCATTCTTTGAGCTGGTTGTAGAAGGAGAGCCCATGGCAAGACTTGATCACTTCCCATTTGTTAGAAGACAAGTCTGAGTAAGGTAATAAAATCCCCACATTTTTTATATTGAATTCAGCTCAGAGTTCTATGATTACAATTAAAGGGGGACTATTTTGCATATAAATTAATGATCTGTGGCTGAATGTATTCTGTTGGGGTTTGGTTTTGTTTTTGCTTGATTCTTGAGTTGTAGTCTTCATACATCTATTTGAAAAGTCATGACTGTGCCTTCAGGGATATTAGATTTCCTAGTTAGTCTTTAGTCATCTGTGCACAACTGACAGTAGATTTCTGTGTCTTGACCATGCAGGAACTTTTGGAGAAGGCTGCATGGAATAAAATGTTTTACACCTGTGTTTGCATCCCTATATGAAGTGTACGTGCATAGAAGAGAGTTCTATTAAATTAGACTCTAGTTGGTTTTGTCAGGTTTCGTCAGCTAGGGAGTATGTGTACAGTGAATCAATTTCTGCATGCAAGAGATCATATGTTTCTACAATTGGTGCATTTATTTAGACTGTTGAAATGAGCAGCTTCTTGCAATACTTCTTAAAATATGAGAAATCAGCATGATGTACTCCTGAGATAAATTACTTCAATATGCTCTAAATAGCATCACAAAAACACACAACTATCATGCTCTTGAAATGGAAGATTTCTAAATTGCAGTGTATTGTAGTGCTCGTAAGCATTTGGTGTCACTACAGATTCACTGAACTGGCTACCACTCGTGCAAATAATGACTTGATGTTATTGCAGAATATTTCAGTCAGAAATGCATAAAGCAGCACAACAGTATTTTTGAAAAATCTTGCACCTGGAAATAAAATATTATGTCTTCTTTTCAAAATTCTCAAGATGTTCTTCGTATTAGAAAGTGTCCTTCTAATTAAACCTTAAAGATTGCTTGGCATAAATACAATTTTCTGGTGTGTTTCATTGAAGTGGACCTTTCAGTGTGGCCTTGCTTTTATCTCGTCTCTTAATCAACTTTTACCAAATTCATTCTAAGGATTAAAGAATGTAGAAATATAGAGACAATAATGAAAGCGAATGAGGTTTGACAAGCATCACAGCACCTAGAATAGAATGAGAGAAGGTATGTGAGTCACCATGTTTTACAGACCCACTGGCAATCTTTTATGTTTGTATTCTAAATGAATTGGCACTGTCCTGTGCTCCTTTTCATCGTGCCCCTTTTAACTGCCCTTTCAGTACATTTGTCATTCAGCCTATTCTTTGCTCTGCGCTTTAAATTCCTTGGAGGTTTTTTCTCTCCAGGCTTTCTTACAGTGTCACCTGGATTAGCTTTCCTCTAGTTAAAACCATCCCATTTAACTGTGGCCATAAGCATTAAATCACATGCCAGAGGACTTACCTAAATCCAAGAAGACCCTCATAACTGAGTGCATTTTAAGTTGTTATTTTTGTCTTATTTTGTAAATTTTTTATAGACCAGTGGAGATTTTGTTATTGGTAATTTTAACGTCAAGCACCTTGATTGGAAGGATTTATTTCTTGAATAAGCAGCACATTTTGTGTTTGTGAAACAAGATGAAATACTTGTACGTTTAAATTTCAAATTAGAATCATGTAATCATTCGGATTGGAGAGGACCCTTGGGGTCATTAAGTCCAACAATCAACCTTACTCTACAAGGTCACTCTTAAACCAGATTCCCCCAACACTACATCTAAGCAGCTTCTAAACACATCCAGAGATGGGGACTCAACCACCACCCTGGGCAGCCCATTCCAGTGCCTGACCGCTTTCTCCATGATTAAGGTAAATTCAGGTAAAGGCTGATGAAATTTAGAAGACAATGAGTTGCACTGCTGGCATTATAAGAGAATAATAAATGCTATCTAAGTACTCATTTAATGATTGAGCTTTAGTATCTGGAGTATGCTTCCATTTTGCAATAAATAAATAAAAGATGTTGGTGTTTTAATCTGTACTAAGCTTGGCTTGAAGAAAAGAACCAGCCTTGAGCCACACAGTGTGAACAATTTGAAACAAGGGTGACATTTAAGACTCTAATCATATTAGCACTGTAAGAATGGCACCTGATTTGTGATTCTGTGGTGTGGAGGAGGAATAAATAGCTTGCTGTCTACTGCCCTTTTAGGGTAAAGTAACATGTACTCTTTGGGACAGAGTTTCTCACTGAAAAATGCTGGAAGCCACATGTAGGCGGATAAGGAAGTCAGCACTTTCTAGTGACTCTGTGAGGGGAGGGATAGACATCTGCTTATTTGCCTTCAGCTGTGGAATCTTCTAACATGAGTCTGTTTTTGAAGCCGTAATGTAAATATCGGCAGGGGAAAACGTCGCGAGAAATGGCCTATTTGCTGTGGTAATTCCTTTTCCTTTCTTGCAAAGAGCAGTCTCCTAAGAGTAATGGAAGTAATGAAAAATGAATATTCCTTTTCATGTCTAGATCATGTCTAGATGCACGCCAGAATGCTGGCAAGCCAGCAGCATTGGTGATCCTAAGCATTCTGAAGTAATGAAATCCCTGGAAAAAATGTTACTTTATTGGAATTTAATGACGCTTTAAGATATTAAAGTTATGAGGATGAAGGTACTTGAAGCTGAAAACTTTTTTCATTTTCCTATTTCTGTTTGAAGAATTACTTTTTCCCAAATGTCTTCAGGTATAATGTTTTTTCATATTCCTGGTCTTATCTATTCTAAATTGGTTTCTCATCTAATTTTTTTGTTAACAGTAAATATGCTATTGAGATTGAATATTTTCAATGCTAATGTCAGTAACTGGGAGGACAGCTAAGAGCACTAATGGGTCTGTATATTCAGTTTGGTACTGGATTTTCATTTATCATTCTGCACAGATCATCTGGAGCAGTCGGGGATATCTTCTTTATGTATCGATTGTGTTATTAACTTTCCAGTTAATTGAGAGTTACATTAAGTGTGTTTTGAGGTAAAGAAGAGTCTTGCTGCTGGACAGAGGTTTTTCTTTGGTTGTTGAACTTCTCTGGTGCATTATCACCATCCTGACACAAACTGACCCATGCTGTGCAAGTGTTCATTTGTTTCTTGTGCCAAACTAGCTAAGTGAAGTGCACAGATAGGTGATGGAGTGGGCAAAAAATAGCGATGCTCACAGGATATTCGTAGTTCTCACCTTGAGAGGTTTTTGCCTTCAGCTGAAATACGAAGTCTTCCTCTAATCAAGGTCAGCAATATTGAAGTTCAGTGTGCCAACTTTCTCTTTAATGGTTTTGTGATGTGAACTCCTCTGGTGTACTGAGAGCTGTCTGTCTCTCTCATTAATCAGAATAATACATAAGTGTGCTTTGTTCAAGTTAATGGGATGTGAACATTTGTCAGAAAAGACATATTCATGAGGTGTAATAAATTATTCCACGTGTGTATGCTTAAATGCATGTTGGAACAGGGCAAGAGAGATCTACTATGGCTTTGTTAAATTATGAGTCAGCTATGGCTGGGTTACACATCCTTCTCTGAGACACGAGTAGCATGCAAGTGACTCAGACGCACAGCACTGACTTCTGCAGTGAGTCATGGCTTGAAACAGGAATAGAATCATCTTGATTTGGTATTTTACATAATCAAAATATTTTTTCCCCCATCTGAGAAGTCATTTTTGAAGTAATGCCATTCTTTTTCAGTTGAGACATAAATTTATGTAGTGGGAAATAAATTACCTTTCCTGGGACTGTTACATTGAGGAGGTATTCTGAGTTTTCTTGTAGGCTTCATCATCTTGTTCCCCTGTACGTGCAAAGCTGATATTCTTTTTTTTTTTTTTTTAATTCTATTAATTGATCTGTCTTTTGCAATGGTTCTCCTGCCCTTTCTAGTTTTAATCTGTGAATATAGTATGGTAAAATGCTTGAACCAGAAAGCCTTAGCACATTTATTTGGTTGTCTGGTATTTTTTGGTCTAAGGTACGTGTGCATCATATTAAAACAGATTATGCAGTTGTGTTCTTTTATCTGGCCTAAGGATTGGCTAGCTTGGAAATTTCTTGGAGAGAGTGGGCTCTGCTGTTTGCATGAACTTCTTAAACATACTTCTCCTTTATTTTTTTTCTTTTTAGCTGCTTAGAGAATTTTGTCATATGTGCTGGCAGCTCTTCACATCCCTACAAATAAAGAAGAGTACAACCACAGTCTTAATCTGTATTCAGCTGATAACTGAGATTTGTTTAAAGGGCACTTTATAATGATATTGGAAATTTCATAATGCAGAGTTGTAGGTGATGATAATGCTACTGATGATTCAGAATTAGTCTTTAGCCATCTTACCCTGGGGCATAAAAAAAATGTAATGTTGTTAATCTGCCCTTATTCTGATGAATTCTACTGAGTTTTTCTTCTCCATAGTTTCATTTTAATCTCATATCACAACACTGCAGTAAATGGTAAGACACTGAGAACCTGCATTCTGATGATAAAGGTCTTGAGAGTTGGTGAGCCAGACTGCATTGGAGTAATGGGCGCCTAGCATAAATTTTACTCCAATAAATGTTTTTCTGAAGTTCAGCTATTATAATTAATTCCAACCCATTTGCTATTTATTGAGAATTACAAAATTTCACGGAGTTGGATTTTGTGGATCTCTTTCTATGCTTCTGCGAGATTCCCTGTTGTTGCTCTAATTTAAAGTAGGAGACCACCCTCACTTGTCCCTTCCTGCTTTTTCACTTACAGCACAAATGTACATGGCACAGCAAGAAAAGTCACTAGCATTCAATGCAGTCATTCACCTTGTCTGGATTACCATGCAGTTATGTGGGTGTTGGACTGGTTTGGTGAAATGCAGCTCTGGCCACGGGGAGGGGCAAGGAGGGTTGTGGTTTTTTGACACACAGGGCTCAAATCAGCTTTAAGGGATTCTGTCTTTCTAGACTGTTCTTCTGTGGCTTCCTTCTTCTTGTTTTCCAAGTCTGCTCTTCCAGCACTCTCATCTTTCTTCTCCCCTTTCTTTGAGAAAAAGTTGATATAAAGGCATCAGTAGGTTGAGTTTAGGAAGAGTCCCTGTTTCCATACTGGTACTTTTCTTCTAATCTCACTCGTCAGTTTACTGTAAATTACCTTGTCCTGCATCCTGTTAACATTGTGGTTTCCAGTGTCAGGTTTGTGTGGACAGTCAGCACATTTTCACTGACTGGTAGCACACACCCATGTGTTCTAAAGTGAATTCCTTTAGAAATGTGAAGCCTGGGAAAACTACAATTAAGCTTTCTGTAGAAAGCTATGAATCTCTGTCATAACAGGTTTAAAAAAAAAAGCCTGGTTGCTGAGCATATTTTTGCTCTGTCTTTATCTGGCGGTTGAGCAATAGCCGATGGAATGGTTGTTAACATTAATGGCTTCGTTCTGTTAATTGATCTGTCCTCTTGGTGATGGTTTGCAAAATACCACATAATCAGTGATTCTTGATTCTGATACTCGTGCTCTTTAATAGAAAGTCAAGTCTTTACAGAGTGAGTGAAGGAGTTGTGTCTTTTTGCAGACCTGCAAACACATGCATATATATAGATATGTATATAATGTATAGGCATGCATGGGCATACACCCACCACTTTAGGGTAGACATCTGCTGTTGAAGCAGTTAAAGTAAACATGGAACAGAAGGACCACAAAGAAAGGTGAAGCCCACACAACCATCACAAAATTATTAGCACAGTTTTTTGCTTTGCTGACCATGCAATGAGGATGAAAACAATAAACATCTGAAAAAGCCTGAAAAAAAAATAGAGAAGCTGAAAGGAAATAGAATCTGAGAAGGGAAAGAAAATTGGAAGTATCTGGTAGTGACTCTACTGAGTGGAGGAGGAGGGAGCTCTGGTTTAACTGACTAGGAAGAGAGCACATAGGAGTCTGTATGAGGAGCATACAGGAAATGTTGGCTTAGTCCATGTTTAACTTCAAAGCATAAATGCAAAGGTTCTGTATCAAGTAGCTGATTTTGTCATTGGGAGACTCAACTCTCTCAGACCAAATAAATGTAAAAGATCCTGAAAACATCCCTGAAATATCCCTGAAAAGAAGAACAGGTTTTTTTGCTGTGTGCATTTCATGCCTCTTCTTTTTGAAGCAATTTCAAATTCATCAGATATGTTCATGGCAATCAGAACAACATGTTTCAGGAGGATGGAGGACTGAAACAAACATTCGTATCTCATAGAAGAAACTTAACAGTGCTGAATTGTGTCCTTGCTGATTTCTCTCCTTGCTGTTTTCGAGTGAGATCGCACTGAGATTTAGTTAGAGCCGAACAGTAGTCAGAGCATGGCAGCTGTTCAAGTCACAGCCAAGTCTGTCTGACAGTTGCTTTTCTACACCTTCAGAGAAACCAACACAATTTACTAACCATCCTAATATGAGCGCTCAAGATTTTCTTGCAAGCTGCTTTTTTTTTTCCAGCTAAGATGACAGCTGTTGTAATCAATAAGAACCTCGGCTCTCCTTTCAGATAAGTAAGCTTTGAAGGGAGTCAAAAGCATGCAGTGAATAGAATCACAATCAACTTTTTTCCTTTTAGTATGTTTATCTTAAAATTTAGGGTTCTCTTGAGCCAATCTTGTGATTTTTATCAGGCCTGTGACTCAGACTTGAATTTATTTTTTTTTTAATTTTAAGTTTTGGCTCTAACAGATTTTGTCTTCCCACAGACTACCTCCCATCTGTTCAGGGTAATGGGTTTTCTGCCTATAGTCAGAAAGGACCATATTGCGGGATTTGAGTGAGAAACCGTACCTCAAGAAATCAACTAATCTTCAGAGTCTACTTAAACTTGGTTGCCAGGACTACTCTGTTCCAGACAAATAGGATAATAAATTTGAGATCCTCGTGCAGAAAAATGATAACTGTAGTCTGCCTACAAGAAGAGAAAAAAGATGTGTGATAATGAAACGTAAACGTTGTATAAACATTGTGATGGAGAGGTGTTCCAGCTCACAAGTCTTCAATATTGGTGGGAGGTTGGGTGGGAAGAAGGGAAAAGGAGTAAGTGAGCGTGAAGCCAGGGATGAGACAGAAAGTTGTAATAGACTTTATAAGTGAATAGGACAAAAAAACAAGACTCAGTAAAATGTAAATTGAGTGATGCATTTTATATTGTTTTATATTAGAACTGAGAATCGAGGTATCATAATATTGTAGTTTCAATTAAGCCTTTAAAAGAACTGCTTTATTCAAGCTGTCACATCAGATGAGATGCTCAATATATGGTGATTAATGTATCAAGCGTGGTTGGCCACTGTGTTCGAAGGCTGGATTTTTAGAAAGCAGTAACTGGGAAAGATCTGCATTTACTACTTCTGTTCCTTTGTAAATCCTCTTCATTTGCTCTGCAACACTCCCTGCTCGTTTTTAATTTCCACCTTGACAGTGGAAGTATGGAGTTCTCCGATGGTTTTTTCAGTCTTCCCGTGTTACTTCAGGTGGCTTTGGGCTGTTGCTTATTTGTGCTGATAAGAGTTGATACTTGAATTCCCATTCTGTCAGGATTTTAAGATTCAGGGGAAGAGACATGGAGCAAGGCTCTGCTGTTGAGTATTCCTGTTTCTTTGCCCACTTTGGTTATTGAAAGAGAGCATTTTGGCTTAGGTTTTTAGTAAATGGTGTTACATTTGTTGTCAAGGAGGCATGTGAAACGTGTTCTGTGTGATAGGAAAGGGCAGCATAGATAGAAGTTACCCAGCCAGGGGTATGAGCTCTGGAGCAGTAGGGTCTGTATGTCCAGTGGTGCTGGAGCGTGTTGCAGATGTTGCAGATGCAATAAAGGCTACGAGACATCTTTCGAAGAAAGGGAAATATGAAGTCCTGCCACTTAGTTGCTTCCTCAGCAGCGAAGTGCAATAAACAGTCCAATTTGTGACAAGACTGTGGAAGGGTTTCCAATGCTTTTTTCTAGCTGGGAATTGTGTAGGTTTGAACATACAATAGTGATCCTCTGTTTTCTGGGGTCACTCCTAAGGAAGTAACACTGCACTGGAAAGAGCAGCTCACCTGAATTTGTTCCCTTCTGAGCAGGTGCATTTGAACTATAGCATTGTGAAATGCTTTCAGATACCTGTCCTGCATGAAGGGGTGTGTGCTGATGTAGTCTCAGGGGAAGTTAGTAAAGGGAGGTGAAGGGGAATAAGGGTTCAGTCATCAGCAGCATCTGTTTCCTCTCTCTGTGCTTTCTGCTGCTGAGGGTTGTTGTGAGGATGAGTCACAAGTCTCTCACTGTGATGGGAAAGAAGGACTTAGCTCTCATACATATTATGAAAACTAGCTAGTTTTGCATAGTTTTTAATTACCTAATGATAAACTGGACTAAAAGCGACAAGTCCCGTTCTTTCTTCCAGCCGAATGATGCAGAAAAACCCAGTAAACACAAAGTGGTACTGAGAATTTCCTGGTTTTCTTTGTTTCACAGTTTTTGACAGCTAGACCTATCCTGTACTCCTTTCTGAGCACAGGGCTGCAGCTGTCCTTTCTCCCTAACCATACTTGTCAGGTGGTCAGTTTGGTTTGAAACTGTGTCCCATCCAGGAGACCAGCAGGGTTCTTTCTTCCACATGTGACACGACCTTATGCATCGTATATTCTGTGCTGGGACAAAGAAAACTTCAGGGACTCTAATCTGGCTGCTGTGACACCTACTCAATAATTAGGACATAATTATTTAAAGAGTTATTGAAACCAATTTCAGTCATTGCCAGCACTGTATCCGTATGTCTTGGGAAGAACTGCACCGTAGCTTGGGATATGATATGTTCATTTGCTTAATTGTAACCTGAGGTACAATTGAGAAAATGTCTCAGAAGCTTTCCAGAAGCAGAATTACAGTTCATGGTAGGTAGCAGAGGTAAATAGAGGGAAATGACTGTTCAAATTACTTTTAGTTGCTCCCAACTTGCATTTACGGTGGTCAATATTTCAGTTGAGAATTAAACCACCCTTACTTCTGAATTAATACGTTCTGATCGACGAAATGGTGAGTGCTGCAAACTGGAGTGGGGTTTTTTTCCGCCTTTCTGCAGCGTGATTGCTGTGGCGCTGCAGTTCCCGCGGAGGATGCCCAGCAGGTGGCAGCTCCTGACCAAGCTGTAGTGGAACCTGGTCTGGCTCTCTGCTGATGAGGGGACACTTTCTGCAGCAGCTCTGATTGATTATTCTGTAAACACTGACATTGCAGAACTTAATCTTGTTGTGATCTGCTTTCCTTTTCCGGAAAAGTAGTGAAAGTGGGAATCCTACTGAAATTCAGTTCAAATTGCTGAAGGTACAAAATAACATCAAAACAAGTTGACTTTTTGTCTTAGGAAATCCTGACTGAATGGATAGAATTTGAGATGAATCTTGAAGAAATACCCATAATAATGACAGCCTTTATAAGATTGGTTTTGATTGCCCTTAAGTCTTCATGAAGTAGGTCCTTATTTCATAGAATCACAGAATCATTAAGGATTGGAAGGAAACTCGAAAGATCATCTAGTCCAATCCCCCTGCCACAGCAGGATCACCCAGACCAAGTCATACAGTCAGCCTGGGTTAGAAGGGACCACAGGATCATCCAGTTCCAACTCCCCTGCCATGGGCAGGGACACCCCACCCTAGATCAGGCTGGCCAGAGCCTCATCCAGCCCAGCTTTAAACACCTCCAAGGCTTCCACCACCCTCCTGGGCAACGACTGTTAGTCGTTGTTACAGCTGTATTATCAAAAATTGGGAACCACCAATAAGAAATTCTTAATAAAAACCCCAAAGTGGTACCTAGGATTCCATCTACAACTCAACGGTGTGCTTGTCTTTTGAATTGCCTGCTGGGCAGTGGAATGTGGCAAGTAGTTCATGAGAATGTGGAAACTCGGACTACAGCAGCCGAAGTTGAATTTGCCGGACATGAGCCTAATCAGGTTTGTTGTTGAGTACTGTAGCCACTAGATGTTGTTACAGAGAAGAAATATAAGGACTCTGGGTGATGTGAATGAACAACTGCAGTGGTTTAGGCTGGACCAAAGAGAGAGAATACTGACTAGAAGCGTAGCCATCAACATTTTGCTGATTTGCTTGAAAAAAATGAGTAGTCACATCTGCAAATGCTGGTGACTTTTCTTTTGATTGTGCTGTTTGGAGTTTAGCGATTATTTGCTCATTTTGGTTTTTTCTGGGTTTTTTTTTTTTTCCCTAGTTCACAACTGAAAAAAGAAGGTTTTTTAAGAAGAAACTGGCAGTCTGCCACTATGTGGGAGTCTGAGACGAGAGTTGTCTCAAAGCAGTTGCTGGTATAACTGCAGACTAATTTGTGCCAATGCACAATGACTGTAGCAGCCTTTCTTTCTTAAGCAAATTAAACTCGCAGTATGGATGTCCTGAGTCTCTGAGTCTGAAAGATTTTCAACACATCCTGACTTTTAGTCCCAACAGGCCTTATTGTGGACTAATTAAGAAAATATTATTGCTCTGAATGCTGTGATTTGTTCATGTTTTGTTTACTCACCCAGACGATTATCCTCACCCAGAGTCATAAATTCACTGGCAAAAACACTCAGCAATAACTAGTTGCAGGTTTTGGTTCTTACATAACAAGGGCTTGCACACGCCTGCAATGGTGGTCTTTGCCAAATGGCAGGGTCTTCATGGAAAAAGTACTTCTGTCTTTTTCTTTCCTGACTCCTATCCAAATGAATTGGTGCCATGGACTGCAGACTTGTGGTTGCCCAAAGATCCCTGAGCAGAGAGGTGACTAGTAGCATAAGCCAACCACTTCCCGTTAGGGACTGAGGTAGGTGGATGTGCTCCTTAAAATGTTGTGTAGGGCTGGATTTAGTTCATCTCTTGAGTGTCCTTGACTAACACGCTGTACATTGCCAACTAAATTCAGAGCAGTCTTGTCACAGTACAGCTCCTAGAAGTAAGATCTGCTTGAAACAACAACCTCTGTTATTGCGTGCGAAAGAGAACAGGTCCTGTTCTCACCCATTAGGCCCTGGGAAAATTGGTTCCACAGGTGGTAGTTGTTCCATTATGAAATTACAACAGCTAGTACTATGCTTTAGTATATGACACAAGAGGGAATGACTTCAAATTGCACTGGTAGAAGGTTAGACTGGACATTAGGAAAAATTTTTTCACAGGAGGAGTAGTCAGACATTGGAACAGGCTGCTCAGGGACGGGGTCATGTCACCATCCCTGGAGATGTTTAGAAGTTGTTGAGATGTGGTATTGCTTTAGGGGTGAACTTGGTAGAGTAGGGTTGATGGTTGGACTTGATGATCCCAAAGGTCTTTTCCAACCTGAATAGTTCTGTGATTCTATGTCAGATGAGACTGCTGCTTACGTCTTACTTGTTTCATGACTTACACTACCATTTCTCGACAGGGTATCTCATATTTTACAGCATGTAGTTGTAAAAAAATAAGTAGAAATACTGTGTTCCGTGGGCAGGGGCAGAGAGGCTGGAACACATCTCCATGTTGGGCAGTCACCTCTGCTCCTCACAGTGGTGAAGTGGTGCTAGCCAGCCAGCCAGTGCTTTGGGCTGCTGCAGGACTTGGCTACACAGCCTCATCAGAAGATCTCTGCTCAGAGGACTGGGACACTGCTGGGTTTCAGAATCCCAAACCCATGGCACCAAGGTACTTTGCATAAAGCTGAGTGATACCTGAGCGTATGCAAACCGTGCATGGAAGAGCAGTTGTACACCAAACACTGGGAACAGTGTGGGACTTGTTTGCTTCCAGAGTTCATTAAAGACTAAATCCAGATTGCTTGTTTTACTAATGAGAAGGGTGTCAACGATTCTGCTCTTGTATTGTTGTAATGCATAGTTACACCAAAATGAATGTGTCATGTGTCACTCATGGAGATTTTTCTTCAGTTCAGCTCCTGATCAGATGCACTGTAAGCAAATAAAGTGTTTCCACAGCTGCCTACTGAAACCCAAACCTGCCAGACACTACTGTAATGTAAGTTACTGCTATGGGGTTACAGTCCTGCCAAAATGTGTTCTTTGCGGGATTTCCAGAAGAACCCATTCATGAACGTTTTGCAGGAGATAATAAACCAGATTTTCAGATCTTCAGTAATGTAGTGTGAAATGTAGCATGTTTGAAAATGCTTGTGGTGCTGATTTGTTAGGATAAAAGTACTGGTATGTTGGAAAGTATAACCAGAGAAGGAATGCATGGAGGTAACCCTGGAAGTGGCAGTGTGGTAGTCTGCTGCACCATTCTGCATCTTTTCCTGCAGAATGTCCTATAAAATATGGCTTTAGTTTTATTTTCTGTATGGAGATACTGGCAAAAATATTTTCTGTTTTCTTGGTATCTGTTGGTACTGACAGTTACCAGTACAACAGTGTCTCTGATGGTTAATGTAACTTGAGTATCTTGAAGCAATTGGTTTTTCATGGCAGTAGAGGTTTCACAGAATTTTACAGGCTGGAAAGGACCTCAAAAGATCATCTAAGTCCAACCCCCCCAATGGAGGAGGGTAAGCCTACAGCACCTGGTGTACCCAGACTATCTCCCATCCAAGTACAAACTAGGCCCAACCCTGCTTAACTAACCCAACATTCCATCTCTGTGTCTTTTCACCCACTCCTCATTGTTTATGTAGTTGGGACCTTTCTGCAAAATTCAGAGGCAAATGAAATGTGTTTCTGAAGATCTTTCTTCCATAGTAACTGATGTGTGAACTGCCAGCTCTGCTCCATGCCAGTTCTCTCTCAGCTCTCGACCACCAGGTTGACTACCAGCTTCCACCATGTTCTGAAGTGGGGCTTGAATGTGTGGCCCTTCCTCTCCTTCCTCTTCAGGGCTGGGGCTGCAGTGTGTCTGTCTTCTCCGCCCGTTCTTAAACAAAAACAGGAACTCCCAAAAGTAAAAAACCCAAACCCCGCAAAGCAAGTTAAAACATCGTCCCAGAGCCGCAGAAACGATATTTTCTCACCCAAATATATTCATTTGCAGAGGTGCTGGTTGGCTGAGCCCAGGTTGCTTCTGTCTGGAGCTGGAGAGAGTTATCTTCTGATTTCTTGAAACATCTCCCAAGCACCATTTTAAGTCTCATCCCCATTGACCAGACCCCCACCCGGCTCAAGTCACAACAGTTTGTAAGACAGGTTCCCTATTAATCACAAGATCCTCAAAGGTGAAAATTCAAACGATGTGATAGCCTAACATGTTACAGATGAAGTATGATCTCATCATTTCTCCTGACATCAATGATTCCATTTATCTCACATCACAGAGTCACACACCTTGCTTTGAGACATTTAAAATGCCTTAGAGAATTCACTGTAAATTGAAAAATTATAAAACAGATAACTTTCTGCTGAAGAGTTGCTTGGTCTCAAAGATCCTTTCATCCCTTGCTGCTGTTTATTGTAGATGGCAGAAATTACCTTCTGTTAGCGTAGAGTCTGTTAGGCTTGTTTTATTTTCTTTGCCTCAGAAGGAAAGAAGTAAGCTAAACTATCATTAGATGATTACTTTAGGTGGCTTTTTTTCTGTCATAAACTAATGGCCAGTGGCTGCTTTGTGTGACATTTTGGCCTTACTTTCTGAGCAGCACAAGTGCTCATTAACAGTTTGTACTACTATGTTTGTCAACAGAATGAAAAATTGGAAAGAACGGATGGCTTAGTTGGCAGGGAGGCTTGGAAACGACAAATTTGCTTCTTTGGCTGTAGTAAGTAAGGTTGAGAAACTTAAAGCAACTGGTGCAGGATGTGCACTTTGGGTCTGACAACACTGAGAACCGTTAAAACCTTCATCAGCTATTGGAACATTGACATGGCGTCATTTGGTCCTGGTGAATTTGTTTATAAAAGCTGGGACTTGTTGTTCGTCTCCTGGGTACAAAATATTTTGTACTGAATCTAACCCTGGAAAAGTGCAGTAGTCACTCTAATGAGACTAACAGATTTGGAAAAGGTTTTAATGTGTTTCATCATGTATGAGGTGTTTTAGCAATGAAAGGATAAGGGTTTAAAGCTACTTTCATTTGTCATCTGGTTTAGCAAGAAAAGGCCACAGAAGTTCCGTTGTGGCTATAAATCTTGCACAGAAGTAGTGGGCTAATGGTAAATATTGCATAGTCGGAGGTGTGGGATTTTGAGACATGAGCAGAAAGCCAGATGAGCCTTGATCGTGAAAGAGGACTTGTTTCTCTTGAGTGGGCAGAAAATCAGGCATTTTCAATAAAGCGTGATGTTCAAAAGACCCAGAAAGCTTAAGCTTAGAGGAGAGTCTCAACTGTAGATGGCATTTTCTTCTCTATTAGATTTCTAGTGAAAAGACTGATTTTAGGCACAGAACATGGTGACAAATAGAAGGGTTTCTGCTTAAAGCAACAAATAGTTCTTGGGCTGGAAGATGTGTGCTGTAAAAGAATAAAATGTCTCTCTTTTGTTTAAATCATCAGAGTAATGGAGTTACCATTCTGATCTACACCAAGGGGATAGGGTAATGTATTAAAAAAGAAAAGGCCAGTAATAAACCAGGAGAATAAAAACCTGGGACTGAGTGACAGGTTGTGAAAGCCTCTGAGGGGTCCACACATAAAGCTGTTGTGGAAAAAACCCTTTCCAGCAAATGAGATACGTAGCACAGAAAGGGACATTGGATGATTGCTGCCTAGGAAGTCTGCATTCTTTGTTTCTGTATTGGTTTTGCTTTCTTTTAAATATGCTTTTAGAGCCAAAACTCCTTGGGCACCTTCTGGACAGGGGAATCCTCTGTTGGAAAGTGTTGACTCTCTGGTGTTCCCCGAGTTCAGACATCACTTTTGTTCCTAGTGATTCTCATTCCACGCACTTAAGTTTGGCAAGATTGGTACAAGTAGTCGAGACAGCTGATTCTGGCAAAGGTACACAGTGAAGACTGAGATGCGTTGTGCCATGGGAAACTATGATATAAAATGTCCTACACAGCGATTAGCCGCAAAGCTCCCCAGGCCTGATACAAATGTGAGCTGTGGAACCTGTTAAAGCAGAGTGCTACTTCAGAGCAGTAACATGTGCTGCAGTTCAAATTTACAGGCTCCTGGTAATGGAGTTTATCATTAATCTGATGAAAGTCAGCGCAGCAGGGAGCACTGCTGAAGCTACAAGTCGCACATTGGATACGTTCTTTCACTTGTTTTGTAGTGATGGTCTGGTTCTTTTAAGACAAATTCTGGATGAAGTAATAGCTTAAGAAAACATAACTGTTCTATGTGAGGGAGAAATCCTGGTTGGATCAAATGCCAAAAGTATAACTTCACGGTGCAGAAGAAAATAATAACATGTCTTAAATCCAAATAAGTATTTGCAGAGTTTGAGTCACACATTTAAAAGTCTCAAGGTCTTTAAAAGTTGGGTTTTAAATTAAGTAGGTTTTTTATGAACTTCTTACAAGTCTCTTGTGGCAGAAATGTAACAAATTAAACAAGTAAATAAAAACCTGTAAACTGGTGTGTTTACAGTATTGCTAGTACACCAGTATTCCTAATAAAGTATGTTCCTAATAACCTCTTACTCATGATAGCATCATCACATTCTAGCTGGTGAGCCTATGGGCTTGGTGTTGGGACCATCTCTGTTTAACATCTTTATTGATGATCCTGATAAGGACACAGTGTGCGCCATTAGTAAGTTTGCAGATGGCACCAGGTTAGCTGGGAGTGTTCATCTGCCAGAGGGTAAGGAGGCTTTTCAGAGAGACTTGAATAGACTGGAGCAATGAGCCAGTGTTAATGGCAGGAGCTTCAATAAGGCCCAGTGCCAGGTCCTGCACCTGAGCCACAACAACTTCATGCAATGCTACAGGTTTGGGGAGGTGTGGATGGAGAGCCCTCTGGCAGAGAGGGACCTGGGGGTTCTAATTGACAGGAAGATGAGTATGAGCCAGCAGTCTGCCCAGGTGGCCAAGAAGAGCAATGACATCCTGGCTTGTATTAGAAATAGTATGGCCAGCAGGACTAGAGGGGTTATCATCACTGTATACTCTGCACTGATGAGGCCACAGCTTGAGTATTGTGTCCAGTTTTGGGCACCTCAATAGAAGAGAGATGTGGAGGTGCTGGAGCAGGTGCAGAGGAGGCCAACTAAGCTGGTGAAGGGCCTGGAAGAAAAACTCTTATGAGGAAAGACTGATAGAGCTGGGGCTCTTTAGTTTGAAGAAGAGTAGGCTGAGAGGAGACCTCATCACTCTTTGCAACTACCTGAAAGGACATTGTGGAGAGATTGGTGCTGGTTTCTTCTCACAAGCAGTTAGTGATAGAACAAGAGGGACTGGGTTCAAGTTACAACAGTGTAGGTTTAGGCTAGATATTAGGAAGAATTTTTTCACAGAAAGGGTGGTCAGGCCCTGGAATGGGCTTTCCAGGGAGGTGGTCTCCTTCACTGGAGACGTTTAAGACCTGTCTGGATGTGTTCCTGTGTGACTTGGTCTAGGTGATCCTGCTGTGGCAGGGGGATTGGACTAGATGATCATTCAATGTCCCTTCCAATCCCTAATGATTCTGTGATTCTGTGGTTGAGTCACCATCCCTGGATGTGTTTAAAAATCGTTTGGATGAGGTGTTGAGGGATCAGGTTTAGTGGTGAACTTGTAAGGTAGGGTAGATGGTTGGACTCGATGGTCTCAGGGGTCTTTTCCAACCAGAGTGATTCTGTGATCACAGCTGATGATGCTGTGAGTTGGTTGGAAGTCACTGTAATACTAGTGTCAGAGGCCATTGAACCTGATAGAGAGGTTCCAGCTAGTTTCAGTAGGTTGTAGATTAGGTCACATCAGATGAAAATACTATGTGGATCTGTTCATATGCTTACTCTGGATTACAGCTTCCTATGTTGTTTAGATATTCACAGAGTAAAAACAAACGCATTTACAAAACTGCCATCTTAAAAACCATGTAGTCAGAATGTGTCTAGATTATACCACGGCAGTGTGAATTCTGATGTATATAATCTCATTGAATTGTTCAATACTTTTTCATGGGTCAGTTGACAACGTTGCCTAATGTATTCTGCCAGTGTTCTGTACATCTGTGCTGCTACATCACTAGTAGTGCAAACGGGATGACATGCTGAGGACATCTTGGATGCCGTCATATTTTCATTACGTTAATAGAAAATGCTGACTATTGGAGGTAGATTAACTATTCCTGATTCAACGTGAAATTAGAGCAGCACATACTAACCAGAGTTGTTGGTACAAAAATCTGGTACTAAACTGGCGTCTCAAGTGAACCATTTTTTTATCTATCTGCACATTATGTTGCTTGAAGTAAATGACTCTGTTTAAAATGTTGACAGCCTGTAATTTGTGTGCTCTAGAGGGTGCTGCTGGTCTAAACAACAAACTGTAGTCTCGTCATAAGCTATTACTATCATTATTTTTGAGCGTACAATCTTCTTACTGATAGGGTCAGTAAGCAGTTCCCAGCTCACGGTTGAGACGTGCCTAGAAGTCAGTGCTTCTGACGGTATTTGTACAGAAATCAGCCTACAAGGGCTGTAGAAAATTGCCAGGTGAGAATTGCAGTGTTTGAGGGTGTCATGCTCTGTGCAAATATGAGACTCACACATGTGAGCAGTTGCTTGCTGAACACTTTTAGTGATTACCACTCCCTTCCTTGTCCTTGCCCATGTTGAGTAAGTAGGGTAAGTTTGTGTTAGGCTGCATCAATGGCAATTCTGTAGTTGTTTCATGGTCAGTGTGCAAGATTTTAATCTAGAAAAAGATCTGTGACGCAAGGAACGTGTGATTATTTCACACATTTAGAAAAGATTCCGACTCTAAAGGGTCACAGTAGTACCTCTGATAGGTGGCATTTGTACTGAGAGCTGTCCATTTTATTTCAGCATTGCAAAGGGCGTGAAGACATAACACAGTGAGTTTCAGATGAGTAACAGTACTACTGGTTACAATGCAGTAAATCACCCGCAATGGGCAGCCAGACTGGGGCATATTTAGTTATGTCTACCTTACTCACTCTGACAGCTGACCTCACTCTCTTCCTGAATGCCTTGCTGAGAGACCCTGACCTCCAGAGCATTGACTCTTTCCTACAGAGGTGCTCCGAGCGTTGGTACACAGGTACTCCATATTCAGTACTGAGAGTAATGAGGTGAAATAGGAATTTATTGGAACTCTGTACATCAGAGTAACACCAAATAATTTTGTTCTTCATTTCCTGCATTAAAAAGAAGTTATTAATTTAGGGATGTGATAGTTGTATTTAAGATAGCATTGCGCATATCTCATACTGCAAGTGTGAGACAACTCAAGCAGGGCATGACTGTTACCTCAGTACAGTAAATAAAGTGAAAACTAGGTTCTGTTTCACAGCAAACTCATGCTAAGAAGTGCTTGGAGTTGGTTCTGAAATTACTAAGTCATGACTTTTTGCTGTCCGTTATTTGGTTTAGAGATACTGAGATTCATTTTTGCAGTTTGTGGCTCAGCATTTGGAGAATATTATTGGCTAATGTACATTTTTATAAAAGTTGTTTCTTAAAGCTGCTTTGAAATTAGATCTTTCTAAATTATTAAAAACCATGTTTGTTTTCAAGCCTCTGATTGCTTAACTTCAGTACTCGCTGTTTATTTTCAAAGCTGAAGTAATTTGTTGAGATGAGTCATGCCAGAGTTCAATTTTTTAGAAGGTTGCCCCATCTAAATTATGTTCAAGTGGTAGGACTGAATTTAAAGGAAAAGCATCTCACTAATTAACAATTAACTAATATTTTGAGCACATCCAAAGAATAGAAGAGCCTTTCTTCTATCTCTCTGGGGTTCCTAGCTCCCTTCCCTCTCAAAGTGCTGAGCTGCTGACACTTGTTAGGGAAATCATCATGGCAACTTTCATCTCTTTGTAAGGGCAAGTCTACAGTTCAGTTTTGAAGAAATCCAATATTACTCTGAGCTTATTTTTCTCTCTACTTGAGGCAGCTTTGCTGTAATGTTTGTTGTCTTATGCAGTCGACATAATTCTACATAAATTAACCTTGTGTTACGTGATGCATTCGCCTCCCGTCTTGCAGCATCAGAAATAGAGTACAGGCACTCAGAATGTTCCTGGTGAAATCCAACAAGAACATTTCCATTACTTTCACAGGGATCAGAACAGAAATTTTAAATATTTTTCAAAGTGGTAAAGTTCAGTTTTGCAAGGAGAGATCCAAGTTGTCCGTTGTTACAAATTAGCCAGTTTTCTTCTGAGGCAGTTCTGGTGTCATCTTTGAGCATGAGACCTTCCTCTCAGGTCTGGTTTTTGTGGACTTCCCAAGGGGCAGTGTGGATGTCCTGGGTTTTCCTAAACTTATTTGATTGCTGTGGTACAGCTGATGTTTCCACATAAACAGTGTTATAAAACTTGAGCCAAGGTCAGCCTTCCTCAGTGTTTTCAAGAGGTACTTTTCACATCCTCCGTATGGAATTTCAGAGCTTTGGCTTTAGCAAAGAAGGAGCAGAGAGAGCGATGCGATGCCATATCCAAGATTATCAACAGTCAGTATGATTTTCCTAATTCCTCTTTCCCCTCAAAGCAGATTTATGCTATGTGAGCTGTGCAACTGGCAGGCTGAACATCTGCTTGCTGAGCCTGGGAGTCCCAACATTTCACCACACCTTAGTATATACTTCATTGTTGAAAATCACGTTAGGCTTTTTATCACAAAATACTGCATGATGGGATGTTAAGGATAGAAGAATATTAAAGGAAAGATAATTGTATACGCGCAGCAGGTAGATTCAGTTAGTATATATGTGGATTTTCAAGACATTTGAGGCCATACAGAAACTTCTGTAGCTACCGATTACAGACACTTTATCCTTAATTTTCTCTTTCCCATTTTTCCTGCAGGGCCAAAGCTTTTCGTGGAAAAAAGGTCCATGGAGAATATGACATAAAGGTTGAACAGGTAACTAAATGACTTAATCGAAGTACTTTTTGTGCATTTATACAAACACACATGTATCTATACATACATACCCCCGGGGGCATGTAGCATGGGGTGCTGAGGGATGTGACAGTGTTGGGTTAATGGTTGTACTCTTAAAGGCTTTTCCTAAATGAAATGTTTGTGTTATGTTGTGTGTAGGCTTTTGTACTTGAAAACCCCTCCCAAGTTAAGTAGAACACACGAAGATTTAATTATGTTTCATTCTAACATGGCTTTTTTTAGGTGATTCTGACCATAATTTGCACATTTGAAACATGTCGTGTTCAGATTTTGTTGCCTAGAGACTGACTTTCCAGACACTCCATGAATTACCCGTTGCATTTGTGTATAACTAATTCCACCCCTTCAGAATGTACGCGCTGCATTTTTTTTTTAAAAGCAAATCATAAATATGGAGGTATAATTCAGGATGCATTAGAATTGAGGCTATTTTATTTGAGCTGTGTATCTGAGACTAGAAAAGTAAATCTTGTCACTGCTTTTCAATGCTGAATTCTACAAATAGATGCTGTTTTAAGATGCTTTATACTTAAATTAAATTGTTTTGTTGAAATTTCAAAAAAGTGATGGAGAATTATCATTAGCCATGTGGAATCAGCTTATCTAAATTCACTGGAATAGTACGACGTCTAGCTTTGCTCTATTCTTTACACCATTGAATATTTCTGATATTCTTGGCTTTGAAACATGGAAGCCTTTGCAAGGGACCTTCAAGACTACTGACAGGCAGAAAGAAGACAAGTTATTTTGTCCTCAAATACCATTCACACCTAGATCAGACCATGAAGTTGACATCATGCATGTGGTCTCTTGAATGTTATCTAAAGTTCTGTGTAAACCAGAATTACCTTCATATGGGCTTTCATAGGATAAGAACCACCTTTAATTAGAAAGATAGTAAGTTTCTGAACCCTACTATTGAATCTGTGAATCACAGAATTATTGAGACTAGAAAAGCCCTCTGATCTCATTCAGCCCAGCCCATGACCTAACATCACCACAATCTATACCAGGGTACAAAGTGCCACATCCAGTCTTATCAAACACCTTCAGAGATGTGGACTCCACCACTGCCCTGGGCAGTCCATTCCAGTGTCTGATCACCTGTTCTGTGGGAAAAGGCTTCCTAACATCTAACCTTCAGCTTCAGGCCCTACCCTCTCATCCTGTTGCTAGTTGCCTAGGAGAAGAGCCCAACCCTCATCTGTCTACAGCTTCCCTTCTGGTAGTTGCAGAGAGGTAGAAGGTCCCCCGAGTCTCCTCCAGGCCAAACAGCCTCAGCTCCCTCAGCCTTTCTTCATACATCAACATGTACAGTTGTGTAAAAATAGAGATATTAACAACTACTTCAGTGCTCTTTTGCTAATACCAGAGAGCATTAGTTTATTTTTATAGTACTTAGAGCAACCTGCCTTAACATGCAGTATTTTCTGTCATGTACTGAGCTATTACACTGCAGAATTGATAATGCTGTTCCTGCCTGGATGTGTTCCTGTGTGACTTGGTCTAGGTGATCCTGCTCTGGCAGGGGGATTGGACTAGATGATGTTTTGAGGTCCCTTTCAATCCCTGATGATTCTGTGATTCTGTAATAATTTATTAATTGGAGAGATCAGTTGTGAACCTCAAATTAAACAGATTTTATGTTTTTCTATAACATTGTCAGCACTTATGAAAATATTTGGGCTTCTGCAATTTGCGTTGTTTTTTAAAATAATCTTTAAACTCATCCTTCTGTCTAGAACATTGTAACACTGATCCAAGAATGTTTCTTCAGTGTATGGGATTTGATGGAGAGACGCCCATGCTTGAAATCAATCACGTTACAATTGAGTTGCAGCAGTGGTTAGAGTAGTCCGCACTTGCCTCAACTGCACACTATGTTCTGAAAGCTTTACACAGGTTGTGCTTAGGAAGACTTCCAGTGATACCATTTTCCAACAAGAGAATCCTGACTCTGTTCTGTATTAGTGTCTGGATAGAATCACAGAATCGCACAGAATCACAGAACATTAGGGACTGGAAGGGACCTCATCCAGTCCAATTCCCCGTCACAGCAGGATCACCTAGATCAAGATGGACAGGAACATATTCAGGTGGGTTAGTCTGAGCATCTCCAGAGAAAGAGACTCCACAACTCCCCTGGGCAGCCTGTTCCAGTGCTCTGTCACCCTCACTGGGAAGATGTTCTTTCTCATATTCATGTGGAACCTCCTGTGCTCCAGCTTACACCCATTGCCCCTTGCCCTGTTATTGGATGCCACTGAGCAGAGCCTGGCTCCGTCTTCTTGACACACACCCTTCACATATTTATAAACAGGAATGAGGTCACCAAAGGAAAGATGTTTTTGTTTATCCCCTGAAAGACAGCTGGCTGCATTTCAGTTATTCTGCTGTGTAATGTTACCGTAAAGTGCCTGCGGAGTCTAAGCTAATGAAAGAATGTGGATAAATGGAAATAATCCTTTCCTTTTAAAGAACTATAGATGCAGAGTATGGAAGGAATTAATTTTGAATTCTGTGTTTCCAGTGTGAGGAGATAATTTGAAAAAGCTCTTTATTTGTAAATTTTGTGTGTCAATTGTTTGTTATCAGCAGGTCTTTAAAAAAGACAGGTAAACACATGTAAAGGAAACACAGAGGAATGAAGTACATTAAAATACACTAAATTTCATAAAAGAATGTTCTATTTATTGGAGATGCTTTAGCATTGCTTTTGTACTCCTCTCTTCAAAACTTCACGTAACTTTCGTAAAGTCTACATTAACCTCTGTGGTAACACCCCACAAAGCAGAAGTGTAATCTCTGCACACCTATGCAGACATGAAGGAGGAAATTAGCTTCCAACCTGCCCCATTTTCCTTTTTCATAAATTATTTTACCTTTTATTTTGTTGTGTTGTAATTTATTTAAGTAGGATGTATTGTATGTAGCAAACATGGTGGGATTAATACACGTTTGCAACATAATGAGCACTAGGAGGATATTATCAGCACTTCAGGTACTAATACTTAAAAGAAGGCATTTAAGAACATAAAGATAAGCCAAACCAGACTGATAATGTTATTTCTTCTTTTCATAGGCAGAATTTTCAGAAATCAACTTGATAGCCCATGCTGATGGCAATTATGCTGTAGATATTCAAGTATTTCGAAATGGCACTAAAGTTGTCAGGTAAGAAAAACTGCAATCAGTGGGTTAATACACACGTGTCAAAGACACTATAAAATTATTTTCTGTGTGTGAATAAGGATTTTGGCTGATGCAATGCACTTAGTTACTTCTGTGAGGAGTAGGAAATAAAGTACCTGATCAGTGCAGTAATCCTGTTTGTGATGAGAGGGAAGTGTCCTGATATTTTTGTGAAACAAACATTGGATTTGATTAAGCTAGGAGTGAAGACTAGTGGAAATTGAGTATGTGCTTGGGAGTTATGGTTATTGATTTAGGTTTTATATTTACTTCAGGAATAAACACAGTTCTGGTGATTTTGTACCTGCCAGACCTTTCCAGATGAGCAGTAGTTAATTCCAATGTTGAATATTTTTTATGGAAATGGGCCAAGTCCTTAGCTATCCTTTTCTCAGGATAGTTACTGGAATGTCACTTTCTTTGAAATATTCCACTGTAAAATCCTGAGATTCCTTAATAGGCTGTTTCTTCCAAAAAGGACAGAACCATTTTCCAATTGAAAGCAAGGTAACTCTACCATATTTTTCAATGAGGGCATCAGCAGCCTTGTAAATGTAAGGGTAGAAAGGTTATCCACCAACACTAACTCTGTCACAGAACACCACCAGGTTTAATGGGCACAGTGTGCCCTCAGTGAAGCATATTGGTGGTCACCAATCCCCTCCTTATTTTACATGGGCCACAGCATGATTTCAAGGAGGGTTTGCTCTGTGGTCATGCCAGACCCAGAGGTGAGACTGATTTACCTGTAGTTCCCTAGGTCGTCATTTTTTGCCTTTTTTAAAAATGGGGTTTATGTTTCCCCTTTTCCAGCCAGTGGAAACTTCACCAGACTGCCATCATTTGTCAAATATTAGAATTTCTCAAAAGCAAAGTTGTCTAGGAACTTAATGCACCAGTTTCCTCAGGGACCCATCAATGTATTTTTTCACGTTCCATGGACTTGTGAACATTCAGGTTCTGACATGGTCACAAACCTGATCTGTTTACCATGGATAGTATTTCCTTATCCCAGCCCTTAACTTCCATGACTTGGGTGATATAGTTTGAGTTCTTTTCAGTGGAAAAATGAGGTAAAAATGTTATTGAGTGTCTCTGCATTCTCCTCTCCAGACTTCCTGGTGTTTTTGTCTGACTATTTTTGTAGGGATGCAGTGCTCCTGAGCTTGCAAGAGGAGATCTTTGAATATTAACCAGCTTTTTTGGGCACCCAGTCCCTCCAGGGCTCTATCACATTGTACTCTACTGAGTAGATTCTCCTCAGGAGAGCAGCCCCTCTCTCCTGAAGTCCAGGGTGGCAAACTTGCTGGGTACCTTCCTCACTGTCGTTGGGACAATGAACTCCATCTCATGGTCACTGCTGCCCTTGAGTTTCACATTCCCCACCCAGCTGTCCTTCTTGGTGAGGAGAAGGTCCAGCCTAGTGCTTCCTCTCATCAGCTCCTCTACCACATGGAGGAAGAATTTATTATCAACATACTTCAGTAATCTGGATTGCTTTTGCCCTGTATCGTCCCTCAACAGATGTTGAGGTAGTTGAAGTCTGCCGTGAGGATCAGGGCTAGTGAATGTGAAGCCAGTCCGATCTGCCTATAATGGACCTCACTGACTTGGGCTTCCTCATCGGGTGGCCTGTATCAGACCCCCACTGTTATAGAATCATAGAATCATGTCAGCTGCTCTCCCTTTTATCTATAATCTGTTGGTCCTCATCCATCCCCAGGTGGAGGTCTCGAGGGGGTCACTGAGATAGAGCTTACGACAGTATCAGCAAAATTGTTTCAGGCAGTTCTATATTTTATGTAATGGCTGAGAGCGACTCTGATTTTGACTGGTGCACTTAAGCATGGCTGAAGTGCAGGAGTTTGGCTGGACAGTTGTATTTGAAAGGTAGATCAAGCCACTAACAGTGACCTGGTCATTTACTGCTTCTGTTTATCTTCAGACGAGGGTAAGAGCTGAGGGAGCTGGACAGCATACAGCATGTTCTATAACTTTGTGGTTCTGCACAACATCTGTCCAAATAAGATTTTATTTTTTTCTTGAAAAAAAAAAAAGGCAGGAAAAACAATTGAAAATAAGTTTACTTTGCGTGGAGCTCACAACTGTTTAATCTCTTGTGTGTTCTGCAAGTCCTGCAACTTAATACAACAGCCGCTGACGCCAAATCCACAAGATTATTTCCTTGCAAGAGTAAAGGATTTGCTTTTTCTGTGGTTGGTTTCTGTTTGGGTTTCTTTCCCCAAAGTTGGAAGTTTTGGAGCTAGGAAATCTTCATCACTGCTCTTTAGTGGCTTTTCTGTAGAGAATTTACAAACAGATCAAAAGCATTGAGGCCAAGTTAGTGTCAAAACGTGTCACTACTTAATGTGAGCTGGGAACCTCCAGAAACAAGCACCTGCACAGAGACAGGTATTTGCAGTTTATGAGAAAACTCAGTAAAACTTCTGCTTGTGTTACAAAACAGAGAAATCTTGTGTCATCAGACAACTCCAATAATGGGATGCCAAAGGATTTTATCATATTATCAGTGTTACAATTTATTTAACAAAATACAACTACCTGAAGTTGTGTGGTTTCACTCAAGTCCACATGAGGTGTCTGTGTATGTGTGAGGAGGATATGCAGACATGATGGGGTTGCAGACCTCTGCTTCTGTGAAGACTTACCTGGACACAGAGATCTAGTTTTGAAAACAAGTGTGTTCTGTATCTATGCAGACACCTGCTTGTTTCATTTTTGTGAATGAGAATCAAACAATGAAAAATTATCTGCGATGTTGCATAATGCTGAGAGGTTTGGATCTTACAGATGCTTGAGCCAGGATTAAAATATTTCTCATGACCTTCTTCTGTGGAAACAGTCCTTCTGTCCAGCGGTGATTGCAGAACTAGAAGAATTGTGTAAATTACTCATGTTCCGTTGAGGAGTTTTTGCAAAACAAACACCATTTTTTGTTGTTGTTGTTCCTAGTTCTATTTTTTGAAAAGTACACTCCCTCAATTCCCCCCAATTATTTAATTAAGCTGGTGTGTTTAAGGATACTTTCTGGTCTTTTATTCTGACTTTGAGTTGATGTGTGACCCCCTTAGCACTACTTTAAATGATGGAGGTGGTGTCTCTTACTTAGTGGTCTCCAATTTTGATTAAGGCATTATTAGTCTTCTGAAGTATTGTAGTCGTGCTGTGCTAGTAAATCGAGTTTCCGTATTTCAGACACTTGGCATATCACCATGACACCTAGATCACAGATTTTCTGAGCTATGCTACAAAAACATTTTTTGAAAACTTATGAAAGGTTGGCATTTCCTTCCAAGTTCCAATCATTTGTCTGCAGTGGCATCTTAATGACTTTGGACAGAAGATCTTTATAATGTTGTTTTGTATTGTACTTGAAAGCCAGCTGAAGAATCCAGCAAATAATACTTGGACTACTGCCTTCAGCCTGGAATCTCAAAACTGCTGAAAATATTTTAGTAGGAATTTTTACTGCTTTGGTGGTGTTTTACTAGTGTGCGATTTTTGAATTGTTTGTTAACTTTCAGAATTTTTCATTCAAGCTTACAGCTTATGTTTATTCAAGACATGCAAATAATTGCACTGACTTACCCTGCAGTTATACCTCTTTCAAGAGCTTGACAGCTTCAGCCTAGGAGACTTTTTCAGCAGACAAATTTGGCTCTGATTTGTACCTGGACTGGTGGCTCTGCCCTATTGTTTTAGGTTCTGGAAAACCCAAGATATTCTTCAGCACCTTTCAGGGCTTCAGTAAGGTGTGAAGATGGTAACAGACTGTTCTCACAGTGGTATAGTGATAAGATGTGAAGCCACAGAGGTTGTGATGGGGGAAATCCTGGTTAGAGAGAGAAAGGGGGAAAAAAAGAAGTTGTAAGTTCAGACATTAATTTTGATAGGGGTCTTGGTCAAAACTTGAGCTGTGATTATCTCCAGTGATGGTAAGATTCCCTTTGTGAGCAACAAGATTGCTTCATCTCTTAGTATCTTTTAAATTATCTGACAATAGCTGTGGAAAATAAATGGTCTCCATGAAGTTTCTTATGGAGACATTTACCTGCTTTGTTTTTTATTAAAGAACTGGAGTACATAAACTAGGAACATACCCAGAGTTTATATAGTTTATCCTTCGGTGGGAAAATAACCTGAAACATGATCACTTGCCTGTCTTCTGCATGGGGTCACACAATTGACTGGATGCTTATGATTGCTGAGCAGCGGTTAAGAAATGATACCAAACAGGTTTTCATAAAACCATCATTCTTTCTGTCTCTTAGCATTTACCTCTGTTTTGAGTGTTATTACTACCTTTTTCCCCCTTCTGTATTTTTGCTGTTGAAGGAAAGCCAATGTGATTACTGACCGTTAGCAATGCGTCTTTTTCTTGCTAGGTCATTCAGACCTGACTTTGTGCTCGTTCGACAACATTCCTTCAGTATGGCAGAAAATGAAGATTTCCGTAACTTGATCATCGGAATGCAGTATGCTGGCATCCCAAGTGTCAACTCTCTCGAGTCAATCTATAACTTCTGTGACAAACCATGGGTGGTAAGTCACTGTAGTGTCATCGTTGTAGTCGTGTTGTGTAGTGGGTCATTGTCCGGATCCCCAGGCATCCCATCCGAGTCACTATTGGATGTTATGGGTTAGAGATCCCGACCATATTTCAACCAAGAGCATTTCACTAAAGCATCAGGCACAAAGGGAGGGTTTAGTAAACCCACTGACAAATCTGCGGGCAGTGAAACAACTGACTCATTTTGTTGAAGAAAGGTACCAAGACATTTTAATTCACTTCCCCCACCACACATCAGAGAAAAAACTCCCCACAAAATTTAGACACAAACATACTTAGTTTTGTCACACTGCTCTTATGCACTGAATTCTGAGATAAAATGTAGAACTTCCATTTGTAGACAGTTCCTGCTTCTGTCTGAAATCATGGCAGTCGTCTGACTTTAGTCTCAATCTTCCTAAATTTTCAAAGTTCAGAATTCTCACAGTCTCCAGGTCCCCACAAATCTTCCCACTCATCATAAATTTTCTTCAGCTGGAGAAGCAATAACTTTTTCAGAGGCAATAACATTCTGTTTCAACAGTAGCAGCGTATCTCCAATCAGACACCAACATGAAGAGCAAAGAAGTGAAGAAAAAGGTGGAAGTCACTAAGGGGGAAGAAGAGGGAGATGTTGGGGGACAGACACTTTTCAACTTTGTAGGACCAAACTTCAAAGTTTTCTACAGAAAACACACAAACTAAACTTACAGATTCTACTCAGCTTTTAAAGACTGTTACTTAAGTTACTTGAGTAACTGCTAAGTAAACTCAGTGTTACTTAGCAGAGCAGTGAAGCAATAGTAAAGTCAACTCAGATATTCAGATCACTTTTTCGGTATAGGCAGTGTGGAGGTAGAGAGTAAAAATGCTAGTGGTACAAATGGTGCAGTAACTGAGGAATGTAACGGAAAGCCTGTCCACTGCTAACATGCTTCTTAAGTGAGGAAAGTTTGTTTATTCATAATTTGTCTGGGAAAAGCAAGCAGAGAATATTCTTCATATTTGTGGTTTTTAGCAGAATTTAAACAGACTTTTAGCCAGTGTTTTCCTCATGCCGGTGAAATTTTTGGGGTTATGCTATGGCAAGGGAATCTGAAGCTATTAGTTTCCTTGCTTGAAAGCTCTTTTCATAATCTCCTGCATATGGGGTTTGAGTTCTTTTCTGTTGGGCGTAGAGCAGGAGGTACACAGGAGAATCACTGCTATTTGCCAGTTTTGGTGGAAAAGCCAATTGAGGTTTTTATTGCATGCTTTGGAGTGCTGTAGAATTTTTGTGATCTTTTTGAATGGGAGAGAGCTAGAGGTTAGTCACAACAGGGTCAAATGTGTGCTGTAAAAGATGCTTATTGATGATGTGCAGTCACCGTTCCTAGAATAAATAGATTTAGTCATCCAATTGCTAATGGAACTTACAAAGAATACCACTTGGCATAGGGAACTAAAGCTTTATAACTTTTTTTTTCCTGACATCTAGTCAAGAAAAGAATAGGTATCAGTATTTTTCACGCCAAAGGAATTTGCTGTAATACTTCTTTTGGCCTTGAAAAAGTTTATTTTTCACACATACTATGAAAATCCTTCCAAAAAATGATGAGCAGATTTTAACACATACCCCCTGCAGCTGTTTTTATTAAGACTTTTATGTTGCAATAAGCTACAGTGAGAACAAATAATTGATAGAGGCTTTATAACCTCTCAGAATGCATGTTTTACATGGCTGAACCCATTATTTTAATACATCACATTTTCTATAATATATGACATTTCTTAATGCTTTGACACATCTCTTGCAATAAAGCTGGACACAGTGAAGCAGTGACTGTAGCATTTATATGCGATAATGATGCAATAAAAAGTAGATTACTGCAACCTCCTTAAAATATGCTTTTGGTGGCACAAGAGTCTGCCACCAAACCAATCAAGATATCTCTTCCTTACAGCTGATCTTGTTGCACTTGAAATTTCTGTGCTAATTCTTCACTTTTAGAGTAGTAACTGGGAGTTGTAGGAATAGTCACTGTAATAACTGGAAGAACTATCTGTATCTTTCAGTTCTGGCAAACAAATCTCATTTTGGCTGAAATTTCTGTACTTTGGCTCAGTATCCATAACACTGAAATAAAAATGTTTTTCAGCTGATCTTATTTTAACATAGAGAATAACAAGTTTTTCCCCTAGAGAGCTCTTGCCTTGCCACTTCTGCGTCTGACAGTACTTCAAATATGTTTTCTTTGAAATACTGAGATTTTGCACAGCCTGGACAAGAGTCCATTTCATATCTGTTCAATACTTCCTCTCAGAAATAACTAGATAAATGTTTGTGTCAGGCTAGTCACGTGCTTCACACTAGCTTCGTTCACCCTTTAATTACCTTCTGTTGGTCTTTGATGTTGTTTCCATTAAGGTGGGTAATGGAACAAGGCTGGAGCATCTGCCACTCATGGCAAGTCTATGCCAATGAGGTTGAGTAGGCAATGCTTGTGTGCAGTGAACATGATCATGCTTTGCTCCACCACAGTCTGTGTTCTAATCACCTGTGTGCATAAATCAAGCCTGCTAATGTGAGATTGGTCCCCCTCAGGAAAATGTGGTGGCACTGTGCTTTAGCTCGATGCTGTGTGTGTGGACTTCTGATTTGAGCACAATAACAATTTCTAGACAGACATGATGGGACTTGTTTGAGTGTTTGACCTAGAATATCCTGACTTCTATTCTTTGTGGTAGTAGGAGATACAGAGACAACCGCGCTCATCCAGAAGCATCATGAATTCTTCATCAGATTTAAGAAAGCTGAATAGTGCAAGAAGTCTTGCAAACCTGTTTCAAACTATGCCTAGAAGAAACACTCTGAGAGTAAACATTCATTAGTGCTTTGATTCAGACCATTGAACCAATGTACACTTACAGCACAGATTAAAGGTATTGAACCACCTGCCAGTCTCATCTCCTAAATATGGAATTTAATGATGTCATTAAACTAAAATCACATGTTTGCAGTTAAGGCCATTTTCTTATTTAGATTTCTAACATCTAAATACTAGAGTACTTAATACAGCTTAAATGCTAGAATACCTCTTAACATTCTTCGAAAAGGAAAAGTAGGTTCAGCTTCATACATATATGTCCCTTTCCGTAAGGTACTTCTTACCATCAGAAAGAATTTCAGAAAAAATTAGTGTCACGGTTTAGCACAAGGTTAGAAATATTAAAATTTATTGAACTTTATTAGAGACTTCATTAAATAGAAAAGAACAACAAAAAAGAGGAAAGGGGAAAAAAAGTGCTTTTCCTCAATCACTCAAGTCCACCCCTCCCCCTGCCCAGACCTGCTAACCCCTAATTCCAAACAAATGCTGAAAGCCATGGATAAGGGGGTAATAAAAAGGAAAGAGTTAGAAGTGTCTTAGGCAGTGCTTAGGTTTCTAATGGCTAGTCTGAGATAACACAGAGAGACAAAGAGCAGGAGGAGAAGGGGGACTGGACAGGTTCCTGTGTGACTTGGTTTAGGTGATCCTGCTGTTGCAGGCGGATTGGACTAGATGATCTTTCGAGGTCCCTTCCGATCCGTAATGATTCTATGATTCTGTGATTCTATGATTCTATGAAAAGTGTATGTGGGGGGACAGTGTGAAGCAGAAGAGGGACACAGAAGCTGCAGTATGCTACAGGTCAAAACAAAACTGAAACCAAACTCCCAAGGCACACAGACAGGGAGGGGGTGCCAAGAAGAGGGGACGAGAAAAACCTTATCCCCAAATAAGGACCCCAAAATTTGTCTGGCCTACTCCAACAGCTCAACAGGTTGCAGCCTGTTGCAGCCACCATTCCACTTCACTTTCACACCCCTCAGCTCTGCCCCAGCTATGTGCACCCCAATGCTTTGCACCAGCAGCTGAGACAAAAGGTTAACTCTTTATATGCTGGAAGAGAGTTTGATGCAGGAATACCATTAGCAGCTACAATTTCACCACATCCATAATAATTAGGAAACACAACTCTAGATAAAGCCATAAGGAAATATCTTTATTCTTTCATGAGATACAGATTGACTTTCCTGCAAATAAAACTGGAGCATCAGAAATGAATTGCAATTTCTGTAACACCAGAAAAAAATAGGGTGTGCAATGGATTGGGCCTTTAAGGGATGAAAGAGTATTGAAATAGTCACAGGCAATTGATCTCACGTACATCAGTGTAAAATCAGAGTGGTATGAAATTGCTAAGAGAGGGGAAGTAACAGAGTCACAGAACATTAGGGATTAGAAGGGACCTCAAAAAATCATTCAGTCCAATCCCCCGTCACAGCAGGATCACCTAGATCAAGTCACACAGGAACACATCCAGGCAGATCTTAAACATCTCCAGGGAAAGAGACTCCACAACCTCCCTGGGCACCCTGTTCCAGTGCTCTGTCACCCTCACTGTGAAGAAGTTCCTTCTGATATTGATATGGAACCACCTGTGTTCCAGCTCACACCCACTGCCCCTTGTTCTGTTATTGTATACAGAAATATGTTAATGATTTGGGATCATACAGTACTCCTGTTGCTTCTGTATTGTGACTGAAATGCCATGATCCTGGATTTTGAGATGGATTTCACTTAAATGCTAGTAAGGATTCAAGTCAGCTGCTTACCTGTGGGGAAATCATGAATTATACAAGCAGCCTTTTATTACTGAATGCATGCAGAGATGTGGAGGAACTCTGTTAAGGTTCCTGCCCTGTCTTAATATATTGGGATGTTTCAGTGCATTGTCATGTTGTAGAGTCATAGTCTTGTGTGTGACATGTCCTGTTTTTTATAAACCTCACATTTTGTATTTTTATAAACCTCACAATTTCTGTTGTTGGGTTCAATTTTTTAAAATACCCTTTTACGTCTTTTTTCCTACTTCTTAAGATTTATGTGAAATTTGGATGCCATGGTGTTTATATCAGTTGAACTCCGGTCTTGATTTTAGCTTCAATTGCAGATGCTGGTGATTGGGGTGGGGTCTTGGAATGCCAGAGATTTTCAGCTCTTCATCCAGCCATGCTGTATTAAGGAGGTCGCTAATAAGTGGAATTATGTAGTGAGCAAGAGTCAGTTGTTGACTCTTGACTTGCAGGGTTCAATGTCTATGGCTGCTATAGACACAACACTTTGTTTCAGTTAAACCTGACCTACTAATTAGGCGATGTAGAAAGCCCACTGTAGCATGTTGAGCTACTGCATAGTTGTAACTGCTTGTGAAGAGACAACTTTACTGCATGGATGGAAAGCTGGATGCTGAGACTGGATGCGATAGGGCTTTGAGCAACTTTATCTAGATGATGATGTCCCTGCCCATGGTAGGGACTGGAACTAGATGATTTTTGAGGTCATTTCCAACCCAATCCATTCTAAGAAGTGAACTCCACTGGCATAGTGACTAACTACATCATTTCAGGAATGTGGGAAATAAAGGACTAAAATTAGGAACTGTTTTCTGGTCAAAAGCTGGCAGAGTGGAATTAAGAACCAGGAGACAGAGATACCTGTTTTATTTTAAAGAAAGCTGAAAGATCCTGACTTTTTTTACATAGAGCTACAAATGTGAATGCACCTTGTATGGAAACATCTTGAAAAGACTCGTGGGACTGGTCTGCTTCTTTGTAGGAATTTATTGTTACTTAGGGCTTAAATGTGGGGGAGGTGCTACAGAATACTTTGTTATGCCCACATTTATTTCCTTGCTCATCTGCAGTCATTCTGAAGAAAGGCTGATCATGGCTTTTGCTGTTGTCACAGGTAGTAGTGTAAGCCTCGCAGTTCTCATTTGTTTCTTTTCCTGCACTTTGTGAGCAAACAGCCAAATGCTTGCTTTCAAGGTTGTTGATGTTTTACTTTCTGGTTTCTTTTGCTGTTCTTTCTTAATTCAGTACCTTCATGGGTTGTGTTTTGCTTTATATTTCCTTTGCAGATGAATTTCTGCTTATCTGTCTTCATCTTTTTACTGTTGAACACTTAATTCTTTGACCCCTTCCAGCCATACTTTAATAATAACAGATTGGGGCAGTGGCAGGGAACCTGTTGGCACTCTGCAGAGAGGAGCATATGAAGGCAACAAGCTCTGTTCACTCCAGCTTCCTCTTGATGCAAATTATTGAAGCTACATTAATAAGCAGACACAAACCATACATGAGTTTCAATAGTTTTTCAAAACATCCTCTGAAGAATTAGGAACAAAAAAAGTGAATGCGTGCAAGAAAACCCTTGAAAACCTATTTACTGTAAACCTGTGAGACCTTTCAATGCTGTTCCATGTCTGTTTAGAGAAAGACAAACTGTTCTTGCCAAATATTTATTGTACTATGAGAAAATTCTGTGCTGATTACCAGAAGTTAGATTTGAACTGTAATGCTGAACAGTGGGTTAGTATTTGGCAGCTTATTGCACTCCTCTGTAAGCCAGAAGGGATCTTATTAAAGGTCAAGGCTAACGAACACAATCTGTCTTCAGTTCAGGTAGAGAAGATATTTGGGACATTCAAATTTAATGTCTGCTAACATTGTAACTGTTAAGACCTGCATTTTAGTCAGCTGCTGTAATTATATGTATTTCATTAGATGAAAGCTGGAGCCAGCACTGAACTTGCAATGTAACCATTCTGGTAGGTTCTGATCTACCTGATACATGAAGACAAGGAATGCTGGGCGGCAGAAGCCC
The DNA here is from genome assembly GCA_013400115.1 of Rhinopomastus cyanomelas. Taxonomy (NCBI): domain Eukaryota; kingdom Metazoa; phylum Chordata; class Aves; order Bucerotiformes; family Rhinopomastidae; genus Rhinopomastus; species Rhinopomastus cyanomelas. The sequence continues at coordinate 358,341 of VXBP01005054.1, read as the reverse complement.
ACCCAGATTGTGTCATGGCCTTTCCCTACCCATACATTGGCAAGAGCAGTTCTTTCCTTTCCATCAGGACTAGAAGTCAGGTGCTGCTTGTCTCTCAAGCAGTGCAGAAAGGCCTTCTTAGAGACCGGACGCAATCGCACGAGGGGTGAAGTTCAAACAGGTTCGTGTCATAACGTGTGGCAACGTGCACAGCAAATTCACTTTGTCTATTTGCAAATATTTACCTGAATGGTAGAGAGCTTTCTAAAACCAGTTCTGTGGTTTCTATTCATATGAAGTGCATTGGATTTACAGGCAGAGAGTGGTTTGTGTATCAATAGGGCAGCCAGAGAACAAACTGTCCACATGTGCTGTTCCTCCAGCATGGGTCCAAGCAGAACTCTCTTCAGCATAAAAACTGCGCTTTCGTTCTCTGTCAGCCAGTGAAGATTTTGGCCTCTTTGCTCAGTCTGCCAGTTAAAGCAAAACACGTTGATGGATTTGTAGTGTGAGAGCTGAAAGTAAATTCACAAAACTGTGTCAGAAGGAAGGTGAAAACATTGTAAGCTTTTGGGTCAAAAGGCAATTTTCTAGCAGGTTTGAACATTAACTTGGAGCAGATTTCATAAATAATTAGTCAATTAAATGTCTAACAAAGAAATCCAAATCCATTAACCCTAGCAGTGAGTTTTTGCACTTCTTAATAAAGCTATGTCAAGTTTAATCTATGCTTTAAATAGAAAGGAAATATTGCAGTCTTGCTTAATGATTTTGATTTCCAAAAATATTTACACTTAGTCAGAATCCCTTGAGACAAGCAGAGACCCTTAAACAATGAATGTACAGCATGGTGTTGATGACTTGTTTTCAGTTCCATACATCAAGCAATCCTTAGAGCTCCTCAATCTTTGATTCAGCTATAAAGTGCTTATTAAGAGTGTGTGTGTGTGTATATAAATATATATTAAAATATTTTACTTTCAACCAGCATTTGCTACATTAGGAAAATTTAATGCAAAACTAGACTCAGATTTTTCTTCTGCATTCTTGATTTTTGTGGTAGGTCGTTGTAACCTTGCCCCGTGCTTCTCTGTGCTAAAGAGCAGCAGTGGGAGCTTTTAACATCCGTTAGAGACTTTCATTGCAGTGAACGTTCATGGTGGCAGAACACTGAAACAGACTTTTAACCGTTTCTTAGCTTCTAGTGAGAGAGACTGTATTTAAATAAAGGGTGTAGGAGTAATCTGAAAACCAGGACTGTAAGGACAGATTAAGAAAGTTAAGTTTGATTTCTTGTGTAATCTTAGTATTTAATTAAAAAGGAAACCTGTGTGTTACACCCTCCAATAAATGTTTATCACCTTATGTTTAGATTTAAAATGGGGACTTCTTACTTCAGAGGTTGAGTTCATAAATACTTATAAATAATGGGTTTTTTTTTGCTGAAGATAACTTCTTCCAGATACATCTGAGAACAGCATTTTGTTAATTACTAGACTTCTTGGCAACGAATATGGTAAAAATCTCTTTTTGTTGCAATGAGCCCAAACTCTTTTGAGTAGTGCTTTAAGCACATGCCCGAGTCCCATTAAAACAAACAGGTGCACAAGTGTTTCCTTGAGCAGGACGCTGAACTTGATGTTCCCATAGTAGTGGAATAAACTGCACATTCCCACTGCTGCCAAGGGTGTTCAAGAAAGAGTCCACTTAGCTTTCCTTTGAATGACTTAGTTCCATAAACTTGTTTTTTCCTCCTGTAATTTTTCAATGTGACATAAAAACTTACAGAGAACCTCTTGATCGAGGCCTCGCGGTACAAGTTTTTTGCTAGTTCTTTTCTAAAAAAACTGTTTTCTACCTTGTATTCTCACAGGCTACTTTCCCTTCATTTTGATCCACACGTCTGTCTTAAATCTGACTTTGCTCACTGTTTACACATTTTGTCACTGCCTCTTTCACTGGCCAAAGTGTTTCTTATTGCACATGTCATGGTAGCCAACTTTCCAAGATGAATAGATTTTAAGTCTCCAATTCTGATCCTCTTCTAATTTTGGGAGTTTGTTTTAAATCTTCTTTTCTAACTGTTGTAGAAAAGGGGGTTTTAGTTGTCTCATGGATGTACTCTGGTAGTTGGTAAGTGAGAGTGCTTCATGCTGTTCTGTGAAGGGCATAAGGGGTTTTTTCAACAGCTTTTTACTGTGGAAATTCTTAATTGTTTGTAGATTCATCAGGTGTAATTCTGATGTGAAAATATTCCAGCACTTAATTCCAGCAGTGATTAGCAATTGGCGGGATGCCTTTCAGAGCCAGTCCAGGCTGCAGCACTTGTGCTGCAGGAAAGGTGCAGAAGCCAAATAAATGCCTTTGGAAATTCAAGGTAACATGGACCAGACAATCCAAATATTTCTGGGAAGGATGCTCACAACACAGGCTTAGTAGCTCCCTGTTAGTAGATGTAGATAGGCACCCCAGAGCATAAAATAGTGCACCCCATAGCATAAAATAGGAGGTAAAGAAGATGAGGAAATGTCAGCTGCAGTCCAAGGTGGAAGGAAGAGGTGCTGCTATTTGCAGTCCAGCAGTAGGACTTGAATAACAAATGCAGTGAGCATGGGGGAGCAGCTCAGATTGGTGAGGTAGAAGTTGTCACCATGTTCTCATGTCAGGCTGGGCTGCAAAAGGATCAGGAAACATCTGTATTACAAAACTACTACTTGGATTCCGATGCAGGGTCCATATAAGTTATCTTTCCATTCGTAGTCCAACTGTGTTGTCTTTGGCTTTGCATCGTAATAATGGAAAACTACTGGAGGAACATCAAGTTCTTTTGTCAGCTCTCATCTTTTCTGTATTCTGTTAATGTGCCCAAACTGATTTGTTGGCGACACTTCGTTGTTCAGTTGTCGTGTCAAACTTTGGGTTGACTTTGAACATTTGAATACTTTCATTAAGTTGTCTGTCAGCTCCTGCTGACAGAAAGAAGTACGTAAGCTAAAGTCAGCGGTCTGTGCCTCTGGATTCCCTTATGAGGGATCAAATAGCAAAACCAAAGTGTATGTACTCAGCCTTCTGGAAAAGTATTTAATGTTTACTAAAGCATAATCGGAGAAGTGTAGGCCAATCACAACAAAGAAGGGCATCAAGGGCATAAAAAGAGGAAAGCAGATTCTTCACAGTTAATAGTTTTGTTTTTTTAAAAAAAGAATCCTACAAACATAGAATCTGTGTTTAAATTACATAGTGAAAAATTGTGGTTGAGGTAAATCAATTCCCACAGAATACACACGTCAAATGTACCCTCCCGGCCTCTTCCACACAACTGCTCCATTTCTTCTGCCTCTCAAGGGTCTACAGCATTTGGCTCTCAGTCAGCTCCTGTGCAGATGGTACTTAGTCTGTGCTTTTGAACATCTCTTGCTCTTTACAAGGCAATCACTTTTTTTTCTGCAATGAGATCTCCAAGCCTTAGCCTAAAAACTGATAAAAGGGAAAAATGTCCTCTTCAGACAGCACTGTGTTGTCTTGTTTATTGCTTTCCTATCATAGAAATGTACCATAAACCAGCTCCTCTTTCAGGTTCTTAACCTACAGACTCTACAAGAAACCTCTGCATGTCATTATAAGAAATGTTTACTTCCCTCTGTGCATCAAAAGGGAAAAATCCCATTGGTGAGGCCCCATCTGCGCTCACATTCACTCTTGTGTTTATATTCTTGTGTAGTCACAGAAGGAACCTCTATGGCACTTTCAGGGGAAGCTCCCTTTAATGAATTTTTAGTCTTAAATAGGAATGATTTGCGTACACGGTAAGATGAAGCTTTTGCTCAGCTTGCAACCCAATCTTTGGACAGTTTTGCATCATCTGCTTTTACTAACACCTATTCAGAGGAAACTGGTGGCAGCATTGAATATTGAGATCATTTTACAAATGTAAATTGATTTTAGTAACTTCATCTACCAACACTGATAACACTGGAAGTACATTTGAGAAAACACAAACTTATATATGGAAATCCAGGAGTAAATGGATATTGAACTACATGGAGATGTGCCCACACCTTAGAGCAGTTAGAGATAACTTAAATCTCAGCTAAAAGCACCAGTTTTATATAAAACAGAGATTCAAAAGGTCCATCAAAGTTTCCCTGTTTCTCCAGTCCTAGAGAATACCAACCTATAACTCACCAGTAGGCTTGGTGAAGCAGCCTGTCCAGAGAATTCCATCATCATTTTATTTGTTACCGTGAGTATTAGAAGGCTGGTTGGAGTTTCAGTAAAAAACCCTAACTTGTAAAGGGGACAGGTAATGAATGTTCACAAGAAGAAAAAATCTCTGACAAAAAAGTTTTCATAATGCACTGATCAGTGGTACCCCCCTGACTGGGGAAAAGCTGCAATGGGAACTAGTTCACTGCATGAAAATTCTAATGAACCTACAAGGAAATTCCCTGCTGAAATGGCCAGTGATGTATGTCCTTCGGTCTGGCAAGAGAGATTAGAAGCATGCTGGAATTAAAAGTAACACAAGGCACCATCTAGAGTAATTAATTGTAAATATCATAGCTAATTATCTTTGAGGAAGAAGTTTGTGCAGTTTGTTCTGAGCGCTTCAGGGATGGCACATGTGTAATTAAGCACATTTTAACTCATCTGAAGCGATAAGCAAAGTCATTATACAACTCTTTATGAAGTTAGCAAAGTAATTTTTGTTAACTGTGCACTGCCTGATGGCAGCTCAGTCTGTGCAGGCAAATTAATTCTGTTCCGTTCTTAGAGTAATGAAACCCCACAAAGGTTTTCCATGAAATCAGAGGGAATAAACATCTTTTCTGATTAAATATTTCTTATTGTTTTCTGTGTCATACTTGGAGAGGCAAAATAGTGCTGCCGGTGCTCTCCTGTTTTGGAGGCCTCAATGTGGAAGAATTTCATCCTGAGTAGAAAAGGGAAGAGCTGACATTACAAAGAGTTACAAAATCCCACTATTCTCCTTTGTAAAAACTATCTGCAACCCATAAATATGTGTACCTAAGCCTATCTCTGAGCTGGAAATAAGATGCAAAAATTGAAAATAAGAAGTAAGTTCAGGTAAAATAAGAGCTATAAGAAATTTTCTCTGCTGTTTTGGTTTTTGTTTAGATGTTCAGAAGACTACTACTGCAATACTAAGCCCTGTGCAGCTCTTCTAAGTTCTGACAGCTGCTAAAATGTCCAAGGGTTTTCAACATCCATGTAAAATGCTTTACGTCGAATACGTATTGGCTCTGCTTTATTCTTTATTTCCTCAACATCCAATATGTGAAATAATTTGGCATTGGATTAGACAATAATTCAGTAATTTCATCTAAAAATGTGGTGTTCTTGCCCTGGGAAGAGTTTGATAAATTTACAGTTATTTAGATATACAATTTTAGGTCATGCTAGCTTGCTTGGTAAAACACAGAATTTTCAAAACCCTGATCAAGGCAAAGCATTAATGTAGTTCTGAGGATCTTAAAAAAGATTATGTGATCCTATGGTTTGTTTGGGGTTTTTTTTAATTAAGTCTAAAAAACCTTTTTGTTAAAATTACAGTCTAGAAAAATGTCAAATTGATCTCGTTAGTGTAGTTTCCAGCAGGCCTTTAAAAGCTGGTTTCGATGGAAAAGCAGGCAATGTGCCATTCAATGTTCAGCCTGTTTGTCAGCTCTATAACGCTTCCAGACAGCCAAGCTACAACAGGGTTTTCAGTAGTGCCCTTGCCTGTGTCTGTGTAGCTGGTATCAGTTTAGTGCAGCTGCTCAAAAGGGAAATATATAGATGTTCATTAAAATGTAAATTAGTATCTTTCTCATAAATTTCCCAGGAGGAAAGAGGGAAAATAAGAAACATTTATAGCTAGGTAGGGCTGTATCATTAGAATGCCAACACTTTATATGTATTTGTGTTGAATTTATGTAATTACTTTTTTGGGGGAGGAAAATTTGATAAGAGTTTCCTGAAAATGTGGACAGCAGGTGAAGCCATGTCCCATCAGGGTAAATCATTCCCCCGGGCTGCTAGAAATCCAAGTTATTTCTCTCCTTTGCCTCAAGAAATTTAAGCCTACATTTCCTACACACTTTTTCTTCAGAGTTTAATTATGAGATTAGGGGGTGCTTTAGAGAAAGATGTTCATTATCTGTGTTTAATACTGTTTTTTTAAAGTAAACAAACATTTGCTTCAATTAGCCTGAATTAAAGCTTTCTTATCTCTTGAGTGCCAGAACCCCTACCAGTAGAGTCACTTTCTCATTGGTTTTTGCTTTGTTTCAGTGAAAATGGAAAATAAAATAAGGGAAGAATCACAGGAAATACAATCACATGATTTTTTTGAAAAGATTTTACTTTAAGATAGGCAAATAAATTCCAACATAACAACTGTTATACAAATGTAATAGGCAGGGTTTGCTTATGGATTTGAATCTTGGAGAAGAACAAAAATAAATAGTGTCGTCATCAGGAATCCTATTCGCAAACTCTGTTATTTTGGTAGCTGTGATAGTATTTCCTTTCCTTGAGGTCTGTTTTGTACAGCACACCACCCAACTAGTATTTCTTATATTTTGGTGAAAGCTACTCATCATTTTTTCCACTGCACTTCGAAATTTAAAGATGTGTTTTACCAAGTCTAAGTAAACACCACTAAGTTAAACAAATTCTCTGTGCCAGCTGGAAACATGATACGAAGCTTTCAGCAGTTTTATTTCTTTCCTCCTTGAAGCAGTTTTGATTGTCCCTGCCCCCTCAGTTGCATTGGCAGAGTAGGTATTTGATCAAACTGCTTTGTGGACAGAGTTCTATTGTTCCTAGCTTTTTTGTTTTCCCTGTTTGTAACCAGCAAATCCCACTATTCAAACTGTTGTGCTGAGTTGTTTATGTCTCATGTTGGCATCATGACAATGAAACATCACAGGCATGTACAAGCCAGAGCTTTGGTGTCCTGAAACAATAGTGGTCTTCTGACTGCCAAAGTTGTCCTGCTTGCTGGAAACCTCCCTTTCCAAGACCTGATTTAAGGAGTGATTTAGTTTTTGAACTCTTAACAACAGAGTTCACTAAAAAGAAAGAACAGCCTCATATGTTTGTGTTTATTTATTCACAGAGTTATTAAGGTTGGAAAGGACATCTAAGATCATTAAGTCCAACCTTCAACCCAACACCTCCATGACCACTAGACCATGTCCCAGGGTGCCACATCTACTTGCCTTTTGAACACCTCCAAGGGTGGGGTCTCCACCACTTCCCTAAGCAGCCTGTTCCAAAGTTTACTCTTTCACTAAAGGAATTTTTTCCCAATTTCCAACCTGAATTACCCCTGGTGCAACTTGTGGCCGTTTCCTCTTGTTCTGTCACAAGTTATTTGGGAGAAGAGGCCAACAACCTCCTTTCAGGTAGCTGTAAAGGGGAATAAAGTCTCCTCTCAGACTCTTCTTCTTCAAGCTAAGCAATCCCAACTCCCTCAGCCTCTCCTCATAGGACTTGTTCTCCAAGTCTTTAGCCAGCATTGTTTAAACTATAAACATCTTTGATGTGTGCAGAGCAATGGCCTGTGGCTGTGGGACATGGCTAGAGACTAGGAAATAAAGTTTCTGTTTGTTCTTCATCTGGCTTGTTATGTACAATACAGATGCTGCTTTTCTCTGTCAGTTTGGCAAAACAGCCTTTCAAATGTCATCGAGGTGCCACAGGTAGTGCGAAATGTCTCCTCTTTAGATTGGAGATGGTAGAATCATAATTCTGCGTTTCCTCTTACCACAAAACTTAAAATCTGTAGACTCTCGGGTACCTGACGAGCAGCGCTCCAAGGTATTACTGTATGTTTGGAGGCAGTGGTGTTGCTCTGGGTGTGAAGCCTTAGCTTGGCTGGATTAAAAAGGAGGGTGTGAGAGGGGGGGAGAAAGTGTGTCATGTAGATGTGTGTTAGCTAAGCTGGTGAAACACAGAAGACCTGAAGCAAAATGACAGTGTGAGATCATTTCGGAAGAATGTCGTTTCTCTCCTAAACTTTTTCTTTTGCTTCACTTTGTTTTACAGTTTGCCCAGCTGGTGTCTGTCTACAAAACTTTGGGTCCAGAGAAGTTCCCTTTAATTGAGCAGACTTTCTATCCAAATCACAAGGAAATGGTACGTGCAAATCCCAATACTCAGTTTGATTACCAGATCTGTTAAATGAGTCTTGTAAGCACACAGTTTGTTTTCCCATTTACTGCCTATTTTAAAAGCCACTTTGGGAACTTTTAGAGGGATGAAACTGGGTGACCACTTAAAAGGATTGTGATGGTTAACACAATGATTTTCAGATATGAAGGTAGTAATTTTTCAGCTAACCAGCTTCAGACCAGAAAGAGATTAACTGCTTATAGATACAGTGAACAACTACTGGAGTGCTAGAGTTACTTTTATGGTGTCTGTTTTCAACCCAATCCTTTATGCTCTGTTCAAAGAGTTAATAACCTTCTGGAGGTGACGCACAAGACCGTGTGCCAGCCAGTGGAGAACTTTCCACTCCTCTGAAACCAGAGTGGTTGCAACTTGTCATTTTCATGTGCCTAAGCTGACACTGATTCCCAGTCCTTTACAAGGCACAAAGGCGTTCATTCACTTAACAGCCTTTACTCATGACTTCTCTANGTGGGGGGGGGGGGGGGTTCTTATTTTTCTTGTGATTTCTAATAGAATCTGTTTCCTGAGTGTATTTTTCTAGAGGAAATACTTTCAGTGCTGAGACAAAGTGGAGGAAGGCTATTTGCTGATTGTGTAGAGGGGCAGATAAGCAGCAGTTATTTTTAGAATTCAGTGCACTCAGTGTGTGTCACCCAGCTGTGACTCAAGTGCCACTGCAAGGTCATGACAAATGTGTTAATTATCTGCTTCTGTTGGATCTCCAGTCTGTGTGTCTGTCCTTAGGCTCTGCATAGCACTTCATAGGCATAGGTGGCATCTAAAGGATAAACCTTTATGACAGCAGGTGACTAAGATTTCTTCTGAAGTTGTATTTCCCCCACATCTACATTGTCTTTTGGTAGCAAACACAGCATGGCACAGGTCTGCTGTGTTACTGGGTGTACTGAGGGACTGACAGCGTGGCTCTTCGTGCTGCTTTCCCAGTTCTCGCTAGTTTATTTGGCCTTGTATCACACAGATGTTTCCACTTCTGCAGTCACATCTGACACTCCTGAAAATAGCTTTCACCATAGCTCTTTGTTTAGAAGATTTGCTACACAGTTTTGTAGAGCCAAAGGAGACCAGTACCAATCTGGAGCAGCCAGTCTAAATTCTGTCCCAGTCAGTCACAACTTTTCAGTATGGAAGGGATTTTGTGGATGGTTCTGTCAGGAAGATCCCTTGATAACCTTTATAAAGATGTATAAATTATCTGTGTATCTTATAAATTAATACTTATATAAATTATTATAGAAAGCCCTTATACAATTCATAGTAGTTGTTTTATGCTAAGAAAGTGCTTGGTGTCTTAGAACTTTATTCAGGACAGGTGGAGAAGCGGAAGCACATTATGTGTTTGGTGATATGCTTTTTTCAAAGGCAGTAATTCTAATAACTTTTTATTTTGCTGAGAATGTCCAAGATTAAAGCTAACTTATAATTTCCTCCACATTATTTATTTTTCTTTCTTCATTATTTTATTAGCTGTTATTCAGGATTGCCAGGGAAGTGATCAAGGCACCGAGCCTGTTCGGTGTTCAAGGAGCATCTGGACGATGCTTTTAGTCATACGGTTTTGTTTTAGATAGTCCTGCTAGGAGCAGGGAGCTGGACTCGAGCATTATGTGTTCCTTCCAAATGAGAAATTCAGTGATTTTATTGAAAAACCTTTGAGCACATTGCTAAACTGTAGAACATAGAGACAAAGAAGATAGCCTATGATTCTGGGACAGGAATTCAATTTTCGGTGGTATGATCATGTAGAACATCTACCTGTTCAACTGCAAACCGGTGTCTTGAACTGATTGAATTCAAATTCAGTGATAGAACCCAAACAAGCAAATGTGTGTACTTACATGGCAGGTTTTGCTTAGGACAGTAACAAATCCTTGGGTGCTGCTAAGTTGCTTTTTTTTTGTTTGAGTGTTGATGTTCTCCACAGGTGAATAATGGTTTGCATATTTCTACATAAAGAGTATTAAATCTTGGGGAAATTCTTGCATTTGGGGATTGCTGTACATGGGTTAGAGATACTGCAACAACTGTTTGTGAAGAAGACAATTTCACAGAATCACAAAATCACAGAATCACTCTGGTTGGAAAAGACCCCTGAGATCACTGAGTCCAACCATCTACCCTACCTTACAAGCTCACCACTAAACCTGATCCCTCCACCTCATCCAAATAATCTTCAAACCCATCCATGTATGGTGACTCAACCACCTCCCTGGAAAGCCCATTCCAGGGCCTGACCACCCTTTCTGTGAAAAAATTCTTCCTAATATCTAGTCTAAACCTACCCTGTTGTAACTTGAACCCAGTCCCTCTTGTTCTATCACTAACTGCTTGTGAGAAGAAACCAGCACCAATCTCTCCACAATGTCCTTTCAGGTAGTTGCAGAGAGTGATGAGGTCTCCTCTCAGCCTACTCTTCTTCAAACTAAAGAGCCCCAGCTCTATCAGTCTTTCCTCATAAGAGTTTTTCTTCCAGGCCCTTCACCAGCTTAGTTGGCTTCCTCTGCACCTGCTCCAGCACCTCCACATCTCTCTTCTATTGAGGTGCCCAAAACTGGACACAATACTCAAGCTGTGGCCTCATCAGTGCAGAGTATACGGTGACGATAACCCCCCTAGTCCTGCTGGCCATACTATTTCTAATACAAGCCAGGATGTCATTGCTCTTCTTGGCCACCTGGGCACACCGCTGGCTCATATTGATCTTCCTGTCTGTTAGAACCCCCAGGTCCCTCTCTGCCAGAGGGCTCTCCATCCACACCTCCCCAAGCCTGTAGCACTGCATGAGGTTGTCGTGGCCCAAGTGCAGGACCTGGCATTTGGCCGTATTGAAGCTCCTGCCATTAACATTGTCCCATTGCTCCAGTCTATCCAAGTCTCTCTGAAAAGCCTCCTTACCCTCTGGCAGATGAACACTCCCACCTAACCTGGTGCCATCTGCAAACTTACTAATGACACACTCTGTGTCCTTATCAGGATCATCAATAAAGATGTTAAACAGAGATGGTCCCAACACCGAGCCCTGAGCCACCACTTGTGACAGGCTGCCAGCTGGATTTGATGGTACAAGATAATGTTTTTTTCAGATTCCTAGGTTGTAAGATGATCTTCACATCAGAGCCTTGTAGCTGATGAATTGGATTGCTGTTTAAGTTCTGCTGGGTTTTGAACACTACTCATAACTGGCCTCATTTGTGTTTACTTTCACACCGTTTAGTATTTACGGTTTAAAATATTTTTAAAAATAGTTCTTCTTGTGTTTGCTCCTTCCATTTTTAATCTCCAAATAGTAACCTAGAGCCCTCTCCCTCCCCTCCAGCGTAAACCAGTTGGGGATGGGGGCAGAGAGCAAGGGAAATCTCCAAGTCTCTGTGAACTGAGTTTTCAGCTGAACATGCCAGAGGTACGAAGATGCTTCTGTCTCTTTTGCTTCTTTCATAGCACAACGATCATTTGTGCTGACTCTTTAGACAGCAATAAAAAGTAAATAAACAAAGATGCCATTCTTTTGTGTAAAAATGGAGCTGCTTTAATGAGACACTTTTTGAAACAGAAACATTCATCTTACTGTAAGGCCTTTTGAACTCATTGCTAGTTGAGTCATATCGTTAGCCTTTCCCTCAGCTTTTAGTTCCCTTTATTTCACTACATTCCCCCCTCTTATGTTCTCTGTCATGAAAAGCAAGTTTTTTCAATGCAACTGTTGGACAATTTAATTAAAACGTAGCTGGAATACTGAGAAAAAGCCACCAGTATTCAGGGTGGTGGTTTTTTTCCACCATTTACCTGTATAATCTTCCTTCTCTGTTCTTTTCCCTGTTACTGTAAGGCACGCGAGTCATTTTCTCAGTAAAATAAAATGTCATGCCAGGCTGTAGGTCTGCTCTAGCCATTTATACACATACACAGTTTCAAGAAGTAGAAGTAAAAATAAAATGTTGTAAAAATGGTCTACTGTAGATACTGTTATCAGTGCCATTACAGTAAAAATCCTGATATGAAAATCCTGTATTTGGTACAGCGCGTTGTGCTTTCTTCTTCTCACAATCTTGATGAACGCTGAATCTCAGGGAAAATAAAAACTCATTCTGAGAGAGGGTTTTTAAAATCTTTTTCTTGCCATATTTATTGATATCAGACTACCCATTGTGGCAAGTTTGGCTTGGATCTATGTTCAGACAGAACTCATAACGAAAGGCCATTAATAGTTAAATGCCTGATATGGGACATTTTAGGGCAGTTCACATGTAAAATGTGATACAGTTAGCAATACAGTTTCTTTCTAAATATCACAGAAAGCATTTCTTTTTCCAAGGTATGTAAAGACCACAATTCAGTTTGGGCTAGTTATGTTTAACTGAAACGGTTGTCTTAAAAAGGAGCAAGTGTCTGTTTGCTGCAGAGTGCTATTCAAGAGACACCATGACATCAAAATGCATTTGGAAACAAGTGCTACACTGTACTTGTTGTGAATATTAATTAGCCACGTGCTCAATTCAGACTTTTATGGTTATTAAGCTCTTGAAGGCTTGCTATTAAGTTTTTTTGGTTTGGAAAAAAACTTAGGAAACTTAAGGAAAAAAAACTTAAAAAAAAAGACTAAAAGAAAAAACATAATGAAATAAGGCTTACTTGAAAATCTTTTGGTAAGTAAGGGATACAGATGTAGGCACTGACTAAACAGCAGTGTCAGTATTGTCACTGCAACATGAATTCTTTTTTGGATTAATTTTAGCCTGTTTATTTCATTTTTTAAGTAGCCATAAGTTGTCTGTGATCACAGTTAGTGTTAGATTGTGTACATTTCACAATCCTGAAAATGAACTGAGCTTTACATTTGGCAGCACAGTTAATGCGGTGGTGTATTTGGAGTCATGGTGTTTAATTTAGAGTCTATCCTTCAATTTAGAGTCAAAATTAGATACAGAGTTGTGCAGTTGCCAAAGTAAACACTAAAAACATGAACAGAATATGTCACCAAAATGATTTATACAGAACACATCTATCCCCTGCAGCATCGGATAGGTGAGGATGGGACAAGATACATAGGACATGCTGAATTTTGTATCCAAACTACTACTGATGGGATTAGTGATGCCTATAAAGTAAAAGGTCTTTGCAAGCTGAAGTCCCAATGGCTTCATGAGGACTCTACAGGAAATAGGTAAAAGTGCTATTTGGACCACTGGGCCCTTCAATCAGCAAACAGGAACTAATCAGGCTAAATCTGTGCCTGTTCTAAATTCTCACGTGAACAGTACATGAGAGCAATCTCTGCACAAAATTGGAATGAAGTGACAGAAAGAAAGAAATGAGAGAGTGTAACATATATCAGAAGTTGCAGCTATTACAGACCTGTGTCCTGTGTGGTGGTTCTCATCCAGTACCTAGCACACAAGCACTTGGACAACTGTCTGAACTTTGGCATTTACTGAAATATTTTCTTAAGTTTTACCACTGAACTGAATTCCTTTTGTAAACTTAAATATGTGTGTGTGGGATTAGTTACTACCTGTAGTAAGCAATTCGTAAGACACTACAAATCTAAAAGGCGGAACACCTGGTAACACTTCTCCAGTGTAAATCCATGGGTTGCCAAATTGCTTATGGCAGAGTATCATGAGTGACAAATCAGAGTAAACTATCCGATCTGGTCAAATAGTTGAGAGCTTTTTAGAAATCCCTTGCAATGATTGTTATTAGAAGCCTATTGTGCATGTATTTTTGCATGAATTTCTAAAGCCAAGGCCTTTGCCAGTGCTGAAATACACGTGTATGGAGAGGAATTATCAAGTACTGCAGCTGCTGTGATGATGGACGTGGTTTCTGTAAATACAAGGAGTTTTAGCATGTCATTACTTGTGTTGGTGCCATAAAATGCTGAAGCATTAGAACACGTGGCTTTTCTTTCAAGAAAGCACAGTCAGTCCATAGGAATATTGCATTGGGTAAGAGGATTCTGATTACCAAGGCTGGTTTGTGTTACCAATGGGAGTTAAAACTCTGTAGAGAGAGTGAGCTGTGACATTAGTGACAAAGTATGGAGCACAGATTGTTTTAATCACAGAAACGTTCAGCTTGTTTCAACAGATAAGGAGTTACAGGGATTTTTGAGTAATTTTTTAATAGCATATTGTTATAATACTTCACATATACACTGTACAATAATTCTTCTGTATCAGAAGACTTTCATACAGAAAAAAAGAGTTCTGTAAAACATTCTGTAGTTCATCAGAAAGATTTTGAATAAAACTTGGGGTCTCTTAATCTGTAGGTTAACTGGAATAGGGGACACAGTTCTGGCAATTGTTTTGTTCTTGTACATTCATATTGATGGAAGGGAAACTTGTTATGCTTGAGGGGACACACAGGAGCATTCTCAGCTGGAGCCTCCCTTCACAAAGCATAACTTTACAGAGTAGCTACCTCCAGGAGATTTGTTCCTCCTCTTGCAGAAATGCCAATTCCACAGACTCGTACTTGAGCTGTACAGGACAATTTGGCTCTTGTTTCTAAGCAACAGATACATTAGGTGATGGCAGTCAAAGCTGTGAGCATGCGGTGTTTGATGGAATTAGACTCCAAGGCTTTCTAGGAAGTGATCGTTTTATGGTTCACTGATATCAATAAACTCTTTCTCAGGGGGAGGACCACCTCGGTACCAGCTGCAAGTGCCATCGCTTCTCTTGATACAGGCGTAGTGCTTTGCCTGGTGCCCATAGAGCTTTCGTTCTATAAGCCAGTCTGTCCAGAGGCACTCATTTGGTGCAGTGATTGAACAGGGCACCATGTAGCAGGTAGTAATCTAAATGTAAAACAGTACATTGATTTAGTATATTGCAGCTTGCTTTAAAATGGAGTTTATTCTCAAGAATAAATCTGTTGCAACAGACCGGTTCCCACCAGTGAAAGCTGTAAGATGGGCTCCGGAGTTCTGTTCAATACTTACTTTGCAGCCACAGCCCATTTGGTATCTCTGATTAAGGCTTTTCTTCTGAGACAAGGTTAAATCATCCCACGGTTCAATGTAGTTGCATAAATGGATGAGGACTTTGCCGTCACTTAAAATTTGCCCTGCAGCATGGAAAATAGGAAACAAATAAGGGAAGCACGTAACAACTGTCTCTAAATACTGAAATAGATTGCAGGGATACCTGAAGTTTTTAAATAATTGCACCAGACTGGGCCTGTTTCACACATTTTTCAATCACTAATTAGAACTGAGAGAACTGATCTGCTGATTGCATGCTGAATAATAATAATAAATAAAAGCTTTAAGGATATCTTTTTTAAGATGCTGATAATCTGACAGCAAGGGGTGAGTGCAAATGCAGAAGTATGTTAAATGACATTTCAGGACTCAAAACATCTGTCATTAGTCAGAACTCCTACATGGACTAGATGATCTTTCGAGGTCCCTTCCAGTCCGTTATGATTCTATGATTCTATGAGCATCTGTTGTCTCACTGAGCATGTTTGTGTTCCTGGGGAGACCTGCATTCTTCGTTTTGAACGAACAGTGACAACATATCTCGTATTTATTAATAGCATAGCTGCTGACTCTGACATCCTTTGCACCTGCTTTAAAGTTGTTGAGTGAAGGCTGGAAAACATGTAAGATCACAGCACAATTCCAGCTTGACACAACTTGTGCATTCCACTGGTTTGTATTATTTACTACATAAATATATTCTTTTTCACCATATTTTTGCAAAGTTGGTTTTATGTGTGCATTACTTTGACTATGTTTTACCTGTCAAAAGATACTGATTTTTGTTGTTAGCTTCCAGTTTCACTCCACAGAGTGACGAATCATAAGGGGTATAGACATACTGGACATCCTTGAGCTTTTCAAATCCTTTAAACATCTGAAAATGATCAGAAACAGAATGTGAGCAGAGGAACACAAACACCAAAATGTCAGTTGTGATCAACATCTGAAAGAAATAGATAGTGCATCTCTTTAAAATAGGCTCCAAAGCCTGAACTTAGATGAGAAAATGCCAATATTTAGACCCTTTCTCTAGACTAAATGAAGTGTGCCCATCATTTCTAGGAGGAGATAGATTTGCGATTTATCTTAAATTACACTGTTTTAAAGGTGCCTTTTCAGTGCCGTTACTGGATCTGTAAAACTTTCTCTTGGATTTACATTCTACAGGCATCTTCTGTTGGAGGAGTAATGCAGAGACAGCACTGGGTTCAAACAAGGTTTTTCAGAATTGTAAGATACACGCATTTCTTAATTAATAGGATTTCTTATGTCAGTATTGGAAATCTTCTTTCAATCAGCACAGAGTTGTGCATCTCCAGGGACATGAAATGTGCTGAAAACTGAATGTTGTTCTTTTAATTTGGCCATTAAAGCTGGTGGCATTTCCGCATCCGGAATTTAGCTCAGTGCAACCTTCTCGAATAGCTGTTGGGAAATGAGATGCAGCTTGTGCAGCTGATCACCTGCAGCACCAGAATGAGTGAGTTCGGGACCAAAGCCTGCACAGTGCTGCTCCTTAGCTGGCATTTCCAACCATCAAAATAATTCTTCAATAAGCCATTAAAGCATCAAAACAAACTCAGTTGCGTCTGAAGGTAAGAAGGACCCATAAGACATTAATCAGCCTCAGAATGCCTGTCATCACCTCATATGACATAACTGAGACTCCAGCACTTCAGGGGCCCATTTAATGACATCATGCCATGTAGTGGCAGCTGTGGGCAATCACAAGGCTCCCAGTTCCCAGGGGCAGGCTCTTCCAGTTGCAGCTGGCGTCACTGGAAAATGTGTTCATGTTACTCAAGTTCTCTCAGGAGGTTTGAGCAGCACAAGGCACTATAAAGTACGCTGGAACATGTTCATTTTCTGAAGGCTTATTTAGGAAAGAAAAGAAGCCAAAGGTGTTGTCATTGAGTTTCTGATCCAAAAATACGAGATGTGGGTCTGAAGGACTTAGTAGAAAAAACAAATGCACCAAACCAAATGAAAACAAATCCCAGGCTGGTATCCTGTACAAAATAGCAGTGAAAAGAACAGAAAACACATCTACTGGTGATGAAAATCTCTGCAAAATTGTCAGAAAGGTGAGGAGGTGATGGACTCCTTCAGTCTTTGAAATTACACTCTCCTGCTTCTGCTACATTTCAGCCTGCCTTACTTAGGACACAGTAATAGTGGGAACTGTGCATTTAGGCTCCGCTTTGAGTTCTCTCCACATTCAGAGCTTCTGTTTGGGCTGCACTGGGAGCAACTTTTAATGTCTCATCACAGATCTAAATCAAGAGGCATTGTGCATGCAAAAATTGATTTAGCCATTTAAAAAAAATAAACTTCTATGGCAAATTATGCAGGAGATCTAGTTAGTATTTAAAGTTTGTTTTGTTGGGGTTTTTTCATTGCTTCATTGGAGTATTTTTGAAATTACAGTCTGTGGTATCTCGGGTCCTGGCCTAGATATTTGTTAAAACATTTCTTAAGATTATAATCTTCCGTTTAATTTACTAAAGCATATTTGATCCTCCAAATCTTGTTATCTCAGCTCCTAACAGTGGATACTTTTTCTGTAAGGGGTTAAAATGGCTGGGTCCAATTCTGTATTGTTTGATGGTCCATTTACATTGGAGATTCTGGTAGGACTTTACTGAGGAAGTAGGAGAACATAGAAATGTGAGCCTAATCCTAAAGTGAGTATTGACGTGGTCTCTATCCTTCTGAGGTGTGTAAATAAGACCAGGACATTGTGTACAGATTTTAAATTGGTGAGATTTCTTTAGGACATCTGTTTATCAGTGTCTCGCACATGTTCTTGTTATAATAATTACATTCTTCTATCTTCTTTATTCTCTGAGCTTTATATAGTGTGTGCTGGTTTGAAAAACCCACATTTCTGCTCAAATTGTAGGGGGAGGGGAGTGATTTGGGAAATACACTAGTTCTTCTGGGTCCTAAAACCTAACCCATCACATTAGTGGTTAATACCTAGCTCTAAAAGTGCATGCACCATTTCAAGGCCAGGCTGGATGGGTCTCTGAGCAACCTGCTCTGGTTGATGTCCCTGCTTGCTGCAGAGAAGTGGGACTAGAAGAGCTTTGAATGTCTCTTCTGGGTCACAGCATTCTGAGATTGTATTCTGAGGAAAAAAGGTAAGTTATCAAGTTGGTGTTCTGGTCAGCCAAGCTGACAGTTACTCAGGAAAATGAGATACACAGATAAGGTCACTGATCCATAAGGGTCAGTCTGAAGGTCTCTGACAAGCACTTTCTGTACTGTTTTCAGTCAGTCTGAATTGTCTTCTTCCATGGAGGTGGCCAAATCTGGACAATTGTGTTATTTTAATTGGTAATTTTACCCTTTCCAAATGTTTATGAGCATAAGCTATTTAAAATTCCTCACTCTTTTTACTTCTGTAGGTTGATGCAGTCTTTACAGTTGTTATCCCATGGAGCTTCTTTTAATTTGAAGTTAGTACTTCTCACAAATTTTCTGTATAGCAAATCCCATTTAATTTTTGCCCAAATGCCACCTCCAAATGAAATGCTTACACTGTGACAGGGCTCATCTCTTTGTCAGTTCCTGTATGATTTACCAAGCGCAGGCCATGTTGCCATCGGGCATTTATTTCAGTGCCACATGGAGTTAACCTACGCATCCCACAAAAGGTGTGCAGGCTGCGGAAGCTCCTGTTTGCTCACCCACTCTGTTTTGTGGAGATTTCAAACAAAATTCTTTCTAATGGGTTAGAAATGAACAGGGAGCAGGGAGCTGGGCTGCAACGTGAGATTTCGGCGTGCTGTTACTGGGTAGCAGGATTATAGACTGAAAATACCCACACAGACTAGCCTTCTCCTTCCCGTTTGTGCTGCACTGTAAGTTGATTTCTGTAAAGTACTGAAGTGTTGCAGGGTAGCAATAGAAAATTGAAGTGCTGATGGGAGAAAGACACTTGCTCTGGTGTTCATATGTGCTTTCCCCTGCTTATGAAGTTTGCATCATCTGGGCAGAGAATTTTAGCATTGTAATACATCAGAGGCGATCAGTTATCCACCAGAAACAGTAACGGTACTGAATGCTGTCCCGAGACTGAAGTGTGTTTTCAGAAGTCTTCATAAAGCAATTGTGAATCACAAAAATGTTCATCAAAAGACGCTCATTCAATAAGCATCTTGTAAATGTCAGGACAGCTTTTTTGGCTTTGTGTTGGGTTAATTTCATTGCTCAGTTTGGTTTTGTGTTTTAAACCCTAAATTGAGTTATTCTGAGTAGATCTTCTGCATCTAACAGTGGAAAAGCAGCTGGAGCTTAAAGCATTTACTTGTTTGAGAGAAGTGGTAGAAGCCCCATCCCTGGAAGCGTTCCAGGTCATGTTGAATGGGGCTTTGAGCATCCTGATCTAGTTGCAATTGTCTCTGGACTAGATGAGCCTTGAAGGTGCCTTCCAACCCAAAGCATTCTCTAATTCCATTTATGCTTCAGTTGTAGTCACGTGTATAGGTTATCAGCGTAGAACTGCAAAAGAGCTAAGTGATTCCATGTACCTTTATTTGTTTGATTTCATACCGGATCATTTTGTGGGTTTCAAGAGGATTATCACTGGCAGGAATCACCTTTTCGCTGATTATTTTTGCTCGAATCACTGAAATAGAGAAAAAGATTTAAATGCAAGTAAGCATGTGTCTACTTTCACAAGCAATAGTAAAGTTTCTACTGATAGATTTTAGCACTGGTTTTACACTTCAGCTAGTGGAAGAAACTTGTTACTAGAAGAACACTAGAATGAGGCAACTCCTGAAAATAAAAATAAGTGGGCTGCCCGTAGTGTAAATGTGAATTTCTGTGAATCTGGAAATTTGAATCAAATTGCCACTCAGTTGTGGCCAAACCCATCCGTCTTTGGAAGACTTGAATCCCATAAAATTTGATCAACCACCCATCATTATAGTCAGTAAGCAAACGAAAGGGACACTTCGGTTCATGACAGAATTGCTGATCCGCTAAGTTGGCTTGAGGTTAGCACTCTGAAAGGGCCTGCCAGACAACATCAAAGCATTGATTTAATGCATCAAATCAGGAGGCAAGAGAACAGGCTTTCCTCCTCTTTTTGCATTGGTTCTGTTACCCTGTATACATTCATGATTCCTTCTCTTGACACATTCTATTCTTATCCAAGAAAAGTGTAAGATTTTCTGAAAGAAGAAATGGCTGATTTTGCTATCTGTTTGTAATAGGCAATCTCAGATTCTTCTATTTAAAATATCCCTGGATTATTAGACACAGAGAATAACAGGATTCTGAAAATACGGTATATGACCAAAAATCTCGATAGAAGTGGTCAGAGTCCTGGTTTTGGCCAGCCACTAACATGGCTTCCCCACGGATGGACTTGTTAGAGCAGTCCATATCTGCACTGAGAGAGCCTGGCAACGGCTGGAGCAATCAACAGTCAAACCCCACTTGAGCTGTAAATTCAATTCACACTTGAGCAGAGATGGATCTGTGCAAGGACATCTGCAACTGCAGCTGTGATAGAGACCAGAAAAGACTCTTCAGCATTAGGGCAACTTTTAGATACCTGTTTTGTTTTACTTTTTGTGATACCGTTCTATCAAAATCACTGTGAAACAGGCATGATGGTTCACAAAGCAAGTTGAGTTAAGAGAAACCTCAGGAGGTCTAGTCCAGCTTTTGCTGAGCTTGAGTCAGAATACTCAGCCTTGTGACCAGCTGAGGTTTGACAATCTCCAAAGATGGAGATTCTGCAGTCTTCCTCCACCTCTGTTCCAGGGTTCGATCATTCTTACAGTGAGATCCTCATAGTTTCCCTTCAGTGAAACCAAATACAAGGCTAATGCAGAGCAAAATGTTCTTACTCAAAATCACGTTTCCCCAAAACCATGTATTAGATAGATTCACTTTTATCGTGTCCTGAGCCCCATCCAACCTGGCCTTGAACATTTTCAGGGAAGGGGTGTCCACAGCCACCCCAGGCAACCTGTTCCAGTGCCTTAGCACCCTTACAAGAGTGGAAAGGAGTAGGAAACCCAGATAGTGATTTTCTTTACAAGCAAATAGAGGTCAGTACCATCTAGTAATGGTCAGTTCTCATTTTCTCACTTACTAGCTGAGCAAATTAGATGTAATAATCAAAATTATGCAGATGCTTACAGCTTCAAAGCTTGAGTCCTCTGTCTTCTAGCACAGTATTCCCTCATCCCAAGCCATTTAAACTGTTTTAAAGGAGCATTTTAGCCTTTTGGGGTGGGTAGGGAGAAAAGAGTTCTTTTAAGTACGAACAGCAAATTCCTCATTTCCAATGGTAAGTGGCAGCATCTCTTGAATCATCTGCAGATGTGTTACTTTGCCACAAATTAACGGTTCTGCTGAAGCACTTTGATCTAATTCCAGACAAGAAGTGGTGTGGTTTGTGTGTGCTGTGCTGCTGCAAAGGGCACGTTAGAATCGCACGGATTTGTTTTGCCTTGCTTTCCTTTTCATCACTGCTTCCTAAATAGAGGTTTTCTCATTAAAGCCTTTGTTCAGTGCAGAAGGTGTGCAGTGGCACATTAGTTTTTTAATACCACAACACGTGCAGGAAATCTTTTCTTGCTACGCAATGTAAACATTTGTAGGATAATTAAAACTACTTTTCCCCTTGTGTTTAATATTAAAGCATAACTCATTCACATATTTTTATTAAATGCTGCCTGTTAGCATCAGGGAAGAACAGTACAGATGACCAGTGATGGCTCAGACGGGCTCTGTGGAGTTGCGTAAGGCTTAAACTAGAGCCTTCTGGGGGTTTGTCATTAAGAGATCATCTTCTGGGTGCATAGAAGAAAATGGAAACTATTTTTATGTTGTGTGTGTTTCATTCATTTGTTAAGAGAAGGCTTCCAGATGGTGAAGGAAGACCAGACTGGGACTTTGTAATTACATTTTTTGTAGCGACATGGAAGTTTTATTTTTGCAGAATGCCTAAATCTTTAGCTGCTTGGTTTTTACTTTTCTTCTGAAACCAGATTCCTGCACACAGAACTTTTGGGGCCTTTTAATCCTTCTTGGTGCTCTTTTTTCTGTGCTTTAATATTTATTTTTTCTAATTGGTGTCGTCTAGCTGTCTCCTAAAACCTGTTATTCATGTGGTTGCTTCTGTTTTTAACCACAAGCACTTCCTGATTTAGCATTCCTGGTCTGAGCCATCTCCCTGTCTTGACTCGTGGTTTGGAGGGTGGTCATAACCTAGGATTTCCAGAAATGGTTTCAAGTTCACCGGGACTGGCTTGACTACTTGATTTTACTAGTCATTTAGTGTAATAGTATCATTTTGTCTGTCAAGACTGTCTCTGGTTCCTTCTGGTTCTTTATGAGGAATCTGCATAAATGAAATAGATCTGTGTAACCTTCGTGTTCCCATGCCAGTCATTCCATCTGCCTCAAATTCCTTCTGCGTTTACAATGGCTTTTCAAAAGGCATTTGCTCTCCTGTTTCAGTAGCATGATGCAGCTTTCTGGGCAACTCCTCTTTTGTAATTCATGGTACTTTTTAGCTGTTTATCCCCACTTTGTAACTGACGGTTGTCTCAGGTAACTAAAATTAAAGGAGGTTGCTGTGACCAGAACCACGAGGAAACAGGCAGAGCCTCAGCACAGAACCGTACCTGGTGGCTACCAGTTCCCACAGTTAGGCAATTCCATTCCGTTTAGTACAGGAGCTTGGCTCTTAGGTGTTCAGTATGAGAAATGTGGTAAAAATGCTTTCATTCTCTCTTTCCTGAATAATAGTAAACATCTCCCCTGTTCCTACCTGAACAAAAGGTAACTCTGAACTGGGCAGAGGGCAGACCTTACTCAGTGTAACATGCGATGCCTTTGTGTGATCAAGGTAAGCGCTGGGTTTTATACCCTGCAAAAGCAGTTATAGTCAATAAGGGTGGAAGGCTGGGCGTTAACCGCATCTCCCAAATGCGGGTGATTTCATTCGGAAATTAGCTACGCGCATCATTTATCTGTAAATATACTGCACCATCTCATTCTGGAGTACAGATTTGTATGATCACGAGGAGCTACTTATTCTAGGGCTTATACTCCTCAGACTAAATTCCTTTTAAAAGAAATCCACTGTCATTAGATTAATTTTACTGCACTGCAGTAACAAATGAAACAAAATACAATCATCTTTGTCACAAAAGAGGAAACACAAAGGATTGAGCAGTATCATTAAGTCCCCACAGCAGTCACAGACTGAGCTGGAAACAGAATAGATTGTTCCACTTTGTCTACTAGAATATGTGTTCCCCAGAAGTAGACTCTTTAGAGTTAATTCTTTGGCATTAAACAGAAACTCTTTAATGGACAATTACACTAACTGATACACATTAGTATTAGTAGATGTTTTCTTTCTGATACTATTTTACATGGCATTATTGCACTCGTGCGGCTTTTAGGGTGATGCTATTTAGCTTTTATCCTTAACTGGCTGTCTACAGTACTGTTCTTTGAAGACAGGCAACTACCAGCAAAAGTGACCCATGTTATTATTCCTTCTAAAAGGAAAACAAATTGGCATTTACACTCCAGATTATTATCCTAAGAAATAGGAGGTAACGGAGAAAGTAAAAAGTGGTGAATAAATGAGATCGTTTTTCCTCAGTATCTGCTGAATGTCAGCAACTATACAATGAGAAATACACAGGACAGTGTTTAAGATATGATTGAATATAAGAACAAGAAATCATCATTATTTACGTGCATTTTTCTTTTAAGGATATAAATAATACATAAATTAAAAAAATGTTAAGAGTATCAGTGAGAAATTTGAACAGATAGGGAGGCACCCACTTGGAGCTTTGAAAATCTCTCTATAGAAACTGTTAAATGAGACTTAGAAAGCTGTATGGAAAGATCTAAGTTACTAAGAAGTTAGGAACAAGTTTGTGATAATGCCTCATGCTGCTCTTTTTTTTCCTTATTATATTTAACTGCCTAAATTCAGCCCTTTCACTTAATTAACTGAAATATGATGTGTGCTTTTGAGCATTTGTTTCTATCTGCCTCTTTAATGTCTGATGCTTCCATCAGGCTGTTGCAAGATTGCTGTTGTAGGAGGAGTGAGGAGTAAGGAGCACAATAAAAATTGCTCTCAATAGAAGTGTAATGTTTTTATGTGGGTGGGTTGGGCATGGGAGCCCAAATATTTATGGGAACAGATAGAAGAAAGCATCACAATGTGCAAAACCAGAGGACAAAAGTGTTTTTCCGAAATTGCTACCAAAGTCTGAAATAAAGCAGAAGTGACAACTGCAGGAGCCCCAACCACAGAGACCTGGAGTTTAATCAACAGTTGATAGTTCAATTAAAAAATTCTTCTTGTTTAAAAGTCTTGTTGAATTTGGAGGTCTGAAGGGTTGTTTGGTGTGGGGATTTTTTAGAATCGTTTATTCTCAAAAGGGATTAATGAAAGAGGTTTGCTTTTATGGGTTTTGCCTCTTTGTAAACGCAGTGCCTTTTATATAATACTTCTGTTTGCAGGAACTGCAATGATTTTTACTCAGTTACCTCTGCTCCTGCTCTTCAGCACTTCTATTGTTTAGATTGTAGGCTACAGCAAACACAGCTGAAATATGATAGTGGTTTCTATACATCATCCTGGATCTATATACTCACTGGAAACATTTAGTAAAAGAACATTCAGAGCAGAGAGTCCCAGGTTAGTTGTTTGAAGCTGTGAAGGTCAAGTTTCTAGGTCCAGTGATCTAAAATAATTGCACAGGAACCCAGGAAACACCTGAAATGTATGTGGGCTTTGCAGGGTGCCTTTGTGAGATGGAGTTCTCTGTTCCTCTGATGATTTCCATGTATCAGTGTCCAAGTCTGTACTTTTCATTTCATTCTGAGTTCTTTGTTCTTCATTCTGAATAGTGGAGAGGGAAAGGCCATCTTATGAAACATTTGCAAACCTGAATTTCTACTCTTTTGTATTTATGATCCTTTTGTAACTCTCACTGTGAAATGGGGGTTATCTTTCTACTAATATAAAAGACTGTCTTAATTTTCTCTCCCTTAATTTGTTGCGTCGTATCAGCAGTGGAGCTGGTGGAATTGATGCATTAATTAACTTGTGACAGAGTACAAGTGACTTTCATTTCAATATTGGTCTGAACTACTTAGAGACTACAGTCCAGTGGTTGAGATGCCGCAGGTACAGCAGAAATAACCTCAGCCAAGAGTTTGGTAACAAACAGTTACAAGCAAAGGAGAGGTGATTGTCCTCAGAGTGTTCACCTATATGATTCAGAAGGAAAAGGGCTTATTAACACCCCATCATTCTTTCTCTATTAATGATCAGCGCAATCCAGGACCACCCCCTCCTTGTGGTGTACAAGCACTACAGTATTTTGTGTTCTGTAGCAGAAGAATGGGGTCAAATCTGGTAATGAGGTTTCCAGCAGTGCATTTCACTTCAGTGTTGGAGCCAATTTAATTCAGTGGCTTCAGCATAGGAGACAGGATTGTGAATGTGAACCACCAGAAAGCAAATCAGCTAAAAGGTTGTGAGCAGAGCTGGACTCCTGTACTGTATTACAGAAAAAAAAATATTTGGTTGGAAGGGACCTTTAAGATCCTTAAGTCCAATCTTTAATCCAACACTGCCAGGTCACCCCTAGCTCGTGTCCCTCAGCACTGTCTGTCTGCCTTTTAAATCCCTCCAGGGATGGTGACTCTACCACTGCCTGAGCAGCCCGTCTGAATGTTTGATAACCCTTTTGGAGAAGAAACTCTTGCTAATGTCCAGCCTAAACCTCACTTGCTGCAGCTTGCAAGCATTTATTTTTGACCTACCACTTACTACCAGGGAGAAGATGCTGTCCACCTCCTCACTTTAACCTTCTTTCAGGAAGATGTAGACAGTGAGAAGGTCTCCCCTCAGCATCCTTTTCTCCAGGCTAAGCAACTCCAGTTTCCTTGTTTCCAAGGAAACAGTTTCCTCAAACGCTTAGAATCATAGAATCATAGAATCATTAGGGATTGGAAGGGACCTCAAAAGATCATCTAGTCCAATCCCCCTGACACAGCAGGATCATCTAGACCAAGTCACACAGGAACACATCCAGGCGGGCCTTGAACATCTCCAGTGAAGGAGACTCCACAAGCCCCTGGGCAACCTGTTCCAGTGCTCCGTCACGCTCACTGTGACTTCTCACATGACTTGTGCTACAGACCTTTCAGGAGCTTCATTGCCCTTCTCTGGACACTGTCCAGCACTCTGATGACCTTCTTGTAGTTGGGGGCCCAGACCTGTTCCCAGTACTTGAGGTACAGCCTCATGTCTGAGTGCTGTGTGCAGAGGGATGATCACATCCTCACTCCTGCTGGCCACACTATTGCTGATACAAGCCAGGATGCCACCCTGGGCACACTGCTGGCTCATGTTCAGGTAGCTGTCAATGAACATCCTCAGGACCTTTTCTAATGTGCAGCTTTACAACTACACGTCAAGTCTGTAGCCTACTGTGAGCTTGGTATGATCCTAAGTGCAGGATCAGGCCGTGGATGCTACACCCAGTATATTATGGTCCAGTCTTACAAGCTCTTGGTCTCATACTATCACATAATGCTGTTAAAGCTGCCAGAGGAGTCTAACAATACAGTTTTGGATATTTGGGTTCCATGAGTGCAGAGATATGACTAAAACAAAACCGCCAAAATTAAACCAAGCTCAAAAAATAAGAGGCACATAATTGATCCCAAGACGACAAATAATAAGCCCACTGTAAAGCTGTACTGTGCAATATAGAAAAAGAGAACTGCGTGGATAGAATTCTAAATAAAGTCCTGTGTATTTGCCACTGATTTATATATTGCTTTACAAAGTCTCTAACAAGAAGTTGTAGAGGTCTTACTCCATACTTTCGAGCAACTCTTCCATCTATGCAGCATCACCACTTTCCTTGTGCAGCTCCCCCACATTTTTAACTGAATGCTGTACGTCATTTGGTTATAGAATAGATTGACATTATTGCTCATCCTAAAGCTTTGATTTTCACCAATAAAGAAAGCAAAACCTTGCTTAAATACTCATGTCACATGTTCACATAATATTTTTCTATATGTGGATATATATAGGATCTGTAAAAGAAGTATTGGATCTGTAAAAGCAACATCTGAACTTTGGTTTGAACTCATGGCATCACTGATGCTGTCAAGGGAATAATTAGTGATTGACATTAAAATGGTGTTTTAAAACAAGTACATAATGTCTAGCTCTACATTTTAGAGACTCAGAAGTAATTTTTAAGAGAATGAAGATTTTTTATACTCTTACATTTGCATAGTTTAGCTTCCAGAAGAATTAGCAGGACTGCTATCTCAGCTATTTGAAATCTCTGCAGAAGAGGTGTGGAACAGAGCGGAAGTGTCTGTGCCTGAGCGTTCCCATACTGTGCACTTGCTAAGAGAATACATGTATCCATGGATGTGGGAGGTGGTTGTGGAAATCCTTGTCTGTGTTACAAATGTCTCATGGAAGAGATATCTTGGCTGCTGCGTTTTAATGGACTAAAAAGTAGTGAGTAATACTGTTGAGTGCCACTACCAGGAGAATAATGTAATGGTTTAATAAGTTACCCTTAAACTGAAATGTTTAAGGTCTTTTCAAAGCCTTAAATGCTCTGGTCTTCTTGTTCATATTGAAGAGTTTCTAACTGTGGACTCATAATGATGCCATTATTTTTTATACTGTTACCATTTGTAATTTTTTAAAAATCTTTCTCTGTTCTAAATCCAAAATCCTTCCCTCTACTAGTGCTAAAATCCATCTCATGTATTTGGAGCGGCTTCAGCTGTACTACATGAAAAAGACCTGTATGTTTTCAAAAATTGTTCTATTTGTTATTGCTTTAGTTACTTAGTTTTCAGCTTTGGGCTGTGTAAGTCCTTTATTTGTGAGAAGTAACTTGAATTTAATTTGCATGCACTCTTAGAAATCAGCACAAATTTATTTGCTGTCTTTCACAATCTCTTTGTTGACATTGGAAGGACTTTCATCTTCTGTTCACGATAGTATTAATTTTGAACATCTTTAAAGAAGAATTTGCCATCCATGAAGTTTAGAGTCTGTATGTTTAATGCAATATCTGTCTGTTGTTCTTCTAGTTCCTCTAGTTATGTTTTTATGCTTTGCAGTGGCCATAACTCTTTCAATACCGACCCGTTCTAGTCAGCCAGAGACCACTTCTGCCAAGGCCATCCAAATGCCTTACCATCAGTTGGTTCTGTTGCAGATTTTTAAATCAAAGTTCAGTGACCGTCATCATCACCTCTGAAAACACTTTTGTAGCATTCCCTTATTTTTTTAATCCTTACACAGAAGACTCCAGACCTCACGGAGCTGGGAAGGTAGATTGGAAGTTGAATCTAACTACTGAATGATGATGCATATGTCAAAGTGGTTTATGTCATGTTTGTTGGAGGTCAGAAGTGGCTCCTACATTCCCACAGAAGTGCTGCTAAGTTACCAACCATAGCAGTGATTTGGTGATGAGATAGATAGGACATTACACTGCTTTAAGAATGGATCTGGCAAACTATTCTGATGGCTGGTGTTGTTGCGCTCATACAGCGCAGGTGTTCCCCACAGCTTTTGCTTTGGATGCTTACAACATGAAAAAGAACAAATGTCTTTAGCAAACAGCTCATCTATCAATTCATCTTCAACAAGACAGATCAGCAAACAGTAGTTTCATTTCCAAACTAACTCAGCTCAGCTGTTTGAAGCTGTTTTAACAGTTCAGTCTCAGATATAATCAGAATGTTGCACCAGCAAAGTTGTCCCAATCCTAAATGAACTGGAACATCTCTTTTCTGCTGAGTTTGCAGGATGGATTTCTTATCTGTAAGCCTATGTTATTAATATTGTTGTTAATATGCACTTAATATAGGCTTACTGTTAATACAGACTCTTCCTCCACAACTCCTAGACCCAAGGTCAAGGAATCTTTAGTCCAGAAGGTGTTTGTGCTAGTTGGGATGTAAAGGCAGTTTTTCTTTTCTTGCTTTGTATTGTCACTTTCTGATATTTCATCAGAAAAATGCTTAGAGCCATCTGTGAAATGACTAAATCAGCAGCTCACTAACTAAGTGAACCACAATGCCAGAATGAAAGGTAGTGGAACATGGTCAGCTATTTGAATACAAGAGTTTTGGACCTATACGCATGAAACGTGTTGAAGAACATAATTGTACCAATACCAGGCTTGTCTCCATAGTTCTGCAGAAAACAATCTATGGAAAAACAACTCGTGTTTCTAGTTGTGTGAAGAGGTAAGTGAGATGAGATAACCATCACATCGGTAATTGACAATTAAATCCTTATCAGTAAAGTTCTATCATTTGAACTAACCAAACTGTGGAAGTTTTTGAAGGGCAAGATTAATTTAAGAAAACATTAGGCCAGACTTAAATTCTTCTCACCCAAAGCAAAATAGAAAATGAGGAGAAAAAGGAGACAGACCTATATATTGTATGTTGAATGGAAAGTTCATAGACATGTTTGAATAGTTTTACGATGTTATTCTGTACGGGTCCCGTGACACAGTTAATATGGCCACTGTGCAAGTAGTGTTGTTACACAAGGCAGCAGAGAAACGTTCTAGGATCTCTCATCATTCATTGTTATTCATAGCATTTTTATTCAGAAAGAACTTGTGTATTCCAAAACTCACCATCTTGAAAAATACGTAGAAGGTATGGCATTGTTCAGACACTAATGAAACGTACTGCATTGAAGAGGCTTTCGGGGCCAAGTTCAGCTGGTACGTGAGGAACCCATGCTGGGGTGGTTGCCTTGGCAACATGGCCTGCAACTGCAGCAACTACATGGAGGGCAGAGCAGGGTCAAGACACCACAGCCTGGTTCTGTGTGATCTTACTGCAGAGATGGGAACTTGATGGTATGAAGTGGGAACTTGATGGTACCTTGGACCAATTGGAAGCTGATAAGCTGCACATTTCTGACGCAACTCTCTGTGAACTTTTGACAAAATGCTGTCCTTTGTGTGACCTTTGCTCATCACAGCTTCATTACAATACCAAAACACATCTCCACCCCAAGGGCTACCCTCCTGCGAGGTTTGCCTACTCCTCCTTAAGTTTGCACCCTGGTATTGTCTTAACTTACACCTGTAAAAGTGAAGCAAGAGAGTGATACACCAGTCATAATAAAGTTACGTGTGACCAGAGTCACTCGAGCTTCACCTGAAAGCTAGAAAATAGTATGAACATGGCTGAACAAAGAGGGGAAGTTAGGGAAGATACCATAGGGAAGATTTAATCTCTGACTTCTGGGACCAGTTTACAGCCTGAGCCTCTCTTCCCCAACTGAGATGTCTCTGGGTAAGATCTAAACTGTACCAAGTGATTCCTTGGGGAAAACTTGGAAATCTCTCTAGACTTGTTTCAGTTCCGTACGTTCCTTGTGCCCACGGAATCATAATAATTCGGTGTCCTGGACTTACAGTGCTGAACTGGGTGTCGCTCAGAATATAAACCTAGTTGCTTGCAGCCCCTCTGACATCTGAGGATAAGCTGGAACACAAGGGGGTTTATTTTCTGCCAAATTATTTACCGATTTCACGTGACAATGAACACACAACTGTTCTAGCCGACATCCAAAATGCATTTCCATGTGAGTCTTTCAGAATGTAAAAGGTCTATATTTAAGCTTACGAAGGCTCACAGGTAGGGCAGGATTTTGTGAATCTCTGTGCTACTGGCTCAGGATGCAAGAATTCCTTGTGATGAAGGCAGGAGTTGATTTGGTTTGGCTTCTTTGTTAAACCAGAAGATTATGTGGGTTTATTTCATTCTTAATTAGAAGAATACCTTCAGTTTATGACAGTGACGTTTTCAAATCTAGTTTTTATAAACTTTCAAATAGAAGAGGCGAGTGTATTTTTAACAGATGTGTGGTATCCTTTTAACTTAAACGTTACCTAAAACCTAACATGAGTTCCTAGCATTGGTCAGGGTTGGTTTTATTTTTCTGCACTGTTTTTACAGCTGCTGCTCATGTTACCAGAAACATTTCTTTCTACTTCACAAGCCTCAAATACCACATCATTTGACTAGTAATCAACATCTGCCTAATTTCAGCTGAAGAATAACGCTCTCTTTATGCTCTGAAGTCTGTAGAACAACATATATGATGTTATTGTAGATGTCCGTTCATAGCTACATGCCCCTTCCTCTGGCCAGAGAAAACCCCATAATACTGACATGCTTTAACGAGAAATGTAGGGATTAAAATTGGCAAATTAATAAGGATTAAGAGCTTGGCAGTCTTTTGTGTTCTCTGTTTTTATATTAATCTTTGTTTCTAAGCCAGAATGGGTTTTTTCCATGCAGTGCGTGTAGAAAGTTGGGTTTGAAATCATAGGGTTTAGTTTCTTAGCATATGCTCTTAAACACACGTAACACAGGTCCTGAATTCCCTTGTCCTGCCTTTCTTACTCAGCAGTGAGTCTGTGTTACTGAGTTACTTCTAAGTCAGGCAACTGGTGTAATGCTTTTGAGATTCCATTTGACTGCACAACGCTCAGCTCTGTGTTTTGCAGTAAAGCTGAATTATTTTACAGTTGTCAGCTGCGTTCAAATTGACAAGAGCGTTGTGCTCGGTGGTTTTGGCTCTGTAAAATTCCATCCTGTTGTTCAGTTTTGTGATGCCACCTCATTTTACAGCTACAACTTTGAAGCTGTTGGGAACACTGCCATAGGAAAGGAGAGTGACTGCTTTTTTCCAGACCAAGGCCCGTTTTCACGCTTAAATGGCAGGGTTGTGAGGAGCAGTAATTTACAGAAGATTGGAAATTATTTCTTAGAGTTTCATGATATTGGCAATGCAGTTCAAGCTTTGAATTCAGACCGCAGAGTAAGTTAGGAACCTACTCAAATGTGGAGTTTTTAAGAAGTTCTCAAAATGTTTTCATCCACCTTAAAAGCTCGAGTTTTTGAGGGTTTACTTGTAGATCCTATTCAGGTAATACTTTCTACCCCAAACAGGAAACTCGCTATCACTTTCTTAAATGTCTCACTAGCATTTTGTTAAGTGCTATGGAAAGCAATGGAAGAACTCAAACTCCTGTTCCCATAGCAGCCCTGCAGCAAATCATTGAGCATGAATATTGAGGTGCTTTACTGGTTGTTCAGCAAAACCAGGTACAGATACGAGTAGTTGTAGCTACTGATTCTCAGCACAGCACCTCTGCAGCACATGCAGTTATTTTTTCTGGTTGAGAAGCTCCAAACTATGATGCCAGCAAGTGTATCTGGACTGCAGTTAGAACTGAATTGCAATAACGCAGACACCGCACCAGGGATAGGTCTTTGCAGGGCTGCGGGTACTTCGCCTTTGTTAAGAGCTTCACTCCTGGTGCATACGTAGCTACACTGAGCTAAGTAACTTCCTGGGACTCGTGTTGTCAAAATTTCTTTTTACTTCTATTTGAAAATAGTCGTAAAAGAATGCTCTTAACAAAACCTCTCCCTTTTTGTGTACCTGTAACTCTCCTTTCTCATGTTACTGACTTTGGTAGGATGAGGAGAGGAAATGGCCTTAAGCTGCGCCTGGGGAGATTCAGGTTGGATGTCAGGAGGAATTTCTTTCCTGAAAGGGTTGTCAGGCACTGGAACAAGCCTGTTTGTGGAGGGGATTGAGTCAGCATCCCTGGAGGTGTTTGGAGAAGGGTAGATGTTGCGTTGGGGGACAGGGTTTTGCTGTGATGATTGGGCTAGGAAAAGGTTGGACTTGATGACCTTGAAGGTCTCTTCCAGCCAAAACTGTTCTTATAGTTCTATGACATTGTACAGGGTTTGGGTACTTCTATCATTTATGAATCTGTTGAAATGTGAGTTAAAGAAAAAATGTCTAGTTCTCAAGAGTTTTTGCTAATGAACACAGAATTAGTCATTTAAGAAAAGGTGGACCTAGGGAAGGGTAGGACTGTTGCTGATTCCTACATCCCAGTGGTATCTGGAATCTGGGAATCTACACCCCAGAATGCAGGGTTCTCTCTTGAGCATAGGGCTAGAGTTCAGCTTTTCTCAGCCATTTGCTGAGGACTTGAGGCTGAGAGAATTGCCTCATTTTCAGCATGTTTTTGAGATCAGTGTAATTTCTAGCTGGTTTTAAGATGATTCACTGGTTAATATAATAAGGGTGCTGAAAGTCCTGTGCTGGCAGCATGCTCTTTCTGTGGCACTAATACAATCTCACAGCTTCCTTTTCATAGTTATTCTTGCGCAAAACATGCTCTGGTGCTCTGCTTTGCCTGTTGTTTGAGAGAACTGGAACAGCATGAGTCCAGTACATTATTTCCATTATCGAATTCACAGTTCTTGGAATAGAAAACCATTTCTATGAGGGATCTGTGAGCAGTGGCAGCTGCATGATCCTTCCCCTAGGAATATACCTTTGTGGTGTTGTCACAGATTTCCACCCTAGAGAAAGGACATTGCTATGAAGCGGTAGGATCTGCCTCTGCTTGGCTGGGGAGTAATACAAATGCAGATCATATGCCAGGTGCTATAACCTTTCCCTGCTCTGGAGGAAAAGTCCTGTAGACTAAGGTCTGTTGTATCCGTCTCAGTCGTGGTCTTGTTACGTGCTAAGGTTATGATGTTTGTATCTTGTATTTTCCCATGCTGATTTTTCCCATCAGGCAAAGTTACTTCCCACTCTAAGAGTGTACAAATTAATCCATCCCAGTACAAAACTAGATATTGCAGTGCAGAGAGACAACCATGGCAAAACGAGCCATGAAAGATTCAATATGTGATTCAATAATAAAGATATAGTAGGTTGTAATTTTATCCCAGGGGAGCTGACTTTGAGAATGTAATTCTGGTGTGTTTAAATAAAATTTTTAGTGGTATTTTAAAAAGTCATTAACATTTAATGTATCATCTGGTACATCTTTACAGTGCCTGATCTTTGTGATCTTTGGAGATTTTAACAGGCTGACAACCTCCAGCCGTAAAGCTTCCATCATATTTTGAAAAGTGCCACCCTTCTCCAGAGCTATAGAGCTATTCTCTGTAGCTGTGTTATATATTTATGGGTGCTCAGGATCTGTTAGTCATCTCTGTAGACTGTGCTGCACAATGTTCAGTTAAAGTAAGACTTTCAATATGTTTTCTTATAAAAACACCCTACAACAGTCAGGCAGTTTAAATCAGAAGGGATACGTCTAACTGTACAAGTAGAGTTCTGGTGTCACATAGCTAAGTAGTGCAGTGCATTTATGTGTAAGATAACCTTGGTTATGCCTGAGGGGGAAAACACAGCATGAATTAAACTTCAGAAAGGAATTGGTCCTATCCACATGCAGAGGTTGTCTTAATTTAATGGAGACTTTGGTTTAGAATTGATTCCAGGAAGACTGAAGTCATTGGCAAAAGGGAGGTGGTTTTGAACGCAGTGTCATCCATGAGTCTTTTTAAAAAAAAGCTGTTATCAGGAAAAAAAGTTTGCATTGGTTTGAAACTGTGGTGCCTCACTACTGAGTTTGAAATGCTGAGCAGCACCTCCTCATCACACTGTGTTTCTGCAAGGAGAAAAAGCCTCCTGGGTTCTTCCGGGCCAGGGGTTAGCTCTGGTAGTTAGCAGCACAGCACATGGAAGTGCTGTTTAATAAATCTCCTACCTCCATTTCCAGAAGTGTGGGTGCTCACTGGGTCGTGAAGGCATCCAGCGTGGTTTAGGAGGGCCTCGGCGCCATTCAGAGAGCTCAAGAGGATTGGGTCTCTCTACTTTTTCTAAAATAGGCTTATCTGCATGGTGCTAGGCACTTCCAAGAGAGGAATCACTGCTCTTTGAAGGGCATATTTAAACTGCTAATGAGTTGGTGAAGACTGCCCAGGTTTATGCCAGATCACACCCTCTTAAAGCTACTTTTCAAGATGAACTGACATCCCCAAGGTCAGGTAAATGGCAGGGCTGGCACAACACTCATGGTTTCCTTCCCTTCCTGTGGTGTACAGCTATGGAACCCCTGTAGGGCTCTTCCTCAGTCCTAATTTTGGTTTGAGCCAGCACCTTGCAGGATCAGAAGCTTGCTTTTGCACTAGATCTGCCAGAATGCTTCTTACATCTACTAGGTTACTCGGGCTGTGTACTAGCTGTGGGTATTTAGAATGAGAGCAAAGCCACAAAACCTTCCTGACAGTAATAGACAAAGTGTCACAACACCCACTGTGTGAACAAAAGTAGAAGTGAAAAGAGCTTGTTCCAGGCTTAATTAACTTCTCTTCTTGTTTGATTTTTCCGGGTATCTTATATAAATGCCGGGGTTTCTGAGCAGCTTCATGTGACAGTCAGTGGCTCAAGTAATGTCCATTGAGTCAACTCCCTCCACCTCCATTTTCATTCCATAAACCAAAGTGATCCTAACGGAAATGAAAAATGTTACAAATAGGTGATGAAACTGCAGAACAGGGCAGTGAATGAAGTACTGGCAGTGGTCAGTAGCTCTAGGCAAGAATGGGACTGCCTCAGTGTTTACTTTCATGTGGAATTTAGAGGCATGGTGCGGTTTCCTGTTATTAATAAAATGTGCTAATTCAGCAAAGAAATACTTGTGTGTGTTTGTAGGTGCAGAGATGGATGATCTTTAGCTGAAAAAGACTGAGTAGTCTCAGCAAAGAGCTAGAATAACACTCAACTTATAGATTTAGATAGCTGAAAACTCTCCCTTTGTGTATCTACTCTAGATTTATTAAAATGGTGAAACTGAAGTGCAGATCTTCAATTTAATCATGAATCTTCATTAAAAAAAATAGTATTCTTCTAGCATGGTGATGTTAATAGGAGCTGTTTGAGGTCTGCTACTGCAAGGGATGCCTGCTAGCAGGGTCTGGGCTTCACAATCCCTCTGAAGAACCAGGTCCCCTGAGGATGCAGATGTGTCCCAGGGAAGTGCCATGTCCAGCGCTCTAGCCATGTGCTGGTCCTTCCCCAGGGCACCCCAGCCCACAGCCTTCTTGCCTGGATGCTGGGCAAAACAGCAAAGACCTTTGGTATGAGGGATGGAGGAGCTGGCTTTGACAAACTGGTTAGTGAAGACCTCTCTTGCACAGGGCAGACAACTCCACTGTCTCTCCAGCTCCTTTAAAGTAATTTTTCTCTCCTTAAGCAGAATATTGTGGCCAAAGCACATCAAATGATCCATAGAGCAGGTTTTGTGAATGCATATGTGCAAATACCTATATAAAAATACTTATATGCATGGGAGTATGATCTAGATTTCTCTGTAATTTTACAATATATACGTATGCTGTTTTTAAATTATAAATATTAAACAAAGGGATGCTTGACATAAACATTCCTTAGCCAGAATATACAGTTTACTTAAATAGAAATATTTATAGAAATGACAGCTTGAGCATCAAGTCCAAAGTAGTTTTATTTTTCAGTCTTAAGTATTTAAATATAAATAAAAAGTAGCATATAACTACTATTTGTAGAATATATTGTGAAATAGTTTACTTAGGAAAATCTCTGCACTGTCTGTTGAAGAACTGTCACTTTGTTATATATGGGAAAGCAGCAGGTTAGTACTGCTAAGTGTAGACATACATAGTTAAGGTCCATGAGGAGCACAACTTCTCTTTTCTTTCACACCTAAAAACAGCCCCAGATTTGCAGTGCCTGCTGTAGGTAAGTTTCTGACAAAGATTGCTTAACATGAGCAGATCATAAAACTATTTAACTGATGGCCACAAACAGAGCTTAGAGTCTGTCATGGCTACAAAGATTTTCTGTCAGGATATAAAAGCAATGAATCAGTATGCAGAAGGTATTGCCTGCCCCATAGAGATGCTAATTTAGTGACACTTTGGAAACTCATGTTCTACATTTACTGCTCACACTAGATGGAAGCTAACCAGCCTTAGCTAGAGCTCATGAAATCAAGGGACTGCAAAATACCACAGTTTCTTGTCCCAGTGCAGTCTAATTTTGAAGACTTTAGTTTTGTTCTGTAAGTTGTTTGAAATCCACAGTTTTGATTGACTATCACACAATGTAATTGTCCTAAAAACCAGAGAGTTATGTTTATACAGAACTGCTGTAGCCAATCTATCTGCAGAAAATAAAGGGCCTCTTAATTTTCTGCTCAAGTTTTTTTTGGAAATGGCAAAAATCCCCAACAACCCGTTAAAGAAATCGTAGTATAGCAGAACAAAGATCAAGTGTTTTACCATGTTATCACTTGGGGGTTGGGGTTTTTCTTTCATTTTTCTTCCCCAAAGTGCTCTAAAAATCCCCACATGCATAGTTTACACATAGCAGGCATATTTAGATAGAATATGCTACTTGAAATACTGCTCACAGTTTGGAAGCTCAAGTATGCTCCCCTTTTTTACTCTAACTTAGGACCTACTATAGAAGCTGTTCTTATTTTAACAAAAATTCAAAAAGCCACAGAACAGAACAGTAGTTTGCAACTGCAGAGTGTCCTGGAAAAACACGAAAAGTACAACAGCTACTACCGTTTATCTTATTTCCATTTCCCTCCCTCTGAAAAGGATCTCTGCAGTTACTTGGTTTGCAGATCCTTGGCAGGGCTACGCCACCTGGTTACAATACTTCTCAATCCGCAGCTCCGCAGGGTTCCCTCCTGCCCGAGTGAGCGGGGTGCAGTGCGTGTGGCCGTCGACACTCACCTATTGCCGAGTCGCAGATGAGCTGCTGCGGGTGCGCAGGGGCACAGCTGCACGCCTCCACCAGCTCCCGGCTGCCGGGTGCCAGGAGCAGGAGCACGGAGAACAGCGAGGTACTCAGCACTGGGTTCATGCTGCCTTGGTCGGTCAGCCAAGAGGTTAAAAAAAAGGCTTTCTCGCTTTTCTCGCTGTTGGGTTTCTGTGTGAACTTCCCAAGAGCTGGCTGGTCTCTTGTGTGTGCCGTTCGTTCAGTTGCAGCAACGGGGGATGGCTGAGGAAAGCCCTCTAATGCTCACTCTGAGTATACGCTGATGTTCACTGACTTCTAATTTCCCTGACATAGGACACTCTTATTTATGGCCCTGACACTAACTCCTAACTCCACCTTCCCTGGACGAACGAGCACGTCATTGGTGGGAGTTAGTGTACCACAGGAGAAGTTACCTTGCAGCGATGCTGTTTAGACTCAGAAGAACAATTAATAATTAAAAGCCTTTACAAAAACATCTTTTAGAAGTATTTGAAGCTGATTTTGTGATCTCTAGCGGAAGACTTTGTCTTTTTTTCTAATGAATTTCCTTCCAGTTTGGGTTTAAAAAATAGTGCTGCTACCTTCTCTCTTTTGATCAAGTGAACAACGCTGTCCTGTTTGAAGCTCTGTTTTCACTTGCAGTCCCCATCTTCTCCTGCACTTCTGTGCATTCTCTTGAAATGATGTCCTTGTTTTCAGGCTGGACAGAACTTCATTCATGAAAAGGAAGTATTTTAATGCTCCGTTTTCAGGTCTTGAACAATTAGTAGTAGGAAAGAATAATGAAATTAATATAAAAGCTGTGATAAAAGGCACTTTAAAATTATTTCTTCCCAGATGGACTGTAAGATAGCAAGAGAAGAAGATACCAGCAGAGTTAAGTTGGAGGCACGGCTCTTTCTCTGTATTCCTTATTCATGTGAGCCCTGATCCACACAGATCTGTATTTTCTAGCTCATGTTATACATGGAACACGGATGTAAATAAAGGAGCCTGGAAGTCTTTTTCAACTTCCAGTCTCTCGTTGCTGTAGTGATCTGGCTGTGTGTAACGTGTAAACACCCTCTTATAAAGACATTGCTTCATGAGGAAGGAGCATATGGTTTGATTAGAGGGTAGTCAGATGTATCTCTAGATTAGCAAGCAGCACAGCACTCCTTGCAGGACTGCATGTTTTGGCACTTCATAAATCAAGCTCAGCAACTGAAAGTGCATTAACAGCATTTGAACCATTTCAGTCCAAACTTGTGAAAATTGATTTTGTTGGGGCTATGCTGTAGGTGTTAGAAAGTAGCTTGTTATCTTTACATAGATGTGTACGTGTTTCACAGAAGATTTGCTTTTGAACAGTAAGGGGTCAGTCTCACAACTATTAGAAATCTAATTCTTTTTCCCTCCCCCTCCTCTCCTCCCATTTCCCCCTAGAGAGACAGTCCATCTGTTAAAGAAAATACACAAATATTCAGAATTATTAGAATTTGGTCTCATTTTTAGATCCACATTCAAAACTGAGCCAGGAATGTTGTGATGTGTGTCCTGATTTAGATCAATACTCTGATTTTTTTTTTTTTCCCAGTCTGTAATTTTGGCTTCAAATCACCTAATTGGATCCAAAATAATCCTGAAAATAGTATAGACTTGTATGCTTATCTGGAGGAAACTTACTTCTTACAGGAAGCTTTTCACGGGGGTGAAAACATAAAGAAGATATGAGTCTGATAGCTTAAACAGAAAGTTCAAGCTACATGGCGGCTGCAAAAAAACCCTCCCCAAGGAGGTATTTTACTGGCCTCTGTGGTTAGCAGTTCTAGGACTGCTGAGTTTCAAGTCTTACTTAGGGCAATGGGACTGGAAAGTGATGATGGAATTAACGGAGAGCCACTGATTACTTTCCAGATGACATCACATGGCTGCTGCTGTAGATGATCTAAATAGACCGATTTCACTGTTTCAGTGATGTTCAAATAATAAAGAAGTACACCGGGTTAGCCATCACCTCTAACATTCGGGTCTGCATAAGGTTGCCCAAGGAATTTGTGGAGGCTTCCTCACTGGATGTGTTCCAGCCCAGGTTGAATTGGCCTTTGAGCAACCCACTCTACTGGGAGGTCACCCTGCCCATGGCAGAGAGGATGGAACTAGCTGACCTTCCAACCCAAACCATTCTGTGCTGATGGTTAGCTAAGGCACGTTTTGCCTGAGATGGTCTAGAAAAGCGCATCAAGCTTCTATGCTCTGCAGTCCTTCTGCCTGGGTAAGTCTAGTGATGAACTATTATTTTTGTGTTCTAGTTAAGTGTAAGAAAATAAAGAGGGTTGGGGGATAATCCATTGTGTTCACTGATATGTACAGGATCAAAACAAGACAGGAGACCTGACTATGATCACATTTAAACTCAGCCTCATCTCTAGTGGAAATTCTCGTTTTGTGCAGGACTTCTCATTCCAGGGGGGCTTTTTTTTTTTAAACTGATCTACCTGGTACTAACACTAGGTGCCCTTTTCAAGTCCCTCTCTGGCTTTCCTGTAGCCATCTTCAGGTACTGGAAGGCCACTATAAGATCTCCGCATAGACTTCTCCGTACGGTACCCCAGCTCCCTTAGCCTGTCCTCATATGAAAAGTGTTCCAGTCCTCTGATCATCTTTGTGGCTCTTCTCTGGACCCACTTTAGCTGTTCAGTTTATCTGTTGCCTTCTCAACGCTTTGCTGGAGTTTTCTCCTTAGCTTTCGTCTGGTGTTGCTTTTCTTTTTCTTACAATCTACTTTCAGTTTACCTGGTCTAGTCCCAGTACTCTCTATAATCATGTAGAAAATTCAAAATTAGAACAGTATTTCACAAAACAGATGAGCTTTGATGGCTCTGAAATTCCAGTGCCTACAAAAGTGTATTTCAGCTTTCTTCAAAAATGAGCATAAGCTCAGTATACTTGTCACTTCCTAAGTACTACAGAAAAACCCGTGCAGTTTAAGATCACGGCAATTAGGGTAGCATTTTATAAGGCAGTAAAATGTTACCTGGTGTTAGAGGCAGCAGCTTGCTAAATAGCTGATAGAATGATTGGAATGGAGTGAAGCAGTGGTGTGCCAGAGTGAAAATACAGTTTGTCTCTGCAAACAC
The DNA here is from genome assembly GCA_013400115.1 of Rhinopomastus cyanomelas. Taxonomy (NCBI): domain Eukaryota; kingdom Metazoa; phylum Chordata; class Aves; order Bucerotiformes; family Rhinopomastidae; genus Rhinopomastus; species Rhinopomastus cyanomelas. The sequence continues at coordinate 317,309 of VXBP01005054.1, read as the reverse complement.
TTTTTGTATCCCCCAGAATTGCTACCTGAGGTCTGTGACCGCTGCTCTGCTTTCACTACCAATATGCTTAATATTTTTCTGGTTGATGATAAGTTCCATTTTCATACTGCACAAGTATTGAAAAGAGAAGATTTTGGGTTAGATAACCATTCTTTTTTAATTGTAAAACAGTTGTGGGGGCAAAGGTAGTTTTGTTTGATTATTGTGGGTTCAGATTTACTCCGTAGTGTAAGACACTACGAGCATGTCAAAATAATCTTAAAGATCTTCATGATCTTAAAATGAACAAAAATCTGTTGATTTCAGTCCATACACGAGAATTGGTTTCTGTGGATCCAGCCTTAAGAGGTGACAGCAATGGCAACTGAAGGTGCTGGCTACAGGGGTGCTCAGAATTTGGCATCAACTCCATTACCTTCACTGGGAACTGAGGTGGCTCAGTATTTCCCTGGGACCTATCTCTGTTGCACTTCATTTGGTTATGAGCCATTTTGCCCTCTGTTTTGAATAAAAAACCCACAGTGTGCATTCGCTTCTCTTTGGTCACCTGACACGCTACTGAAATGAAAGCTCTACTTGGGCTTTTACATTTCTTTAATCCCCTTGTTTCTAAAACAATATTACAGAGCTTATTAGCTTCTCCTTGACTCTTGTGTAGCAGGGGTTTAAAACATTCCTCTCTACAGACTGAATTTTACACCTGGTGGAAAATCTGTCTCAGCATCCCCAAATTGATCTTTGTGTTTCTGGAGAAGAACAGCTGTTGAAACATCATGTTTCTGCTTTTCTTAATGAGGAAAGTGATCTCTTGGGCTTCCCCTCCTGGTGATGGAAAGCTGCTGCATGGCTGAGCCTCAACTTTATTGTGAGACTGTGTTTTCTGAAAACCAAACAGACCAGAGAGAGTACATCTTCTGCTTGTTTATTGATTTAGCACTCTTCCTGTCTGTTTCTGGGAAAGGAAAAAAAAAAACAAGAATACAAGGTTTTTCACTTCATTATTTCACGTTTAATTTCCATTCTCCAAAGTAAGCAGAGCAAAATTAGATTTAGTGTGATGCATATTCCACAAATAAATTACATGGCAGCAGAGTGGTTAAATGAACTTTACTTGGGGATTATTGGAAAGATAAATATTTAAACACTGAAGTTGAGGTAAGTCATGTTTATGCAACATCTGGGGTTTCTTGTCAGTACTTTTCTTCCCCCTCTTTTTTTCCTTATTGTGGCTTTTCTAGTCAGCTCAACCATGAGAACATTAAAGCCAGGGTGAACATCGCCTTCAGAAATCTGTGTTCTGCGTTGTTGCCAGTAGAGGGCTTTTTAATTGCAGTAGCTTTGTTTTTCTATAGAACTTTGAGTATATTTGACATTATATGCCTGAAGATTACAAAGTAAATTTACCAGAATTAAAATTGTGTCTCTTGGAAGTAAACCAGTTTATATGCTGTCACTCTAAGCATTGTTTGAAAGTAGTTAGATTGCAGAAGAACTTAGAAACCTTAAAAACCATACACTGTAGTGTATGAAAAATTAGCATAGTGAAGGAATTGCAGGATGATACTCTAGTAAAACAGATGTAGAAACTCAAGAAAATTTCTGAAGTAGGAAAGGTTAGGTAATGTTTACATTATATACGGAAAAACACAAACAGTGATACAGATGGAGATGCTGCGGACGAAGTATCTAGTCATCTGCTGGTTAACTAGTCACCTACTAATGAACTAAATAACCTTCACTTCAGATTGTAGATGACAGTGGTGCCTGGAGGTGTTGTGTGAGTTTATTAAGCCAGAATTCTTCTTTCTGCAGTAAAAACTCTCATAAGCTGATTTGTGAAGTATCTGTGGCCAGATACAGATAACGCGTAATACAATAAATGGTGCTTATGTTTGTAAGTTTGTAGTACAAAGAATCTTCTAGCTTTAAATATGGATATAGATGAAATGTTAAGAAGCAGTGACAGTGATTATCCTTGCTATTATGACATCACTAAGAGAATTAAAGCACCAACCGGCTATTTAGATTTTCAAGCTCATCTAATTACAAGTGCTTGTAATCGAACGGCAGCGTTATTGTTATCAGAGAACTCGCATCCTTGACATTGCTACTCTCTAGAGTATGTAGGTCATAAATTAGCAAGTGCAGTGTCTATAATGGTAAGAAATCAATCAGCAATCAGCATTGCCTTCTAACTTTAACCTACTTGAGAGTATAAGGGCTTCACAGTTAGATTTATAACAAAACAAAACGTTTATTGTGGTGTTCTGCATAGAGATCTCTGGGCAGTGTTACCATCTGTGAAAATGCCTCAACCATGCACACAATCAACAAGTGTCCGAGGTGGATCTGCACGGGGTGGGTTATGTGTTAGGCACTGTATATTGCGGTGCACAGGTGAGCGTTGTAGTCACTGAACCAAACAGGACCAGGCTTGTACAGTTCTGTGATTTCAGAGACTATTCCTTCAAAAATTGTTGTGGTAAAACTAACCAGACAGTTCTTTCAAAAATTGCTGTGGTAAAACTGTGTCACATCCTGCGACTAAATTAGACTCCATTCAGGAAAGAAAAAGTAATTATCTGAGATTTCTGACCAAGAGCCTTAGGTTTGACTCGAGTATAGGAGAGAATAACCTGACAAGGCAGAAGTGTAATTGTAAGAAGGGGATGTCAGATCTCCGATTGCTACACAAATCCAAAATAGTCCACGGGGCAGAAGGGTGCTGCCAGCTAGCTCAGTTTGCAGTGCGTGTTTTGTTTCGTTGCGAAACACAAGGGAAGTTTGTTTCACCAGGCACACTGGGAGGGCAAGACTCTTGTTGATATGGCCACCTGACAGCATTTTTATTTTGCCTTTCTGCTACACCAGAACGGCACACACAGAACACAAATCTCAGTGTGAAGGAGATCACAGCAATGAATTCAGGAAGAACAGTACTGACTAAGAAAGACTGTTTCAGACTGTTGATTCTCCCTTTATTTTTCATTCAAGTGCCCTGAAAATGCAGGTAGGGTATAGGGGAAAAACAGGGCACTTCTTCAGGAGTGCGTTAATCAGATCAGATTAGAAACCACAGATAGTGTGCTTTGTAATTTTTTTTAGTTCAGAGGTCAGTTGTAGCATCTGTTTCAACAGCTTCCTTTCCTCAGAGTAGGTTTTGTATTGTTTGTTGGTTATGTTGTTTGTTGATTTATTGTTTGGTTGGGATTTTTCAATTTCAGGCCCAAGCGTATCTTCTTAGTTCTCTTGCATGTGGACAGCACACAGTTCCAAACCAGTGATCCCAACACAACAGGCAGCCTAGGCTAGGTGACTGTTGGCAGCTGTATGTTGTAGATCAGTCGAAGTACCCACGTGTTTGAGTGATGCTAGTAGCTATTTCCACAAGCCCTCCTTTATGCTTGGATAACAAGTCTTCCAAAAGAATATGAATTTCTTCCTTTTCTCAACAAGAATCCTCTACGAACTTCTGAGAGGCAAGGAAGAAGGAAACCATCCATTTTATCTTGGTATGGTGATGTTAGGTAGACATCTGGACTTGAATGATCTTTGAAGTCTCTTCCAACCTTAATGATTCTTTGATTTTAACTAGTTTTTCTTCATTTTTAGCTGGCAGGGTGTGCTTGGTTTCAACACTGAAATCAGAATGTGGTCAGTTAGGCTGTTTCCAGCTGTGCATCAGAGGTCACGAATCTTCAAACCTTTTTGGGTTCATGAAGTCTTTCAGAGCACATGTTTTTAATGATTAGCTGATGTATTAGCAGCAGGTCTCACCATCTTTGCTATTTTTGACCACCTGTGTCCTTTGACCAGTCTGTTTCTTAACCATTTTTGTTTGGCAAAGATTTGTTATAGTCTAGCAAAACCCAAGTGCAGTAGTTAGATTGTAGTGTTTTCTGAAACAGGTGGACTTTTCTGTCTTTCCCTGTTCATTCCGTGTGTTTCTTAGTATGAGGGGTCAGAACAGGCCAGCCCTAAATCTTTTATGAAAACAACTCCTGCAGCATATTGAAAATATCTTGACATTTCAGAAGAGCTGGAGAGTGTTGTTTTGCAGGTTTCAGGCATTTAAAATAGATTCTGACCAGCAACTAATGAATCTTGGAACCTAATTTTCCTTTGAAACCAATTTGCAAAATCATCGTAACAACATGGAAGAGGAATGTTTGATGTAATAACTTCCATCAACAGATGGCTAAAAATCCAAAGCATTTCAAATAGCCTTAATGAGGAGTATTTGAAAACTTCACTGCTTCCAACATCAGTAGTTTCAAAAAGCTTTCTGGCCTTATGCTAGTGAACTCAAAAAATGTCATGACCTGAGAGATTAAATGACATGAGAAACACACTTCTGTGATGTATTTCCAGCTGTTGTGAATGCACGCCTGCCTTCATTGTCGTTTATTCAGCAACTTCAGATTATTGGGTCAAATTTCACCCTGAATTCAGCTATTCCATCAGCAAGAGCTATAGCTCCTGCTTGAAATAGTTCTAAATATTGTCAGTATAGGAGCCAAAACTGGCAAATGGCAAACGGCAAAAATGATGTGTGACTTGAGTTCCTACTGCCCTGCCTATGCTCTTACTGAATTGAGCTGAACTTATCTGCTGAAAAATGAATGGTGATTCGGCAACTGCCTGCTTGATATATTTGTGTTCTCTTTTGAATGCTTGAATTCTCTTCTCTCTCTAATTAATAACAACAGGGCATTGTTATTTCAGTTACAGGAAGTCATGGTTACCTGGTTTACTATTTTTGATAATCAGAACCCATGGAGCTAGTAGATCTCTACTGTTACAATTGTAATTAACATACTCTTCACCAGCACGTATGAATCATAGAATCGTAGAATCATTAGGGATTGGAAGGGACCTCAAAAGATCATCTAGTCCAATCCCCCTGACACAGCAGGATCACCTAGACCAAGTCACACAGGAACACATCCAGGCAGGTCCTAAACTTCTCCAGTGAAGAAGACTCCACAACCTCCCTGGGCAGCCTGTTCCAGTCACCCTCACCAGGAAGGTCTACAGTTACATGCCTCCTCCTTCTTACCCTTTTTGAAGTTTGGACTGACATTTGCTCTTCTCCAGTCCCTAGGCACCTCTCTGGATCCCCATGACTTAGAAAAGATGATGGAGAGTGACTTAGCAATGACTTCCACCTTTTCCCTTAGTACATGCGGGTGCATCCCATCAGGGCTCATGGATTTGTGTTCATCCAGTTTGCTCAACTTATCCCTCATCAGTCAAGGCAGGCTCATCTCTTGCGTGAACTTTCTGTGGAGTCTCAGCAGTCTGGAGCTTGATATCAAGACAGACCCCAGAAGTACAGACAGAGGCAAAGAAGGTGTTGAGTGTCTGCTTTCTCTGTATCCTCT
>VXBP01005054.1:279352-311668 GCA_013400115.1 Rhinopomastus cyanomelas | reverse complement strand
CCCCCTGACACAGCAGGATCACCTAGACCAAGTCACACAGGAACACATCCAGGCAGGTCCTAAACTTCTCCAGTGAAGAAGACTCCACAACCTCCCTGGGCAGCCTGTTCCAGTCACCCTCACCAGGAAGGTCTACAGTTACATGCCTCCTCCTTCTTACCCTTTTTGAAGTTTGGACTGACATTTGCTCTTCTCCAGTCCCTAGGCACCTCTCTGGATCCCCATGACTTAGAAAAGATGATGGAGAGTGACTTAGCAATGACTTCCACCTTTTCCCTTAGTACATGCGGGTGCATCCCATCAGGGCTCATGGATTTGTGTTCATCCAGTTTGCTCAACTTATCCCTCATCAGTCAAGGCAGGCTCATCTCTTGCGTGAACTTTCTGTGGAGTCTCAGCAGTCTGGAGCTTGATATCAAGACAGACCCCAGAAGTACAGACAGAGGCAAAGAAGGTGTTGAGTGTCTCTGCTTTCTCTGTATCCTCTCTCTCCATGGCACCCACCTCATTCAGCAGGGGCCCTACATTGCTTCTAGGTTTAGTAGTTTTACCTGCAGTGTATTTTAATGAGCCCCTTTCTGTTGCCCTTGACCTCTCTTGCAAGGTTTAATTCCAAGGAGGCCTTGGCTTTTCTAGTTGCATCCCTACATTCTCTCACCAGAGCCTTATAATCACCCCAAGTGGCCAACTTGTCCTTCAATGACCTATAGACTTTCTTCTTCCTCTTGAGTTTGCCCAGCAGCTCCCTGTTAAACCACACAGGTCTTTCAGCTCCCTTCCATTCCTCTTGGAATGCTGCTTTCTTGTGCTTCAAGAAAGTAGTCTTTGAATGTTAAACAGCTATCCTGAGCACCTTTACCTGCCAGTACCCTGTCCCATGGGATTTCCCCTAGACATTGCTAGAGAGCAACCTAGTGATGTCCCTGATTCAGACTCCAGGTAGACTGCAGACTTCCCTATGATGAGGTTTATATCTGTATATTGGACCCTCAGTCCCTTTCAGGAGCGAGTTTCCCATAACTAGAACCCTTCTCTTCTTTGTGGAGAAGGTCGTCATATTACTGGAAGACTTCCTGGATTTATGTGACCTTGCCAGGACTTCCAGTGTGGGTTCTCTGTCCTCTATATCCTTATTAGACTGGCTGTCTTCCAATAGGGGCTTATATCTATTACTCAGTGGCAACTGGGAAGATGAGACAGGCAAGGGTGGTACTTGCCTTCTGCCATGACCCGGCACTTGGCTCCACTCACCCCTTCTGCTTGGGCTTCTGTCTTCCAACCAAGAACTATAGGATCCAGCCCCCCCCCCGAATCTGACTCTTACTTAGCCATTGTCCAGACTGCTGAGCCTGGCTCCACCAGTCTACCTCTATTTCAGCGTCTCTAATTCTCCCGAGCCTTTCTAGTTCAGCTTGCAGCCTTTCAACCTCATCTTGCAACTGTGCTGCCCGGTCAGGCAGATAAACTACCTGCTCGCACCGTATGCAGCCAGAAAAATGTAAAAAAGTGTTACATTCCTGGCAGCCTGTCACCTGCACAGCCTCATCTGGTTGGAGGACCTCTGGGTTCCCACATCTATGTGCAGTGGTGACCGATAAGCAATCCTCTTGATTGCAGCCATGCCATTTGTCTTGCTATAGTTAGACGTTTGCAATCCTGGTTCAGTGTTTTGTAGTTTAAGCACAAAAATCTTAAGTAAGGACATGACTTGTTGCCCCTCTTCCCCAAAACATCTGAAAAAAACCCCAAGTGACTAGGTTTAAAATAAATGCAGTCAATAAGTGATTGGATATTGACTATTCAGAACTTTGCATTACTGCAGTTTAGCAAGTACTTTACTTTTGAGTTGCTGGGGGTGGGCGGTGATTTATGCTATGATGCAAGTGCTTTTGACTAACTTGAATTTCATCAGTGCTTTGATGGCTTAACTGAAATTGGTTAAATTGAAACAGGTTTGTAACAAGCAAATGTATTTGGGATTCAAAGACAAGCACTTGAAATGGCTTCTAAACAGGAGTTAAATAAATGACTGTCAAAGTTTCCAGAGTTGTCAATTACAGCAGTGTCAGCTAAAGTGCCCAGCATTTGCGTACAAGTGTACCTTCATACTGAAGTGTTACGCAAGCACTAAGAGGTGGTTTTCAGAATGGTCTGCTCACTTGTGACAGTAATCTTTCATTTCAGATCTCACAGATGCACTAGCAGAAGGTACCTACATGACATTGTTACTTAAATGATGGAATCAATGACCTAAGGTTGCAGGGAATTGGTCATAACTGCAAGCACTCAAACCAAATCTGACTTTCTCCTGAAGAGACAGACTAGCTCTAGTTTTGGTGTTGGTGCAGGAATCCATGAACAACATCATGGCCTGTGTTGTGTAGGACCCTCTAGTTTTGTCAGGCTCTGCAAACCCTGGTGTGTTAAAAGAGAAGATCCAAAAATTCCTCCTTTTTCTTCTGATCAGGCAGAGCAACAACTGAGGTGTTGTCAAGAAGTACACAACTTGCTGTTGTTTGCTCAGATATCCTTTATGTGTTTTCATTAAAGTTAGAACAACACAGTTTTGCATTGGTCTGCATCTTGTGTGAGTCAGAAAAAATCCATTTAGAAAACTGAATAGGTTTATGCATTATACTGGGAATCTGATGTTAAGTAGTACAGAATACATACCTTGCAGTGAATGGCCACTTGTTCTCGGGCAGATTTGCCTTTCAATTAAAGTGGCATTCTGAAATCATACTGAAAACAAAGTCTTCAGGATGCTTTCCTAAGGCATCAACTTTACCTTTGATTGTGTGTACCATGATGAAATTTGATACTACATTAAGATCTCCAACTTACTGCCCTGCTTTTACTGCCCAGTATTTACATACTGAGGGTGTTTGTTCTTTTGTTTCTAGTTATAATCCTGTTAGAACTTCTAAGTGTTGGTATTTCCACTCGGTCGATACAGATTCCATATACATATGTTTTAGGTGGAAGAAAAAGACCAACGGCAGCTGCACCCATGACTGGGAGATGTAAAACTTCTTCAGATGGAAGTAGAACTGGTTATTCAGAGGGCTTTCTCAGAGATGGGATCATTATCATTTGATGGAATAAAGCATATTCATGTGCCTCTGTACATTTGATTTCCTAATCTGGATTATTCCTTGCATTCTGTGCAGAAGCCAATTTCTTGGTGAGGTAGACATCATTGCTTTCATGAGTGGTCACAAAAAGAATGCACAGCCTTAATAATGGAAATCAAGGGGGAAAGGAAAAAGGTGATTAATTTAACATCATTAACTATTGTAACCTTAGAGAATGTAAGTTTGTGGTCAGAAAATACAGTGGCAAAACATAAAGTGTGAAAAGCAGAAATTCAGTTTTAAAAGCACAGTCAAAAGAAAGTTAAAGTACAGTTACACCAACTGGAATAACGTATTGGGAATAATCAAATGGAATTCCAACTGGGAATACCACAGCACCCAGAAAACATACCCAGTAATTCACCATAACACATAGTCTTACGTACATCAATAACCTCATGGCAAGAACAGCTTGGGCTGCAGTATGGTCGTGCTTAGTTTTCACAAACTACCTAGCCTAATCGTTTAACTTGTGCTTGCTCTCTCTAATACATCTTTTCTGTTTTCCCCCTTAGCTAACAATGCCAACCTTTCCTGTTGTTGTGAAGATTGGACATGCTCATTCAGGCATGGGAAAGGTGCAGACGCTACTTACTGCATGTTAGGAGCTGGGGTGTTTGACTCAAATAGTAACACGTGTTCTTTTGTTTTCTGGATGTTTTGAATTTTCACAGTCCAAATCCTGTCTCGGATCTCTACCCTTACAAACCTCTGCTCATATGTTATTCAAGAAAGCATCTCTCTTCAGGAAAATACAAAACCACCTCATATATTTTAGCAATGAAACCATTTTTGTTTACATGTTACCCTGTGCAGGCTGCTCTTTGAAACGTGCTGAGATGCTTTCTCGAAGAGGAACTTTATTTATTTGTTTAGTTGACTGCAGTGAAACTAGTTAAGAATCAAGGTTCAACATTTTAGACCTGGGGATATAGGAAGGTTTTGCCTTGGTTCTTTATTAGTTTCAGCTTGATGCTGAACTTTTCTTTATTTCCTATCTTAGTATGTTTTTTGTGATTGTTTCATACAACTATGTAACCGCTGCTTTCTTTCTCCAAAGTAATTGCATTTAAGTGGTGAGTACAGTTGTTTTGATGTCACTTACCTCGCAATGATGGTTCAATGGGATATGATTTAAATCCCATTTTTTATTTTACTGATACCGGTGAAATTTTTTAGTAATTACAGATCAATCACTTTCTCTCACTGAAGGCGCTTCAGTGCATTAAGGGTTTTAGATTTTAAAACACACATTAGAAAGTAGTTACATTGGTCATGTTGAATCTCCAAAAGCTCAATGAACATAACACTGGCAATAGAAAATTGATTGAATTGCATTTTATTCAGTAATTATGCAAGTTGTGCTGTGTGTTACATTCTTGTGCCTGTATCTGTTTTGCTTTATTTCATATGTAATAATTCAGTGGAAATCCGGCAGCCAAATGATTTCATAACAGAACTAATCAGCAGTTACTTACACTGCAGTTTTTGTGGATTGCAAATGTGAAGTATTAGAATGTTTCTACTGTTCTGATAGTCACCTGTCATTTGCAGAAGATGGAAATAATGAACAGAAATGTTCAGCATATCAAATATCTAGAAGAAATGTCTAGATTTTTAAAACCATAAAATATTTTAAATCCTTGAAGTTTAATTACCAGCTTTTGTAGTCGAGTAGTAACTGTCAGAAGCCAACCTAAGGTTCCCCTCAACCCCATCAGGCAGTGGTATGAGTAGTGTTTCATGGGTCATAACCAGAATCTTATACGCTATTTTCAGAAACTAAGTTGAAAACAGGCTTTGTGTCTGGTTTAGGGGCTCTCAAACATCAGATATTGTTCTCTGTCTGAGAATTGATAGCAAATACTTATGGCTTCTTTCCCAGGCTCTGTATAATAACAAAGTCCTATGTCACAGCTACAGCACACTGGCCCACAGGTTCCCTTTGAAATACCAGATGACAGTGGAAGCAAACAAGAGACTGGGGTTAGGAGGAATTGCAGACTTTCGTAACCTTAGATAACATGAGAAATACTAATTTCTGCCTCCTTTCCTCAACTTTCTGAAATGTAGTTTGGTGTCTTGGAGTTGCACTTTCCCTCTCCCATTTTCTAGTAGCCATAAGACTTCAGAGTCATTTTTTTCTTCCCACTTCAACCAGCTTTGGTTAAGTCAGCTGGAGAGAGAAGCCCTTCCTGACCAAAAGTAATGCTTCTGCCTCTAAAATCTCCTTCTCCCTCTCCCCATGAATCAGTATTCCCTACTTTTACACCTCCTTATCATTTGATGTTAAGGTTGGTACCATTCAGCATGTTAACACAGTTTTCAACAACTAAAAGTCCTAGAAAGACGACGACTTGCAGAGAAGTGAGGAAAATAAAAAAAAAACCAACTGGTTGCACTGGCCTGAGCAAACCCTCTGTGCTCTGTGTGACTGTGCACTCACAACCGTATCACGAACCTTCCTCTCCTCCCTCCCAAGAGATGCATGGTGTGATAGTGCGTAGTGGGCTTCATATACATCCAGTTATAGGAACAATTTACAGTTTCAGCAAGAATTCTCTTTAAATTTGGGCTGTATATTATCTCACCTTGAAAAATTCTAAAATTAACAACCAGCAATTAAAAAAAAACAAGAATTCCACTGTCTGGAAATTTTGTTCTACAGATGAACAGGTAATATTTTGCCTAGAAAAATAGATACAGGAATACAGGAATGTTATGGAAACTAGAAATCTGATAAACTATCAGTTGGTACTGTCAAAACCCATACTTCTCATGAATGCCATTTGCAACTGAATTCTACATTTTATTCCTAATTACTCTTTTTTCTTTTGTATATGCTGTTCACTTGTGGTATGATGACTACAGATCAAGGTAGACAACCACTACGATTTTCAGGACATAGCCAGCGTGGTAGCACTTACTCAGACCTACGCCACTACTGAACCCTTCATAGACTCCAAATATGACATCAGGATCCAAAAGATAGGCAGTAACTACAAAGCATACATGTGAGCCACAACCTTCTATTCTTTCATCCTTTTGTTTCAAAATTGATAAGCACCAGTAAGATTAAGACTGTTGAGTCTCTGAGCTGATGTGACTCTGTGCCTCCATTGTCATGCTATCTGGAAAAACAGTGTTTTAGACTTGTTGGATTGATCAAGATTTTATTTTAGGTTACTTTTGTCTGGGAGGAGGAGAATAAGACAACAGGTGAGCCTGACAGTGTGGTTTTCCTGCTAACCTTTGGTTATGTTTTTTGGCTGAAAGAGAAGCAATTGGAATTTTTATAGCGTACTTCTTAGATCAGGTTCCTTTGTATTTTCTCACCACCTTACAGTCACATTTTCTTCTACATCTGAGAATAGTTAGGTGACATTCTTGCAAACAAACGGGAATTCTAACACTTCAGTGGAACGTAGTGCTGTCCTTGTAATACGTGAGAAGTCATCTACCCTTGCAGTGGTCTTTACATGCAAAGATGAAAAATCTTCTAATTTTAAAATCCACGTGTTTGTTATAGTCATTAGACAATGAGTATACAGGAGGCTAAAAGGATGTTTAATTAGGCCAGAGCAGCAAAACAGAATATCTTGTAGTAGCTGAGCTGTGGTAACTGTGTTTGTGCCTATTTTCACTGTTTCAGTTATCCAGCAGTGTAATCTGAATACACTCATTTCATTCATGGGTTTAAGACAAGTATCTTCATATCTTTGTTCCCTCATGCTTACACTGTGGGGATGAGAAGAATACAACAAAGCACGGTTAAAAGCAGTCATAGCATCTACCACAGCACACCCACAGACACATGCACAGTGGTTTCTCTAGGGATTTCTCTAAACTTGTAGGGATCAGAGATTTCTTGTATGTTGATGTTTGTTTGTTGATTCTTTATCAGTGTAAAAACAGGTGAACTCCAAACAAACTAAAAATACCAAGAAAAAGAACATCGAAGATGAGGCCTTTAAAGAACAGCTCAGTAATCCCATCTGACTGTCACTGTGCATGTGAGCACAGCACAAAACTGACTGGTGGAAATCCAGTTCCCAAAGGTCAGGTCCATCCAGTAGTATGGACACAGTCCTGCATCATTTTGAACCCCAAGCTATCTAAATTCTGCGAAAGAGTGTTTTGGAAGTGTGAGTTGTACCCAGTGACCACAGCAGAGCACCTATAGCTCGTTAGGACTGAGAGCTTTCTGGAATTCCTTGGTCAGTGACTTTCAGTGTTAGTGATGCCCGACTCCGTGACCTGAGCTCCCTACAGAATTTCAGGTGTGTTGGGCCTACCCCACCTCTCCCTACAGACACTGAGAAGCATAGACAACTGCTTCTGAATGATACAGCTTTTAGCCCCTGGCATCTCCAGGGAAGTGAATTCAAACACTGTTAACTTTTCCTGGCTTTAGCCCCACATCTGGAAGCACCCACCGTACCTTTTCTCCTAGCGCCATACTCCTACTACACCTCTCTGCTATCTATCCAAAGTGTATCTTGGTACAGTTCCACCACTTTCCCAGACCACTTCTACTGTTGTCTCCTAGTTCTTAGCCCTTACGCTTTACCTTTTTACTGCCCCACGTGTTCTCCTTTGCCCCTTTTATTCTACTTGATGTCATTCAACAGCCTTGTTCTCTCTCTACATATAGGCACCACTCAGTCTTCTTTCTCAGACATTTTCATGCTGCTGCTGCCTCTTCAAGGCCAGGATAGCACTTTCCTCTTGTGCTAGGCTTTGACAGTCAGATTTCTTGTGCTGCACTACTCATTTCTCCCTAGCTCTGTTCTTTGTAATGAACGGTTGATTCGTCTCTGTCTTGCAGCTCCCAAATGGCAGTGTTAGCAGTAAGGCTCAGCTTTTCATGACTCTGACACACCACCAGATATCCACAGTCAGATGCAATGTTACTTATTTGATATCTCATTCCCTGTGACAGAAATTGGACAACTATATTTCATAGCAGAGAACTCTACATTTATTTCTTTTACTTGAAGTTCAAATGCTGTTCAGTGTCCAGACTGAGTTTGGAAGAGTCAGCCATGGTAAATTTATCATTTTCAAACATAAATGTTTCTTCTTCATCAAAGAAGCAGTTGGCCTAAGGGACAGCAAAAATAAGTTAAAATGACAGCCTGTTCCTCCTACCTTTTATTTATTTTTAAGTTTATAGTCAGCAACTATGGGTTCATCCAAATGCTAGAAGCCTATCAATCTTTTTTTTCTGTAGACTCTTCCATACAGTTAAATCACACAGAAAATGAACTACTGATCCATTGTTATGAAGCATCAAGAAAATGAGATGTACCAACTGTCTGAAAAACTCTCCCTACACATACATACACATTGTGTCAGTAGAGTGCTCTTTTACAGCTGCTTCTCATTTTGCTCTGTGACACAGGAACACAGTACTTAGAGAGCCACCACAAAAAATACCAGCTGAACATTTGTTTTTGTAGCTTAAAGAGAGTTATTATTTTGTAGCCTAAAGAGAGCTTCAGTTTTATAATTCTGTGGGGAATTGTATAAGTGGATCCATGACTCACAAAACACTAGTGCTTATCTGTCAGTAGAGAGCATAGCCAAAAGGCAGTATTGGATCCCTCTAGATACCGCAGCTCCTCAAAACGGTCTGTGACGCATACTGAACTACACTTGGTACCATCACAGAATTCATCTGACTTCAAGGAAATAGAGTTTAAAGGGTCACGCACTGTGAAGAAAAACAGAAATACAAAACGCTACATCGAGATTTCCTCTCCAAAAGCCATTCTCTGAATCCATGTCAATCTGCTTTAGTCAAAAGGTCAATAAAGGCAGAGCACATCCACCAAATAAAGACAGTGCTAGAGAATCAAACCACTAACCAGGTTACCTACATGAGGACTGTACACAGACATTTCTACGTATTTTTCTGACAACAAGTCTCTCTCTAAACAATTCAGATTGCCTGCTTGAAATGTTACTAAATAAAGCAGAAAAGGAGAAGGGGAAGCTCAAGTTACTGTGGATTGTTTGTAATAATCAGAATTCCTTTTCCCACAAATTTTAAAACAGTTCTTCCTTGTTTGCAAAGACCAAGCAGAAGTATGTTGAAGTCCAAATGTAAAGTACTCAGAAGGGGTAGGAATTGTTTTCTGTATCGTTCAGTGTTTAGTACAAGAGGAGAGAATACTGATGTGAAAGACCTCTAGCAATTATCAGAACAAAATGAAGAAGGATGGGGAACCTGCATGTTTCAGTAGAGGAACTGATTTAGAGAAATCGTATCTGAGGTTTGAAGTGCCAAATAGTCTGGCTGGGTACTTTTGTACCATTTAACCATGATCTGGAGAATAACTGTGGTTGTTTTGGAGGTCTTCTGTGTCCCAAATATAGCACTGATGACTCCAGCCCATAAAGTATTGAGTGTACCCCTATCTCATGAGTTAGGTCCGTGTCGGACAGAGAGGAATTGCTGTCCTCAGCTGGTCCCTACAACATTATTACAGCCAGACAATCATCCAGTTGTGTAGCATCTTCGGGTTCAGCAGGGAACCTGATTTGGCCACATCATACTTCCAAAAAGACACTTCCATTAGTATGAATGGTTTTGGTGGAGTATTAACTTATGTTTTTAATCTGTAAGTAGACACATGCACAGCTATAAGTAACTTGAAAACGGAGCAGGAATCACTAAATAGCCTTAGCCCTGGGCAAAGTTACTGTACGTGCAGCCCTCAACATACACCTTCCCCTGTCACTAGTTTCTTCCACATCCATAAAGAACACGGCATCCTAAACCTTTCGACTGTAAAATTCAGCTAACTTTATGAGAATCACATAGAAAAGTCAACATTCTCCCTCAATTGCTACTGACCCTCATAATTAGGTTATTAGCAAAATGGAGAGAAACCTATAGCTGCTGCCTAATATACTTTTAATACATTACAGATGTCTCTATTATTTTACTGACTGGAAACACTTCATAATTTGTATCCTTTGCCTGTTCCCCGTGGAGCACTTAGGTTTTAGAAAAGGGTCATTTTCTCAGCCCTCATAGCAGTTCTGAGGTCTGCGGAGAAAAAAACACTTCATACACCTTTTTTGGTTTTTCTTTATTAGCTTTAAATAAAAGATGCATTATTCAGATTGGTTTAGTAAACTAGCAAAGAGTGAGAACGGGAGGAGAAGCAAAAGCCCAGCTCTGAAAAAGGTCCAAACTCACTTCAGAAATGTCAAAACCAGAGAGACCTTCATTTTTGAGTATTAGGACCTAGCACTGCGCCGGTTTGGGTTTGAAACAAGAAGCTGAAGCTTCAGTTCCTTGGCGTGTGCAGTAATAGCATGTTACAGGCTACTCGGGCCTTTTGTGACTGCTAACAGCATATTGCTGACACTTTCACTTAATCATAGCAGGGATCTTTTTTAAAGAAGTTTTAACTAAATAAATGAGGAACAGAACTTTCACAGCACTGTTGCACTTCACAGCGGGCCTGCAGTGAAGTGACTGTTACTGACAGCTGCAGTGCCTCTTAGAATTCTTCGTGGTTTAAGTGTTTTCTTACAAGCTGCCAGATTCGCCAAAGGTGTAAATACTATGACAACACTCCTGTGAACATCACAGTGATTGTTTTTATTATGAAACTACTGTCTATTTCTTGTAATATTTTCCCCTTTTCAGGAGAACTTCCATATCTGGAAACTGGAAGACAAACACAGGCTCGGCCATGTTGGAACAAATTGCAATGTCAGATAAGTAAGTTGAGTCTCATGTAAAAAGTAATTGAGAAAAAATGTCATTTTCTTTTAATGGATTTTTTTAATGACGCTGATAAGCAAGGCACAGTAGGGTTCCATATGACTTGTCTCAAGACGTAACTACCCAGACTAAGTACTAGCCTTAGGTGCTTTTGTGCACCAGGGGTTCCTACATCCGTATCTGTACCTAGAAACCTACTGGAATTCTCTCCCAGAATTTTCAGTTTTTCAGATTCAACCTGTCAGTCATTTCCTGTGGTTCATTGCCCTATTTTATTTATGACTCTTAGCCCACGCCTCCAATGTTTTAATCCTTTTTCCTTTTATATCATCTGTTATAACAAAGCAATCAGGTCTGCCCTTTGCCTGTTCAAATCATGTTTTTCTTTTCTACTTTCAGTTCTGCTAAACTGCTTATTTTAAATTTTTTTCAATTTCCACTACACTGCACTGTGAGCATTTTGCCCCAATCCTGGGACAGACTGAAACTTATTTGCCTCCTGTCATCATCACTTGGTGCCATGGTCTAGCCTTGAGCTCTGTGGTAACAGGTTGGACTTGATGATCTATGAGGTCTCTTCCGACCTTGGTAATACTGTGATACTGTGATCATTACAGCTCTGTGCTTTGGTTTGTTGTGGTTTTCTTCCTCTCCCCCATTCCTATGTTGGATGCTTTTTGCAGCCCAGTCAGAATCACTGTCCTTGCTGTACCCTGCTGTATTTTGAAGCTCAGGTCTTCACTTGTCAGAACTCTTCCCTCAATAGCTCTCATTTGTTCCAGGTTCCTCGGCAACATGGAGACCTCTTTCCCCTGCAAAATAAATCTATGAGGCTTTTCAGTGTCTATGAATTTTCGTTTTGTTCAGCTTCTCCAAAGGTTCCTACCAGTGGAAGCTGAGCAGAAGTCTGTGCAATGAAAATGTAATTTAAAAGGTGTTTCAAAGTTCAACAGTAGTCTTTTTCTGGTGAGGTTTTATTTGTGCTTGGTTTTTAATGTCTGGAACCTACAGCTTGGTCCCTCTTATGAGCTGAGGGAAACACAGGAACCAAACCATTGCCTGCCCTGAGAAAGGTGAAAACAAGTAAGGCAGGAATTACAACTCCCTGCTGTCCAAACCCTGTCTAGACTGTGTCCTCACTGATCTCCCCTCTGGGGTTGGAGCACAGCCACAGTATTTTCTCTTTCTCATTCCCCTCCCACTTTCCTTTCAAAAGTGAGGTTATGGCTTCACTGCACAGGAGGAGGAGGAGGAGGAGTATGCTCCAGCACATGTAATTACAGCCCAGGATCTGCTGTCTGTGCAACACAGGCACTTCAGTTTTGCCATAAGAGAAACTAAACAATAGGTAGTTCCGGGTGTGGAACACCAGCCCTGCCTGTTCCCCTACTGTAAATGATCTGTGTGCTTTGCTACTGCTTCCGTTTTCACATGTAGGGTAACTAGAGCAGAGTAGGGCATTTCCCATTGAAGCCAACAACCCCAAACTTCTTTGATGCTGACAAGGACAAAAGTAGAGAAGAGATAGATGTTTTCCATAACATGTGTCATGTAGCCCCACTTTTTGCTTGATGACCCAGTGAAGTGCACAAAGCAGAGCAAGGGAGAGAAGGGAAAATTGATGTTTTCTGAGGAGTTGAAGCAGTTTAGTGCCCAGCAGAAGCAATCCAGTCTGGTGTCTGTGCATTTCATGTATAGCACAGCACATGAATTTAGGAAGAAGTTTTTTGAGAGCACTGTCTATGAGTTGATGTTGTTGACTGAATACAAATGTTACTCTAGAAGTGTAGGAAAGAAAGAAGAACGTAGCACAGTAAGGGTCAACCAGCATGTTTAAGTGTTGCATGTGGTTATCAGCCCCTAGTTTCAGAGAGACACTGCTCCCCAGATCACATCAGAAGAATAGGGACCCATGACAACTGTGCACACCTCATCTGACCCAGCAGATCATTCATGAGCAACAATATGGCCTTATCTGTCAGTATTAAGGCTACTGCACATCACACTGGCTTTGGGAAAATAAGAACCATGACCTCTTGTCCAACCTACTGCACAAGCCCTGGGTTTGAAACACAGCAGGCTAGCCCATCCAAGACCTCGCTTTCCAAATTTAACTCTGCTTTTCCAGCTCTGTGTTTGTTGGCAGAAGCCAGACTATTCAGAAAGCTTTCACAGATCTGACTGATGCTTCTACATTGTTTTTAAAGAGATGTTTTAATCTTTCTTTCATATAAAGTCCTGATACTTTCTGTTAAAGACAGGTTTTGCTGTCCCAGCGGCTTTCTAAGCTACACATTGGTACTTCTCAGCAAAGAAGTAAGTAATTTACAAGAGGTGCAGGCAGGCAGGGCATCTACAAGTGTTGAAATTGTCAGGCATCCAAAAGCCCCCTAATTTTGGACAAAAAAACATGTTTCTCACAGGGAAAAAAAACCCATTCTTTTCATCGTGAAAATGTTGCCATCAGGACTTTTCAAACAGTTCACAGAACTGTAGAACGTATTGGGTTCAAAGGGACCTCCAAAGGTCCCTCCAAAGTTGTATCAATTTCTTCGCATTCTGCTTAGACTTTTTCCAGTGTAACAGGCAAAATAATAAAATACAAAGGCTGTGACCTTTTACTTGGAAATGGTGCTGCTACTAAAGATATTTATGTATGAGTAAGACACTCAGTCCAACAACAAGTTTTGTTTGATCCTGCAATGAAGTCAGATGCTGTTTATTAGATCACTTTGTTTGCAAAGGAAAATTCTATGATGTGTTAAATCTATTATCGTGGGTCAAGGCTGAATCAGGAGAGGGTCTGGACAAGGAGATTGCTCTCATTTATACTCAGCTATTAGCCAATAAAGGAGAAAAAAAAAGCCTATGATAAAAGGCTGCTGGAAAACTGGGGGGTTTTGACAAAACATGCCCTTCGATGAGTAGAACAGTGTTATTTGCCTGTCTGACCTTTCACAATCACACTGTCACGTTGTGGTGCCTGTGCTCAGCTACCCTGTTAGTTAATGAAAGTTCTCACTGCTCTTTTGTGTCTTGTGACTCTGTCCTTGCCGTTGAGCAAACACACGGACCCTAACACCACCTCAGAACACTTAGAGCTAAGTCATATGGCTCCCTGTTAGGTCACGAACGACTCTGTACTCAATCTCAGGAATTGCCTCACTCTTCGACTAATGTCTTGCTTCATTGCCTTGCCAGCCATAGGGTGAATACAGCAAAGATAAGTGGTATTGCTGCCTGTACAATGGGTTAACTGCCCATTGCTGAGTCTGTATTGCCTATGAGGTTAGGAATGAGATGGAAGAGTGCTTATGCTCAGTACTGTGTGAAACACTCACCTTTTTAGGGGCTGTGGGATTTCTCAGAATTCTTTTCATTGCAGTTGTATTTTGCTCCACTTGTCAGTAACCCCTCGTGGAGAACATGCTATGTAACTTACATGCAGTGTCACACGGCTGCTTCTCTGCTGTCATCTTAAGAGATGTTTTGTCTTGATTTGTCTTTGCCTTTGTGTTCGGTGACATACAGTTATCACTGCTGCTTTGGAGTACTGCTGAGTCGGTCATTTAAGATGGAATAAGCCCCATCCATACTTGAGTACATTACCAAGCGTAGTAGGTAAGAGGATTGTCACCTGCAAGCCTGTGAAGATTGATTTGCCCTATTCCCTACTTTCCAAAACCTTTGGCATCATTGAAGCCACAAGCACTAGTCAGATGATAAATTCCCCCTTTGGTAGAGTTCTCACAGCCACATCAAGCAAGCTGTGCAAGTATAAGGGCCCTGGACACGCAAGACAGGGTACAGCTAAATGTTCATGTTGTTTAGTGTAGCTTTAAGTCACTCACAGTTTCGAGGAGACACGTGTTTGGACTACTATAAACTGGGACAGAATCCAGTGTAATACTAGGTCAAAGGCACAGCTTTTCTGGATTCTACTGGGAAGAGTAAACATGCCAGTATCTCTGAGCTGCTATTCTGGGAAATACAAATGCAGTAAACCAGACAATATAGTGAAAACTCTTAATTTAGAGGAAACGTATAAAATACATTACTAGGTTAAGCCTAGAGAAGACCAAGAGCCTGATACTCACGGAAATAAATTCTTTTTATGAAACAGGTACAAGCTGTGGGTTGACACCTGTTCTGAAATATTCGGTGGTTTGGACATCTGTGCCGTAAAAGCTGTCCATGGAAAGGATGGAAAAGATTATATTTTTGAGGTAAGCAGTCCCACTCTTCAATGCCTGTGTTTATGTAGTGCGATCACTCCAGTAAAGAACATTGGGAACAGTTAGGCACTGACGTACCGGTGTTTCAGGAAAGACTGTGTATTTTTGACATCATATAAGTCACAAAACAAAGCCACACGTCCAAATTCGTGGCAACGCTTGCTGGAAAGTGTAACCAGATGTATGGTAATGGCTTGTGTTTGAAGAAATGTACACAGACTACAAACCCCAAGTGTGGATGCCACATTTTCCCACCCTTACCATTTCTTTCCTGAGCAGGCTTACCAGTTTTTCCTGGAAGGTTTATAGATAGTACCGCCCCATGGGAACCCCAGCAAAATTATACCTTTACTTGGAAGGGGAAATTATGAATTAAGTGGAAACAACTTTACTTTTTTCCAGCCTTAATTGTTACCTTTCTGATCGGATTTCTCGTGAATCAGAAGTTTCTGCTGTTAGATAATTTTGAAAAGTTCAAGGTTCTCATTTACCTTAAGTTGATTTTGGGTAAATCTAATTTTGTCTAGGCATAAAACAGGAGAGCATCATTTGCCTGTCACATAATTCAGGTTTTCTTCAGCATTTTCCATGGTCTTGGAATTTTACTCAGGAGATAGGCAAGGATCTTCAGAACCTCCCCACTCCAAAAGAGGTTGATACTTGTAAGAGCAAAAGTAAACCAGAGGAGTAATGTGGAGATTATGGCTTGATTAAGATGTAGCCATGACTGCATCTCAGATATTTCTGCTTACTGGGAAAGTACCCATTCCTGCTCACAAGTAAAATCTCCAGCAGCTGGGCTTTGCCAGCTTCCTATCTGCCATCTAAAAGTTTGTAGGATACTCTGCAGTTCCCATCGCCCCTAAATGTCTCAGAAGATGGATTCTTGCTATTTTCCACACACCCCTATTTATGTAAATTCCTCTCATCTGGGATAGTTCATG
The DNA here is from genome assembly GCA_013400115.1 of Rhinopomastus cyanomelas. Classification (NCBI taxonomy): domain Eukaryota; kingdom Metazoa; phylum Chordata; class Aves; order Bucerotiformes; family Rhinopomastidae; genus Rhinopomastus; species Rhinopomastus cyanomelas. The sequence continues at coordinate 295,611 of VXBP01005054.1, read as the reverse complement.
CTGATTTGGCTGGCTTTCACCCAATAAATGTTGACCCCACAATTTAAAATAATTATAGAATGAGAATCATTTAGGTTGGAAAAGACCCTTGTGATCATTGAATGTAGATGCTTTTAAGACATAAGATCTAAATTATCTCACCTCATACAATAGTAGTTAAACCAGAAAGATTGCTTCCAAGCAGGTGCAAAACCAGAGTAGGTTTAGCAAATACATTCCTGTAAGAACTAGAGGTTTCAGACATTACAAAATGTTGGTTCTTTTAACTACACACCATAGCTAAAGTTACTGGGAGAGATTATTGGCATCAACCAACTGTATTTAGTCTCCTCTACCAATGACTTTAATTCCCTACTTTCTTTTCATGCTGCTCTTACTGTACCAATGCAGTTGGACCATTTCTACTTCCAATGGAAGTGGAGGCTTTTTCCTGTTTTAACGGTTGACGTGCCTGTGGCATCCCTTAGCTGGCAAATCCCATCAGATTTCACTTTCATCCACTGTTTCCAGGTTTTTGATATTGCACATCAAAGTTTTGAGCAAAGCCAGCAAGTATCACCAGCTGCTGATGAAGTCAGGTCACAAAGTCATTCCTGCATCAGGCCCAGGAGGCCTGGTGGGAAGGAGGAGCAGATACTTGAAAATTAAATCACCAGTGTAAATGATACAGTGGACCAACAGTGCAACCCACTTCCTGCTGCTGAATAAATCTCTCCATTTTCCTTGCCAGATACAGCCATACTTATAGCAGACAGACTGTTCTGAACTGTAGGATGCATCAGGAATGGGGTTTGTAGTAGTTGTGCATAATGGATGTTGCAATTAAAAGAAGGCGTGGATAGAAGCATGATAATTCTTGCTGTTCTGCAGAAGATGCTAATGCTCATCAGCAAGATAAGACATTGAAATGTAGCATTATTTGCAAAGTTCACATCCAACAGAACGTCTGTAGAACTTGGAATCCTTTGGTACTAAGAAGCCAGCTTACATCAACAGCTATGACACTATAATTTTAGCAGTTACTCCTCTGTAATTCTATGATATGACGAAGAGTAGAAGACCGTCCGCGCTACTATAGGAAAAATGTCTTTCGGCATGAGAAAATAAATATGTTCTTAAAACTAGCAGATCCATGTTGCAATCAGGAACCAATCAGTCCGTAAATATGGGACTTTCACTCAAACTGCAGCCCTGCACTTCAGTTTTTGTGGTGGCTAGTACACCTACTCCAAAACAGGATGTTGCAGTATTACTGACGCTTGAATTCTGCAGATATGAGCTGACAATAAACATACAAACTTTACAGGTCTGAAATAACACCAGCAGGTTGTTCTTGATTTTCCAGTTTAACCATTCAGCCAGCGTAGCCCCCACTAGGATAGCATACACATGTCATCCAGCTTCCACCTGAATGTGAATGAGGGTAGAATTCTACGAAAGGATCCTGAACGTTCTGGACAGAAATCAACTCCAGAGGGATGTTCTGTTACAAGGTTCAGGAGAGAACTGGGGTTACAGAACCCTAGTACGTGTTTTGGTAACGGCATTTAATAAGAGCCTTTGGACATGCATAACCCCAGGTTTTACATTTCTACACTGTTTAAGTTTTACAGGTAACAACTCATCTGCTTCAAAAATCCATTCTAAACTACTGTTGAAAAGTACAACAAATGCATTGATTTTATGTGACTGTTTCTGGGAAGGTTTTAATTAGTTTCATATTGTCCTTTCACTTTTATTCTATAGCAAAAATGTCGTTACTGTGGTGTGGCAGGCGTTCAGCTGCTTTGTACCAGTGGCTGTTCTTAGAGAATCAGCACAGCACTGCATCTTGTATTCCAGCTGGACTTAACCACACCACTGTAGGAGTGATTCTTCTGCTGTGATCTAGCGTGCTGCACTTACACTGCAGACAGAATGTGTTTGCTCTTAATATTAGACCTAGATGTTTTGCCCCGCTTCTTCAAGAAGGGTAAAATCCGTTGTTTCTGGTTTAGTTTCTCTAGTAGATGGGTTTTTTTCTATTTACTGTTTAGTGACAGCAAAGTCTAGTCCTAGACACTTAATTTTTGCCATATACAAACCTTGTTATGAAAGATTTTAAATCCAGATTTTTATTGCTGTTAGCTTCTTGTAGATGTCTCCCTTATGGGATAAGCATGGTCCTTTGACCAAGTAGGTCTCAGAGTAATAAAACCCCCCAAAACTGCAGTATAAATAGAGCTGCTCAGATTTTGCAGCTTTGGGTGCTAGATGTGGGTTCATTTTGTAGACCTATGTCAATTCCTCAGTTCTAGCTTGTACTTATTTCCGTAGCCACCTTAGAAATTCCTAGTAATCTGAAATATTATAAAAAAGATGTATTTTTAGTGTGCCATACTGCTGCTCCCGAGGGAATTCAAGGTAAATGCTGCTCCCAAGGGAATTCAGAAGGATCTCCACTTGTGCCTTCTTGCTGTGCAGTTGAGGGATGCCTTATGGATCAGAAAAACCCCAATTTGTCTGAAGACAGGAAGGACAAAATAAAGAGGTCATATTGTTATTCAAACACAATATGACCTCAGTTTTCTGTGAAGCTCTCTGCAGTTTTCTTGGATGGGGGCTGTAAGAGATAAGTTTGATTTATAAAAGAACATGGTTTTCTGAAAGTTCCCTCGAAGAAATTACCTTGTCTTGAAGAACGTCGTGGTTCCTCTTGTCTAGTATTCCAGTTCTCCAGAGGACTAACTGCTGCTAGGGAGCAGTAAATTAATTAAAGCCTCTCTGAATGTAAAGGAAGGGTTATCAGGGAGAAGGTAAGTTATTCCTCTGTGTAACAATCTTAGCAATTAGGGTCAATTCCTTTCACCTCACTCCGAACACTCAGCTGCCAGGCGTCATCATGCCTTCTTAAATAGAAGGACTTTTAATCCTTCCCTTTCTAAATTCATACCTCTGTAGTTTTAGCACAAGAAGGAGCAAGTACTTGAACATTGTTCAGATTCGTGACTCCACTGAATATTATCTTTCAGCTTCATTCTTGGAACGTCAGGCCTCTGGGAAACAAAACAAAAGCTCATGTTGTGATGCTGAATGCAGTAAGAGAGAATGAACTCAGCAAAACCTTTTCAAGTGGCCTCACAAGGCAGTCTCCCAAAATTTGCTCCAGACTGAGTGGATGGGTGGCTTCTGCAGGTGTCTCATGTCTATGTGCTTAGTCTTATTCTTACGTTTATTAGAATTAGCTTCAAAGTGGTTCATAGCTTACTTATTCTTCTATCTTTTTCATATATATTTCTAAAATTCAGCACCAAAGACTGGAAAATGACGATATATTCTGTTACTGGCACTGGCTAATGTAACTGTAAGTCGTGACCCTTCATCTAGGAATGCTTGATTCACTTTCCCAGCCATCACATTCCTTGGGCACTTCTGCCTTGCAAGCCCTCACCCACTTCTTTCATACTCCTGTTCTACTTCAACCTCCTGACAGACACCTTTTTCTCCAGAGTTCTTGACCATTGCCCATTCTTTAACCTCCATCTTTTTTCGCCACAGCATTTGGGCTGGGTTTATGGTAAAGTTCTAAACAGGAGATCTTTCTTAATCCTTTGGTGATAAGCATACAGTGCAGTGGAGAGCTGTGTCTCAGCAAGAGCAGCCAGAGTAGTTTGAAGGAGAAATCTTTCAAACATATTGATTTTGCAGTTATTGACAGCTTCTAACTGTCCTGGCCTCTTGATTAATCCCACCCCATTCATTTCATATTCATCAGAGTTAGTTCTCAGTCTCACAGCCCAAGTTTGAAGGCTCTGCCTTAGCCACAGAGATTATCGGAGGACACTGACTAATTCACGGAAAGGTTGTGTCACTGGAAGGTCAGCACTTTGCTTTGGCACGGCATGGTGTTGACTTAAACATGCTCCTGCAGCTTCTGTTACTGCTGCGAGTAGACACGGTCAGCCTCAACATAAAGATGCGTTAAGTGCATTCTGAATGTGATTTTTGGGTGGTAAGAGAAATTCATCCCATAGAACTGATCACTGAAATGCAAATAAATGCAAGATAGAAGGGATAGGAATTAAGTGACCACGAGTTATAGTGACCCGTGTTTTACTGGCATCTGCAAAAGTAAGATATTTGATTTTAGAAATGACAGGTTAGTTTTTTCTGTGAACTCCTCTTACTGGGAAAAAGCCAAAAAGTGAAAAAAACCGAACAACTGTCTGTTTTGAAATGATATTTTAAAACCAGTACTGGCTGTAAATAGACGGTCTATAAACAGGATAACTTTGTGAGTGTGTTTAAACGTTGTCAAGTCCTCTAAAGCAAGGGAAATGCCAGTGCAGCATTCCTGCTAGCCACTCATGGCTTTTAAAAACTGTTGCAGTGTTACCCAAAATATTGTAAATTAGACACTTTTATATAAAATGTTACCGATACCTGATAATAATAATTAGTTATTGTACTGGGAATGAAAATAGACCGCATTCCCCCAAAGAGGAAAGAAAAAAATGGACAACAAAACCCACGTTGCAAAGTTTTCACCTTCATCCTAGCTTCTTTGCCAAGAAATAGCACAAGTGCTCAGAAGTTTTCTTTGTAAGCTTTAACCTTAGTTTTGCTTTTTACCATTTTGGCTACTATCTCAGTACTTCAGGAAAGCACCAGGACACATTATGGCTTACCATCATTCAAGACTGGCTGTCTGACTCAAGACTTACTCAGCTTTAGGCTCAGTACGTCTTTGGCCAACAATTTTTGCTCAAGCGTGGCAAAAGGGTTTTGTGCATGAAAACCTGTTCCAAGTTGCCAGAGGATCGTTAAGAGCAAATGGCTAAGGTTTGTAATGCAGTTATAGCAGTATTTAAAAATAAAAATAGAAAATCAGTCAGACCCCAGTCCTCCAGATTTTAATTCTGTCTAATCCCCTGGCAGGAACTTCTCTGAGGCACTTTCTTTCGCAGTCATTCCAAATCAATGTTAACATTAAGTAGATGGTAAGCACAGCGAGATCTTTGCACACTTGTGAAACATGTAATTGTTTGTGAGGAGGGGGTTAACACACATTTGACAGCAAGAGGGGTGGTATTTTCAAAAATAAGTGTCACTCAGAAATATCAGCTCATACTGCTTCAATAGTTTTCTCTGACTCCATTAAAACCATTGGTTCTATTTCGGTGATCATTAAAAAATATGGTAAATTTGGTATAATTAGTAAGCATTTGTTTGGGATTGTTGGCGTGGGCCAAGAGTGGCACAACATTCATTAGTCCCTTAGAAAACAATTGTTCTGAATTTCAGTTATTATTTCATTGCTTGCTTAGGAGCTGCTTTTAACTGTGAGGAGGCTTAGAGGAGCATCCTAGATCTGAGTGTTCCAGACCAGGCGTTACCAACGTGCTGCTTGCCAATACACAATACCAGTGTCACTTGTAAATGAGCAAACAGAAGAATAATATAGAAGCTTTGGGGCCAACTAAAATTGGCCACTGTGGTGAAGGATTACAAAAAAAGGTTTTATAAGCACTGTAACAGTAAGAGGAGGGGTAGGGATTGTTTCAGCATCTTGTTAAATGCAGAGGGGAACACTATGACCAGGATCATGATAAGGCTGAGGTGCTTAATGCCTCCTTTGCCTCAGTCTTTAATAGTAAGATTAGTAGTTCCCTGGATGCACAGCTCCTTGAGATGGAAGGTAGAGATGGGAAACAGAATAGGCCCTTCATAATCTATGAGGAAATGGTTATGAACTTACTTTCATGAGCTGGATGCTCATAAATCTATGGAGCCAGATGGATTCCACCCTAGAGTACTGAGGAGCTGGCAGATGTGATTGCCAAGCCACTCTCCATAATTTTTCGACAATCTTGGTTAACCGGGGTCCTCTCATTGGGCTGGAGGCTGGCAGATGTGATGCCCATCTTCAAGAAGGGTAAGAAAGAGGATCCGGGCAACTACAGGCCTGTCAGTCTCACCTCGGTACCAGGGAAGATTATGGAACACATCATCTCCAGAGCCATCATGGATCAATTAAAGGTCAACCAGGCAGTCAGGCCCAGTCAGCATGGGTTAATGAGAGGCAGGTCCTGCTTGACAAACCTGAGCTCATTCTATGATAAGGTGACCTGCTTAGTTGATAAGGGAAAGCCTGTTAATGTAGTCTATCTGGACTTCAGGAAGGCCTTTGACACTGTCCCCCACAACATCTTCATGAATAAGCTGGCTACCCATGGCTTGGATAGGCACATACTCTGCTGGGTGGGACACTGGCTGGTGGCCGGGCACAAAGAGTTGCGGTCAATGGAGCTAAATCCAGTTGGAGACCAGTCATGAGTGGTGTCCCCCAGAGCATCAGTGCTGGGGCCACTCCTGTTCAACATCTTTAACAATTATCTTGATGAGGGGATTGAGTGCCCCCTCAGTAAGTTTGCAGATGACACCAAGTTGGGAGTGCTGGAGCGTAGTAAGGCTGTTCAGAGGGACCTTGACAAGACTGAGCATAACTGTCTGGGTTTCAGCAGTGCCAAGTGTCGGGTCCTGCATTCTGGTCACAACAGTTTTAGTCACTGGAACAGGCTTGGGGCAGTGTGGCTGGAAGGCAGTCTAGCATAAAAGGACCTTGGGGTTCTAACTGACAGGCGGCTGAATATGAGTCACCAGGGTGCCCAGGGGGACAAGAAGGCCAATGGCATCCTGGCCTGTATTGGAAATTGTGTGTCCAGCAGAAGTAGGGAGGTGATTGTCCCCCTGTACTCAGCACTGGTGAGGCCACACCTTGAGTATTGTGTCCGGTTTGGGGCACCTCAGTACAAGGGAGACATCGAGGTGCTGGAGCGAGTGCAGAGGAGGGCAACAAAGCTGGTGGAGGGCCTAGAGAATAAATGTTGTGAGGAGAGATTGAGAGAGTTGAGGCTGTTTAGTTTGAGGAAGGGGAGGCTTAGGGGAGACCTCATCTCTCTCTACAGCTATCTGAAAGGACATTGTAGAGATGTTGGTGCTGGTCTCTTCTCACAGATGATTAGTGACAGAACCAGAGGGAATGGTTTCAAGTTTCAACAAGGCAGGTTTAGATTAGACATCAGGAAAATATTCTTTGTGAAGAGAGAATAGGAATAGGTTGCCCAGCNTGTCTGGGTTTCAGCAGTGCCAAGTGTCGGGTCCTGCATTCTGGTCACAACAGTTTTAGTCACTGGAACAGGCTTGGGGCAGTGTGGCTGGAAGGCAGTCTAGCATAAAAGGACCTTGGGGTTCTAACTGACAGGCGGCTGAATATGAGTCACCAGGGTGCCCAGGGGGACAAGAAGGCCAATGGCATCCTGGCCTGTATTGGAAATTGTGTGTCCAGCAGAAGTAGGGAGGTGATTGTCCCCCTGTACTCAGCACTGGTGAGGCCACACCTTGAGTATTGTGTCCGGTTTGGGGCACCTCAGTACAAGGGAGACATCGAGGTGCTGGAGCGAGTGCAGAGGAGGGCAACAAAGCTGGTGGAGGGCCTAGAGAATAAATGTTGTGAGGAGAGATTGAGAGAGTTGAGGCTGTTTAGTTTGAGGAAGGGGAGGCTTAGGGGAGACCTCATCTCTCTCTACAGCTATCTGAAAGGACATTGTAGAGATGTTGGTGCTGGTCTCTTCTCACAGATGATTAGTGACAGAACCAGAGGGAATGGTTTCAAGTTTCAACAAGGCAGGTTTAGATTAGACATCAGGAAAATATTCTTTGTGAAGAGAGAATAGGAATAGGTTGCCCAGCATGGTGGTGAAGTCACCATCCCTAGATGAGTTTAAAAGATACTTAGATGTAGTGTTGGGAGATATGGTTTAGGAGTGAACTTGTAGACTAGGGTTGATGGTTGGCCTCGATTTTTTCCAACCTGAATGATTCTGTGATTCTGTGATTCAGACTGATCTCATTGTTAGAACTAAGTAGTCCTTGTTAGCCTCAGTAAGACTTTCTATAGCAGTTATTGTATTTTGCACATCCTCAAGCTTAGGTAATACTGTTTCCAATACAGCCTATCCTCAGCTACTCTGCCAGGTGAAACGTTATGCTCCAGGGTTCCAATGAGCATGCATGTTCTTTCAAATCCCCATTTGTGTGTCTAAATCCCAGAAGCACTTCAAAATCTAAAAGAAGGAATCTAAAGCTATGGTCTTGGTTTATAAAGGAGAGAAGTGTTCAGTGTAGGTTTGAGAATGGTTTTGAGATCCCCATTGTATCCCAGCACAAGAGGGATCCATACAGTGCAGATGCACCACCTTCATGCTCTTCAGCCTTGTGTCACCCCTGCAGAGAACAAGATTCTTCCACCTTTTTAATACCTGCAGAATTAGGTCTTACTGCAAAAATTCAATCTCTTCCCTTCAACCACACAAGCTGGCTAAGAAACAAAAGGCAGTAACCTCCAGCAGAATGCCCACCTGAAGAGATGAGAATCAACCTCTCTTGCAAAATAGCCCTGCCTCCCAAAAGCAGAGCTCTCCTGGTCCTCTTCACAAAGATTGGAGAGGAGAGAGGGAAGTGAAAGGTGTTTCTCTGGCAATTAGTACTTATAGATGCCTGTGGTAGCAAGAGCCCTCCAGCACTCTTTGAACCTTTTCAGTCTTCTCCCATTTACCTGCAATAGAGAAGGAAGGTCAGAAGCCAGAGATTAGGGAGAAACCCTGTGTGAGGTTTGGTAGCTGGACAGCTTCTGACAGCCTGAAAGTGAGATGAACATAGTTCAGATTGTATACTGACATGTGTATGTTACTGCTGCTGTAGCCTGGACTGCTTTACTCCTAAGTATCTGATTCATTATTAATGCTGCTATCTGTAGTGCAGTCACTGATCCACATCCCTGTGGGCTGCGGGTGCCATGCCTGCACCTCTCTCAGAATAGCCTTCATAACATATTGAAAAGGGATTGCAGCTTCTCCAAAGTGAGTCCACGTACTGTTGAAATACAAATGCCCAGTGCCAATGTGAATAACACTTGGAGTTATTACTTCACACTTCTGCTTGCCCTGAAACAAATACAAACATGCCAAAAGCAGATCCACTGCAGAGGCAAAAGATAGTGTATAGAGAAATAACAAACGCTGATAACCCTTGGAAGTGTCCAAACTCAGTGTTAGTTTTAGTCATCAGAATAGCTGAATTGAAGAAGTGCTGAACTTACTAACTTGGGCACATTTAGAACAGGAATGTGCACTTTTTATTTGCCTCTCTGACATCCTGCTCTCCTCATGGGAATTCTGTTTTGCATCAGCTGCACTTTTCCAAAAAGCCTATCAATAATAGCAAGGTCTGATGCTAAAATTCCCTTTCATCAGTAAGGATCCAGCCTTCTCTAACAGCTCAGGAGCTGAAGTTTTGGTTTGCATTTGCATGTTCTAATTCAGCAGATGAACATGCTGTATGTCACATTGTAAAGAGAAAAGCCTTCAGAGATGTTGCTTTGACACAAGCACAGACAATTACTTTAGATTTTCACAGACCACTGAGTAGGCAAAAAAACCTCATTTTCTGTATCTGCTCTGTGCTTCCTGTGAGAGTCATGTTCCCAGAGAGCAAATGCTCCAGCCTCACACTGAACCAGTATTTTGCTTGAGGACTGGAAAGAGCAGAAGTCATAAAGTTGCTGTTCTCTTACTCTGCTCACCCGTACCCCGCATTCAGGCTGTTTTCTGGTGTCACGCACACCATCGCTGCACATCTCTCTGAAACACAATTAGCTGAAGTGATGGCTGGACATTCAGCGCGGATGTGGACTAAGTTTACTATGGGGCCGTGTCAACAGCTGATGATTTGTTTTATTTTACAGGTCATGGACTCTGCGATGCCTCTGATTGGTGAGCACCAGGCTGAAGACAGGCAACACATAACTGAGCTAGTCGTAAGCAAAATGAATCAAATGTTGTCCAAAACTCCTATTCCATCTCCTCAGAGACCCACTGCCACTCAGCAGCCTCAGGTAGGAACATTTGATTTTAAAATACCACACTCTCTTCTGTAATTTTAAGCTCAACATTTTCATCAAAGGATGTGTCTCAGAAACTACAGACATACCTTGAACTACAAGGATTCAAGAACCTATCAATATGCCTTATAGTGTTTTCATGCCTCAATGAAATTATCTGTAGGTTTAATCAGGTCATCCAAGTGTTGGTGGTGTTCTACCAGCAAGGGGGTAAGTGTGGATTCAGTGAAGTGCCAGGCTTTGTAGGGTTTCCCTTCAGTTCCGTCTATCCGAAATATCATGGAAATCGGAAGCAGCACCATCACAGACAGTCTTTGCTCTGAGGATGTCAGAAAGAACAATGAGACAATAGCTCTTGCTGATGTTGTGCGAAATTAATTACGTTAGAATTTTTTTTATGTGCTGCAATTCACAAAAATACCTTACAGACCTAGGAAACTCCTGAGATCGGTTTACCGTGTGAGAAAACTTGTGCCAAAGGTTGCAAGTGGATGTGTTTCACTTATTTTCTCTTCCATTATTTTATCTAATGTGATAGTTGTAAGTGTGGGGATACAGAATTCTGGCCCTGGACTTGCTACCCGCTGGCTTTCAGCCTTTGGAGTTCACATTTGCACTTCCATGCTTACAGAATGGGAAGTTTCTTTTATTGATCCTTTAAGTGACTTCTGAGAGAGCGGTGTTTTTGTAAACGTTTTGCCTCAAGTTGGAAAGAGATGGATTTAATGGGTGGGCTGTTAGACAGATAAGGAACTGGCCAGATGGCTGCATCCAGAGCTGTAGTCAATGGCTCAAATGGAAACCAGTAACAAGTGGTGTCTTCAGGGGTCTGTATTGAGGCAAATGCTGTTCAATGTCTTCATTAATTACGTCCATGGTGGCCCTGAGTGCACCCTCAGCAAATTGCAGATGGCACCAAGCTGAGTGGTGCAGCCAGAGGAACCTGGATCGCAGGGGCCTGCACTTGGTCACAGCAGTCGCTCAGTATCAGTGCAGGCCTGCAGAGAAGGACTTGGGCACACTGGTTCATGAAAAGCTGGCCATAAGCCAGCAGCGTGTACTTGCAGCCCAGAAGCCAACTGTACTTCAGGCTGCGTCCACAGTAGCATAGGCAGCAGAGCAAAGGAGGGGTTCTGTTCCTCTGCTCTGGTGAGACCTCCTGACTGTATTCAGCTCTGGGGTCCCCAGTACAAGATGGAGCTGTTAGAGGAGGTGCAGAAGAGGTAACAAACATGATCAGAGGGCTGGAACCTCTCTGCTATGAGAGAGGGTTTTTCAGCCTGGAGAAGAGAAGGCTCTGTGGAGACATTGTTGTGACCATTCAGTATTTCAAAGGGAGTTTATGAGAAGGTTGGAGACAGGCTTTTTACCAAGACCTATAGTGGCAGGTGTTAGTTTTAAACTGAAAGAGTGCAGATGTAGATTGGACATAAGGAAGAAATTCTTTACAGTGGGGCTGGTATGATGCTAGAACATGTCCACAGAAGTTGTGAATGTCCCATCACTGGAAGTGTTCAGGGTCAGGTTGGATGGGGCTTTGAACACTACCTGATCTAGTGAGAGACATTCAGCCTAACCCACCTGTACCCTGTGTCTTCATAGCTAGGCAGCAGGTTTGCTCAGGAGCAGCATTATGAGGTGCAGCTTTGTGTTATGTGCTGAAGGAGTAACTCATGGCAGTACATTCTGATGGGAACCAGTGAGGACTGTAGAGCTGCTCTGTACCAGCACAGCTCCGTGCTGATCAGTTAAGCAGCAGAACTGTAATACAGGAACTACCAAGCCGAGATCAAGTATCTGTTTTTACTCTCAGCAGGCTCCACACCAGGTAAACAATTTGAAAACAGCTTTGTGGCAGACCTCAGACAGACTAGTTCTTGAGGCAGAATGACTAATTTGTTCTTCAAATATATCATCATGCTTTAAGTTACAAAAATACACCATCCCACATTAAAAAAAATGTGTGGCTTCTATTTATATTGCAGCCACTTGAAACTGAGCACAAAATTGTTTCAACCATGGAAGCACATACAATGGAAAACTTTCCATCCAGCATGACTCAACTCCATTGTAAAGGGCACTGGAAGAGACAAGAAGGGGAAAAGAATAAAACACCTTAAGCCAAAAGATGATTTCTTTTAGGACTAGTAAATTAGGCATCTATAAAAACAAAGCAAAGAGTCGGATTTCGAGTTGCACAGGGCATGCAAGTCAACACAGAAATGTAACAGGGTAATAGACAGTGTGGTAACACTGATAGACTCATCGTTGTCTAAAGTGTTTGATATTTCACATTTTGGGAAGAAACACATCAGGTCTTGAGTAGGCCTGCTTTTCTGGTTTTTAAAACTGAAAAGGGAGGAAGAATGTTTGTGGTTACTGGTGTCATCCAAAGGAACTGGTTATGTGTTGTATGAAAATAGGTTCTTCTTATTCCCAAATAAAAACTGCCTACATGAGTCCAGAATGAACACAGGGCCCAAGGGACATTTTAAGACAGTTCCTGAACTCCTCAGTCATTGCTGTCACTCATGATGTCGATTAAAAGATTTTTTTCCCCTCTTAAACAAAAATCTGTTGGATGAATCCAGAGGTGATGTTTCCTGGTTAGCTGCTGAACTGCTGTGCCAGATCCCCTTAGTTTAGGTCACCGAAGAATCCAGCGTTTGGTAATGGCAACAGGATATTCATCAGCACTGACCTTCTTTCTGTTACTCTGTCATTACGTGGTGGATTGCAGTTGATCGGGACCAGATGTCCCTTAGGAGTATTTGCTCGTTTTCCTCTCAGTTATTCAGACTCTGCTCCCTGAAAATTTGCCTTGTTACATTACCCACCAGTTAGGACAGACAAAGGGGATCAGAACTTCTACAGAAGATACTGTTTGCAAATACAGACTGATCTTCCCAACTTTAAGGGAAACTGATGAAACAAATCGGTAGTATTTAGAACAGGTAGTTAATTCTCACGTGTAGTTAATTCTTAGCTAGCTGAGGTGGTTTGTAAGAATAAAATCAGTCTATTATAACAAGATATCCCTTTCATCTCCAAACATCTCCTTTTCTAATCTGAGAAATTATTTCCTATTCTTGAGAAATAAATTTCACCCATTTGCAGGGCTGGAGGATACTGTATATTTCTGCAAAGCCAGTAACGCATCCCAAATCGAGGATGTGCATGTTCACGTGTCATCTTAGAAACCATCAAGCATCATGTAAGCATCAGAGTAATTAGTGTATTTGGTGACTTGTGCTTTGAAATGGGCAGTTTGGAGTCAAGAGAACAGCTAGAGCTCTTCCCTGTTTTGAATTCCTTTACTACCTATGTGAGTTTAAGAAATTATTGCTAATCTCCTCAACATGGTGGCATCAGGCACATCGTCCATAATGCTTCAGTTGGTGACTGTCCACCATGGTCACTACCATTTCAATCAACTACCCATCAGAAAACAAGTCATGATTAGGCAGTCTTTGCTTAGAGCTGTACAGCCAAGTCTTGATAGAAGCAGTTGGCCTTGCAATATGTTCTGAAGGCCAACAAAGTTCTTGCTGTCACAGGGCCAGGAGCAGCAAATTCCAAAGCAGGGACCCAAGACAGCTGTTGTTGCTGATGTTGAAATCTCGGATTTTCAGATTCTGTGATTCTTAAACCAATTAAATCTGAATTACTAGCTATATTGATATATTTGAAATATCTGTTTTTCCCTATGTTAGATATTTGTTGATTTATCTGTATATATAGATATTGCACAGGCTCTATAACAAGTTCTGTTGGCACACAGAAGGACGCAGAACCTGTGACACAGAAGAGCTGCTGTCGATAACTCTGTATGTTGCACCTGATGCTCTCTGGCTCAGGCTTCAGCCAACAGGCTGGATCTCATGCGCTTCTCTGGTGGTCCCAGGCTACGTTTTACTGCGCGGCTGTATTGGGATAGAAAGTATCCATGACAGGACTCAGTGCTTGCCAGTTTTGCTGTCATTGACTACTCTCTCCACTATGAAGTTCTATCTGATAGAACTCGTTCCAGAAACTAAGTTGTTTCCATTTAAATTAAAAACATGGCAGCTAATTGAACTTTATCTAGGAATATGATTTCAACGGAATTTTTCCATGAGACAAACCTGCTGCACTTGGGGCAATAAAACGTTGGAAATCTAGACTTCTGCCTTTGGAGCCTCTGTGAATTCTTTGTAAAGCATTCTTTTGAAAAGCCTTTTAAAAATCTTCCCTAGATATGAAGCAGCAGGTTGAATCTGTCAGCGAAGGTTCCAGCCCGTGGAATTGCCTATCTCTGTCTCCATCTGCCGGTAGGAAAGAGCACTGCAGAAGTTTACGCTCCCTCGATGTGCGGAGCTCTAGCGGTGCCCGCTCGCTGCAGGCTACCTCCAGCTTGTTTTTGGAGCACTGTTTGCGCTGAAGGCAGAAGTAGTAACACATCCATTCAGAGCTGCGTATCACGTGAATGTGATGGACTGAATTCTGTGTGGGATATTACATTGGCATGAGTAGTACTGTAAAATGCAAGTCCTTATAGACATGCTAGCAGTTCAAACTGAGGAAGATTGCATTAGGAAGATGTTATTTCAGACCAGTTCTGGTAAGACCATGTTGCATCATCCACAAAAGAACAAGGGATTTATTATCCTTAATGGGAGGAAGAAATTTGTGTGCCAGAGACACAGTATCCATAAGGACACAAGACCACAAGGAGCAGAGCATTCTCAGCCATGTCATGACTCCATTTGGTATAAAAGAAAGGAGTAGCACACCCGTAGTAAACCAGTAAATGAGGCAGGAGAGGGTGGTACTTTAGTTATATTGAGACTAGAACAGCAGAACCTGAACTGTTTCATTTCTGACCATTCTCTTCTAAAATCTTTTATTACCATCTCTGCTCCTCATCCACAGGGAACTTCAGCACAGTCACAGTTCAGCACAGACCGAGGTTGAAGAGCCCTCATTCAGCTCTCTGCAGCTATTTGATTTAATTTCCATATTTCCTTTTTTTCCTTTTATCTTATTCACTCTTCATTTCATGACCCATTATCTGATTTTACTAGAGCCAGACAGTATTCTCTGGTTTTATTTTTCCTATATTCAGAAAGAAAATTGGACCAGATGAGAACACAGTGTAAGTAACGAAAAGTCTTACCTTCAGGGAGAAAAGCAGCCCATTATCAAATTGCCTCTTCTTCAGCTTCCCTGAGAGTAGTGACACTTCTGTTACCTTCCATCTGTTGGATGTTTTGTGGTGGTTTTTTTGAAGCAAAGCACTTACGATGAGCAGTAATTTGTTTCAAACTGCTGAAGCTTTTATGATGGCTAGACAATACAGATGCTTGATTTGATCTTAAGGAGAGTGCACCTGATGAGGAAGGATCCCATCATGGAGTTTCTAGAATTCAGTCTGCATATTAGAAGAAGCAAACTTGTCTGCACTGGTGATTTTGAAATTACTTTCTGCTTTGCACAGTCTCACAGAAGCTTACCTGCAGTGTAACTGTAGATTGAAGGGCAGGATCAGGGCCGCGACTTAGAGGTTTGCTGCAGGTTTGTATGGTCCTTCAGACCCCTAATGCTGGCTCAGCTTGCATTAGTCACCAGTTAACATCACCAGGAATTTTCTGTCACAGTCCCTTGGCACACACTTACTTTGTCTGCCTTCTGTCTGGAAGGAAAGGTGACCTAGCAAATAACCAAATTAAAGGACTAAACGAAATGAAGAAAGGTGAATAGAGAGAGAGTTTCAGTATATCTGAGAATCCCATGGAATGGTGCAAAGTGCATCTCTCCCTGGTGTAATCACCTCTATCCTGACAGACAGCAGGAGGAATTGCAGAGCAGCTTGCCTTGAGAAGGTTGCTAAATGACATAGAATCATAGAATCATTAGGGATTGGAAGGGACCTCGAAGAATCATCTAGTCCAATCCCCTTGCCACAGCAGGATCACCTAGACCAAGTCATACAGTCAGTCAGGGTTAGAAGGGACCACAGGATCATCCAGTTCCAACTCCCCTACCATGGGCAGGGACACCCCACCCTAGATCAGGCTGGCCAGAGCCTCATCCAGCCTGGCCTTAAACACCTCCAAGGATGGGGTCTCCACCACCTCCCTGGGCAACCCATTCCAGGCTCTCACCACTCTCACAGTGAAGAACTTCCTCCTCACATCCACTCTAAATCTACCCATCTCCAGCTTTGCTCCATTCCCCCTAGTCCTGTCGCTACCTGACATCCTAAATAGTCCCTCCCCAGCCTTTTTGTAGGCCCCCTTCAGATACTGGAAGTCGACAATAAGGTCACCTGGGAGCCTCC